>OY282602.1:17918968-18310719 GCA_958298965.1 Chrysolina haemoptera | reverse complement strand
TGTGCAGATCCGAACCACGCTTGGACATAACTCAAAAGATGGGAATGATAATTGTTTCCACGGCTCGGGTTGAATGTGGAATTTGAAATCAAGAACGCTAGCTATATTTACTACATGCAAACCAATTTTTCTCAAACAACATTCTAAGACAATAGAAAAAACAATAAAGAAGTAATCTAATCTAGACAGGGAATATCATCAAGGGGCTTATTTGATATACTACCTGGTTCGTTGCATATTTTGGTGTTTTCAGTTGATACTCATTGAAGGTTGGAAATGAGTTTTTTTCAAAAAAGTGTAGAGAGTATTGAATGAATGAAAAAAAAAATCGAAATCTCCTTTTCTTCACTCTATCCGACAAAGTTAAAATTTTTAGGCATATATCTGTCAAAAATAAATACTTTCCTATACTATACGAATACTAAATTATATCTGACATCCATTTGAGCAATGTTCAAGGAGGACCCAATTGACCATATTTACCGTCGCCATATTGTCGTGCGACAATACTAACTTACCCGCAGGGTTGTCAAATAAGAATGACCAAATTTACTAATTCCATAGGTCAGTGAAAATTTAAAATGATGTTTATTAAGGCAGTGCATTTCTCAAAAAATTTCAGTGGATAGGGATTAGTATCAAGTTGATTTAATTTTTAGATGAAAACTAAGGGTTCGTGGACACCAAAACATTTCAAAATTCAAAGTTCAAAATGTTTTAATAAGTTATAGTGCCTTTGTTTTCATTATTAAAACTATTAAGTGAAAGATGATACCCATAGTGATATCTACCTATTTACCCAAGAATTTCTCTTCAGTAATATTTTTCTAAAACTCATAAAATACGCATATGAAATATGCACCAAATTAAATATTTTTAATTTTCGCGGTTTTGTTGCAGATACATTATATATTTAACGGTTGGTAACAATGGATAGTTGGTATTGTCGCATGACAATATGGCGACGGTGAATATGGTCAATTGCACGTGCTAATTGCAATTAAGAATTAATATTATCCCCATTGATTGAGAATGACAACTTGCAGACATGACATGTTTCAAGGTTTGTTTTCCACACGTCAGTGCAAGGATAGTTCAGACAATGGGCCCACCCAACGAATGATCACAGCCAAAACTCAATAGTAAAAAGCAATCTTCGGTAGCACAGACTCCAAGAAAAGTTCAACAAAGATCGAAAAGTGGAAAGAATGATTTCGCCGAAGTGGAAAGAATGATTTAGAAGAAGTGGAAAGAATGAATTCGACAAAGTCGAGAATCCCTTCTCTCCACTCCACACTATCCTAAATAGTGAAAATATCTGTCAGAAAACATCACTACTTTCCCCTACGAACACTGAATTACTTCTGATATCTATTTATGCCATCCCAGAAGGACACAATTGCAAGTGGTAATTTTTTTAATCAAGAAGTTTCAAAATTTATTCGAACACGCATTGACTCTTCCTGGAATCTGTGCTACCGTGGAGTGCTTCTTTCTGTTAAGTTTTGGGTGATATCATTCATTGGACGGGACAGGTTATCTACACGGAAAGAAATACCTGTATAGATTTTTTCCTTCCACAGTGTAAAAAAAAATGTGTAAATAATGTATACAATTGTCAAAAATTAGTATCCCTGGTTGTAATATATTTTTACCAATGACTGTTCATTTCGGTTTGTGGTGAAATTTTCCCCAGTGAGATATTTAAAAAACTCATTGTGTAAATGTCTCACACATTAGGGAGTATTTTAATTTTATATTCTCTAACAGCTATTTTAAAAACACAAAGCCTTCTTATACAGTATTGTGAATTCTGAATTTCAATTTTGTCCACAGAACTATAATAAAAAAAACAAAACGATGTGTAAAAAAATAACACAATATTACGTATTTTTCAATTATATAGTCCACAGACTGGTACAAGAAAGAACTACAATTTCTGTAACATTTATACATAAATGATGTTAACCGTTGTGGAAAACGTGGAAAAAACTACACACATTTTTTTCCGTATACCGTTGTCTGACCTATCCAAGCATTGATAACCCATAAAACTGCAATCCCATGTCTGCAAAACGTCATTCCCTTCCCAGATGGGGGATAATATTCAATGCTTGATTAAAATTAGCACTTGCTATTTTGTCTTCCTGGAGAAATATTGCACAAATAGATATCAGATGAAATTCAATATTCGAAGAGAAGTTTTCCACCTTGTGGAATAGTGTGGAAAAACAGGAGATTTCGACTACATCGAAATTATTCTTGTCATTAAACAGTATTGATAAATATTTAAAAATTGGTATTGAAATTATTCTTTCAATTCAGAAGTAATGGTAAATAATCAAACATTGGAATTGCTTTGGTCCGATTCCTTAAAATACCTGTAAGGCAGTAAAAAAGGTACCAAAACTTTCATTACGGAATTACGGTATGGCACATCATGGTTGCCTGCTTTAAAAAATTGCTTCCTGTACCGAAAATTAGTTCATCTACATAAACGTATGTACAGAGTTGAATAACCGAATTCAATTATTCCGTATACTTATGCTTTATCTGAATTAAATTTCTTTATGGAGTAAATATCAAAATGATGAAACGAAATGAGTTGTAGAGGGGCACAACCATTTTTCACCATACCTACTGCATACTTCGAAATGGTGTCGAAATTGACTTTATTATCAAACACCAAATATATTCAATGTTTTAATAAAAACAGAAACAAAATAAATCTAGTCATATATCCGAACACAAAAAGCTCAGATTTTGTTTTTGGAGATCATTAAGTATATAACCATAGTCATTGACGACTATGGTGGAATTTATGACAAATACCTGTCTAAAAACAACTACTTCCTGGCTTATGCCGCGGCGAGTATTGAAGTATATCAAACAGATACTTGTGTAATGTTCTTCACCGCAGAGAATAGAAGTGCAAGTGCTTCATGTAATCAAATGGCAGGATAATTTTCGTCTTGATTCGGACGGGAGGACAAACTGCAGTCTGCAATGAGGAACATTACACACGTATTCGTTTGATATAATTCAATACCCGTCGCCGTATTAGCGGGGGGTGTAATTGCGTCTTGAATTTTTGCAAGCTGTAGGTATGCCTCAAAGAACACCCTGCTCACCCAGAGAGTTATAATGCTTTTACTGTTCGTTGGAAGAACTAGCCCTGGAAAATATATTTTCAAAGTGATGTGAAGACTGAGCTGGACGGGTCAGTCACGATGAAACTGCCAACGGTTGAATGACTGAAAATATGTATAAAATAAAATAGAGACAGAGATTGCCAACCTTTCTGCGATGTTCCAGTGGAAAGAGCTAGCTTGTGAGCGAAGCATCACCGACGAGACGAAAAGGTCTTTTTAAGACAGAAACTGATTCAATGTGTGTTTATGGGCTGCACTCCAAATGTGAGAATAGATAGCGAAGTGTTTTGGTTGGTTTCCGGGTTTTGTCGTGGTCTTCTTTGCTTGATATCTCCAAACGTTTCAACTGCAACTGCGACAGTCATCTTCAGTGGCGTGGTCGAAGTACCAAGTTTCAGTTGATACGTCAAGAAGAGATATCAAGCAAAGGAGACTACGGCAAAACCGGGAAACTACCAAAACATTGACACCAGCCGTGAAAGCCTACTTTCCTATAGATAGCGAAGTGGTCAAGGTGTTAAGAGCGTTTGCTTACCTCGGCGCCATCACGGAGCTAAAGTGGTTCGGAATTTTTAAGCTGTAGGTCCCGGGTCTCCCTTGCTCGGACAAGCTCTGATTTTGAGAGGTTTTCTACGAAAACCTGGGAGTTCGTAATAACAAATAAAAAAAAATCTAGGACAGCCTGATGAATCATTATCAATTGACGGAAAGTAGAAAGACTAGTTTTTGAGAGGCACTTCTGGCAATAAAAGACCTTATATGTTTTCCCCATGACAAGGAACTGCTGATAGTAATACCAAGCACTGAAATGGAGGACTTAATTGGTATGGATACTCATGACATGATTACGCTGGCCACTGTGTGTTCGTCCTTTCTAGAGAAAATACCGAGGGGGTAGCAACTTCTTTCAGTAGGTGTACAACTCGAAATTTTCAGTGTTTCAGTACACCCATTATCGATACAAATATCTCTTCAGTACTTGATTCAGTACCTCAGCCAGTACAAAAATCAGTACTTCCATCTTCATTAAATATTTTCAGTACCCCTTTCAGTATCTGACTTACTCTTTTAGTACATTCAGTACCTCGTCTATTACTTCAGTATTTGATTCAATACTCCTCAGTACCGTCTCCAGTCATTTCAGTATTACCTCGTTCATTCTTTTAGTACTTTATCAGTATTTAATTATGGTGTACAAAATTCTGCCTAGTTGTCACCTCCTCGGAAAATATGTACTTGGATGTTGTTGGCATTGAATGTTTGCCAAAAATATATCAAAATCATTGAAGTCATTGATGTGTGAAAATCGTGTATTTTTCAATTATATAGTCCACAGAATTGTTCAAAAAAGAACTACAATTTCTGTAACATTCATACACAAGGGTGTTGTTAAGCAATTTAAACAATATTATGTAAAAAATACATTCAAAGAAATACACACAATGTGGATATATTATAACAGCAAATTAGGACAATATTTCTACACAAAATTGTTTCTGTAACCAGTCCAGTCAAATTTTTTTTCCGTGTACCATTTTTTGTTATAAATGAAGTCCGTATGGGGGATAGTTACCCCAATTACCCCTCTATAGATCCGCCCTTGCAATTTGGGGTACCCACATTATTATAGTTGGTGGTTCCTTCTCCTATTATATTTCCAAATCCTTGCTTGCTCTTTTACTAAAGGACACTTCTGAAACATGGGTTATGGCGTTATTGCCCCCCCCATTATGAGTATTAATGAAATTAATACTTCTGGCCAAAGAAAATATGATTTTGTGAACTGTTTTGCAGTTTATAGGCACAAGGGTAAAAAATATTTGCTTGTGAATTACGAGTGCTTGAAAAAACGGCTTGTTCGGGCACGTGCAATTTACAAGCAAGTATTTTTGACCTTTGTGCCTATGAACTGCAAGACAGTTCACATACGTTCCTTTTACTTGCGTTTCTATCACAAAGTCATGTTTTCTTTGGTTGAGAAATATCAATTTTGTTAATACTGGAGGAATTTGTCATACGGGGTCAAAAACCCTGGGTGTTCACCCATGTATCCGAATCGGCCTTAAGATTGAATCTGTCGCAAGTATGCGTTCTCCACCACCATCATCACTGGTTCAGTAACAAGTAGAGATCGGAACAAAAAGACTAGGTAGATACTCGTTTACAATGACATATCAACAAACATAGACGGGACATCCCGACATGAAAAATTCGTTCGCCATTTCGGCATCAGATTGTACTTTCCATAATCGTCGGCTGTTCCAGCTGAAAAATCGTCGCCGTTCTGAAAGTAATTAGATTCAGGGGGCACGCAGGGACGGGACTCGTGTCCGTCCATCGCCTCCATGCATTCACCGTGTCATCGAGACGCGTATCATTTTTAAATGTCACCTCTGTTTGCTTGTTGTGTGTGGGTAGGCGGCCATCTTTACCCCACGACATTCGGTAATTAATGAACATGGAATGAGCGCTAAACAACGCAAGACCGAACGTTGAATATATAAACACGGAAACAAGATCTGCAAAGTCGACTTCGTGCCGTTTTTATCGATTTTTTTTAATGGAGGAATCGAATTAGCCAGCATTTCATATGAAAACTATTTTAGGAAGGATTCCAGAACATGGAAAGCAATATTACCTAACGTGCTCCAAGAAGTATTTCGAATATGGTTAGGTATTACAATGTAATACAAGTAGACTTCAGGTAAATTATGATGACAAAAATAATAAACTATTATAATCTATCCAAGGCTGCAAAGCTTATACGTTTCTTCTATCAAACTGACATTTCATTCAGACAGTTTTAGTTGGTATAACCCTTGGAATGTACAGCAACCGAATATATGTGTTTCAAACTTGTTAGCCATCATCAGCTTCCAATTAAAAGCACAAATATGCAGTTATGCTTCCTATTGTCTACTCTATTTTTTTCTCGCATCAATAGGCTAGTGCCAAAACGAATTTGAAACGCTAAAAATAAAAAAAATAGCAGCAGGCAAGGTGCAGGTGGAAAATGTTGTTGAGGTTTCAACTTTGAGGAAAAAATAAAATTAAACACTAAAGCACGCAAAATGGATAAATGGGAATGCAGTTAAGGGGTTGAAAACTTTTTTTGCGATTTGCGGCTAAATGTAACCTTCTGGCAAAAACTTTTGTATTTGATACTTTTTGACAACCTCAAATTAACCATCAAAATGACGAAAAATCGATTTTTCAATATTTAATTTTTTGTTCGCGTATAAAAGATTTAATTTACATGAAAATTTGTAAAAATATTTCTTTTCTTGTAAGATTATTACAGTTGCTAGAATTTCATTAGAGTAAGTAGCGCAAAACATCTTAAAAAGTTTGAATAAATAACATAAGATATTTGCTTACACATATCGTCGCTGGAATACAACGTAAGAAGCATTCATTTAAAAATTTCGAATAAATATTACAATAATAATGATATATATGGTTGAAATGGTTAAAATGGTCTGTCGTTCCCTTACGAACGGCAGCCCTCAAAAGTCGAAACTTGTGCGAGCCAAGGATTAACGTGGTCATGGCTTTGAACGCAACAGTCTCAACCACTGAGCTACCTGAGCTGAGTTAGTTTAATTATTTTTGGAATTTCAATCATATATAAAATATACAAGAGTTGGCCTAAGATAGAACCTTGTGGTACCCCTCCCTCAATTATAGCCATTTCTGATTCAATGAGCATAATACTATAGAACGATTGCTAACTTCGATATGGTGTGAAAAATAGTGAAGATCATTAGTACAGAAAGCGCTTGCAAAGTTATTCATTCAGAGCCTTTGTCCGAGTGCCCAACTCCAACCTACCGCAACATTTATATGAATGATGTATACGTTTGCTTGTACCTGCAATAGTCTTCAGGTGAAAACGCATTTAGCATCAATAAGTTAGTTCATGACAATTAACCACTATTTCGAACAAACTTCGAATCTTCTAATATCGATAATCATGAAAATCGATTGTTCAACCAATATAGAAACAAGATGTCCTGCACTACCAAGATGACGCTTATTGCCATAATCCTATACAATAGGAATAATTGGGTCGAAAATCCATCAGAAAACTACTACTTTCCTGGCTAATACCACGACGAACGTTGAATTACATCTAATGAATTGCCGTGCAGAGTCCTACAAGGATGTCTCCGCAATTGCTAGTTGCATGGAAATGTTCATTGAAACATTTGGACCACCTATAGATCGATTTCTGGGTTCTTGCCCTCATCAGTATAGGGTAGGTCAACGTTCGTCGTGGTACTAGCCAGGAAAGTAGTTGTTTTCTGATGGATTTTCGTCCCAATTATTCCTATTGTATAGGATTATGGCAATAAGCGTCGTCCTGGTATTGCAGGACATCTTGAATCTCTCTTGACAAGCTTATTGTGAACAATGCATGCAGATTTCTTTAATTTGTATTTGTGGTTAAATTAATCACGCAAGTTCTGGGTATTGCTTTGTTTGAGGGGCTGGAGTTCAGATGGCGCCCGTGGTTTAGTGAACGCTAGGCTGCGGGCGGTGTCTCAGCTTCTGCCTTTACATGGAGATTTTGTTGAATCGTTTGTTACAGACATTAGTTATTGTCTGCAGAGACCTATCCTATACTGACGAGGGCAAGCACCCAGAAATCGATCGATAGCTGGTCCAAATGTTTCAATGAACATTTCCATGCAACTAGCAATTGCGGAGACATCCTTGTAGGACTCTGCACGGAAATTCATTAGATGTTATTCAACGTTCGTCGTGGTATTAGCCAGGAAAGTAGTTGTTTTCTGATGGATTTTCGACCCAATTATTCCTATTGTATAGGATTATGGCAATAAGCGTCGTCCTCGTAGTGCAGGACATCTTGTTTCTCTCTTGACAAGCTTATTGTGAATAATGCATGCAGATTTCTTCAATTTCAACCAATATGACGAAGCTGCTGCCTGCTATTAAAATTATTGAAAAATATATATCAAGATCAAGTCGCGATATCATGACCAGAAGCAGTTTGATGCAACATGAATACAAACATCCAAACAACTCAAAAACTAGCGGTGTGAACCCCTACGTAAAAAATTGGCACGCATGCAAAAATACACCACATGACGAAAAGGGTTTGGAAATTATGCCTTCTAAAGTATGAGTCATGAAACGAATCTTACCCCTGAAACATAGTAATCATTGAAAAAATTACATACATTTCAAACTCGTTTTTGCAATTAAACGAAAAACTTCGAGTTTGATATTAGGAATGCACCCCGATAGAACGCACAACCCCGTCATAATTCGTATGCTTTTTCGCAATGTTCGCGTTCATTCTCAGATACAGTGCACGCGAGGGCTGGATTTTTGCACGCAAGTGTTACTCATAACGATGTATGCTATGTTATTATGGTCGCCATATGTTAATACACATGAAGGGTTTGATGAATATATCAAGCATATTTCAACACTGCATAATTTCCTTCCAATGTTCAGAGGCAATTGAACATTAAGCAAGTATATAGAATTAGGTGTCACAGAAACTTTCGAATTTTGTGGAATTGTAAAGGATGTTGAACGGCAGAAATATTTTGAACATTGAAGATCATTATATCCAGTGAGCATCATGATGAATGTACGATGTAGGGGGATAATATATGACAAAAATTTCTACTTACACAACATTTTATTTTTATTACAGTTCTGTGGACAAAATTGAAATTCAGAATGCACAATACTACTAAAATATTACACAGGCTTAAAATAGCTGTTAAGGAATATAAACTTAAAGTGCCCCCTATTGTTTGAGACATTATAGAATGAGTTTTTTTAAAATCTCATCACTACTCCCCGTTCTTTAGCTATTCCTTCCTTCTTATCCGGTAGGATGCTGAATGGAACTGGTGTTGAAGATTGCTTTGATCTTGCTAGTAAGTCTCGGCCTTAGTGAATTCTAGTATAGCGCGGGTTGTGCCCTCTATCGGTGGGTAGTTTTGTTTGTGATTCATTACACATTTCGTGTTGTACCTTTTGAATAAAATATGTGTAAAATTTATCTACAATTATGTATTACACATATTGTGTATAAAAGTCACAAATCCGGGAAAGATTTCACCACAAACCGAAATAAACAAGCATTAGTAACATATATTACAACTAAGTGTACTAATTTTCGACAATTTTATACATTATTTACACTGTTAAAGGAAAAAAAAATCTACACAGGAATTTATTTCCGTGTGAGGATGAAAAACAACCATATGTACTTCAAACCAGATAGCCTATTGAAATTCAACTAGTGTGAAGAAAAAATAAGCGAGTGAATATAAAATAGCTATCAGTAGAAAGTCGTAAAAAGTATCTCCCTTTCCGAGAAAAAGGTCTGATCGAGCCAATTCAGAAATATATGTATGTCTCAATCATCATCACCCCTCGATAAATTCGGATTCTCATTCGACATCCTAATTGATTAATTTGTTTACTGTATTGAAATGTTAGCTAATCATATAACACTAAGTATCTGAAGCACCGTTATGAAGCCAAAATAGTATATTGTGAGGAGTACTAAACGTTAGGGAAATATACAATGTGTCCAAGATAAGGATGGGATGCCATTATTATCTGGGTAACGGTTGCAGATACAATGTTGGTTAAATTAGAGAAAAGTTGCACAATCCAAAGGCCTCTTATATGGAGTTTGCAGAAGTGGGGTATCTTTTTCGGATGTCAAGATATTTTGAATAAAGTAAAATTTTCAATATTTGATTTTTTTATTTTTTCCTGACGTTATTTTAGTAGATCTCGAAAAATAAAATATACATTTTCTTTGTCACTTATCAAGCTTAACAAGATGACGCTCACAGATTTTCAATACGTTTCGTTTCCGGGGAACTTTTTTTTTAATACGGCCCTGTTTCTTTTATTTAAGAATTCAAAGCCTTTTTATAATTTTAAATTGCGTCATATATCATTTATAGTTATTTAAGAATGTTTCCAGCTCATTTCAGATATTACTCAAAATCATCCAGGAAAAACTTCCGATTACGGATCTGAATTCGAAAAATATAAATATGAGAAAGTAATAATTGAAGACTTTCAATAGGTACTACCTGTGTTCATCATTATTCATAAATCCATTAACTTATACACTTAATTGTATGGATCTAGGATTAATAATCCCAGGTAGTACCTTAATTATCAGAAAATGTATTTAAGTTAAAAATTCAATGAAAACTAAATGAGTGTTTAAAAGTTTACCCTAGTGTCATATACAATACAAATTATTTGTGTACGCCGTCTTTTAGTTTGTTTAAAAATTAATGCAAATTATTCTTTTGAGGAAAAGTTCGACATTAAAGTGTTACATTCTGTGCCATTTCAATACTCGAGAAGCCGAGCAAATGTATTCACATGATCATCCTGAAAGATTACAGCCAAATAAAAAAATATTTGGAAGAATTGTTGTGAATTTACTGGAGTATGGCTCATTTAAAAAACCAGTTGTTAATAGAAACAAACCATGTAATGAGGAAACTCAAAATAATGTGCTCCTTGCTGTAACGGAAGACCCTACAAACGCAAATTTCATTTTGCGTAAAAACAAATATCATTCGTACAAATTTCGGATCTGCCAAGGACCTAAGGCCGGGCGACGACGTAAGGCGAAGGACACTGCTCGGTTCGACCAGTTCGCTCGTTTCGACCACTTCGCTCGGTTCGACCACTTTGCTCGGTTCGATGTATAGACATCAAGTTTGCAAAAATAGTAGCCTTTTCCAATTTGTAGAAGCAGTTATACGCCAAATAAATCTCTGACTGAAAGAAAAAAAATTATTTCCTAATTTTTGGCAGAGGCCATATGTTTTTTTATTTTGTAACTTATGAGTTTGTTGTGAACGACCCTTCATAAAATGCCACAGCCGAAAAATAATTTGTATGGCCTAGGGCAAATAAATGGTGACACAACAATTTTATTTAGTGGGAAAAAACGAAATTTGGTATAAAAAGAGTTCAAAGAGTTAAATAATTATGAATCAATGGAATCGAGTACATTTATTTACGAATCAAATAAAACTGGTGGTAAAAATGGTCTTTCCACATGATCTCATAACAATTTGTATGCATCAGACGATATAAATAACTACTAGTCAAATATAATCTTCACGCAAACATCTTCAATCACATATGCCACTTGAATGGTATGTAATATGATGTTTAAAATAAAATCGAAGTATTGGTGTTTTTTTTTATCTTGGTGTTGCAAATTTCACGTATTATGTATAATATTCACAGTATGTGGTTATATCTCATCCAAAAAGGTTGAACATTTAAGGGTGTTCATCACATTTACCTAGAATGTCAATAAGTGCCTATGGACTATTAGGTATAATATCGTCCAAAATTATTATAGAATACACACTCGGTTAGGAGAAGACACGTCACATTTAGGTATCTAGTCACTGGTTACAAGATAAAAATGAGATAAATAGAATGATGTGACCGAACAAGCCACAGACGCGATACGATGACTTGATGTTTCCTGTTCTCCGAGATATTTCGCCAGGAAAGTACCGATATCTTTATTTCTGCTATATTGGAAACAGCAGTTCCATTGATTTTTTAAGTTATTAGAATATGAATGATGGCTAGCTGTCTGTTTTACCGTGTCTACTGATGTCCACGTGAGATGGCACCCACCTGAAATGTATATTTGCAAGTTCTTGATGGAGTCTAATTTCGAGTATAAGAGAGTGTATAGTTCACATCATTGCTGTGAGTAAAATCAGTGATTGTTTTAATATCTCGCTATTTTACACAAATGTCTCCGTTGTTCGTCATGTCCAATCTCCATTTACCTTTATCAAAACGATAGTACGGTTCAGAAAACGAACCCGTTACATTCATAATATCTCATGATCATGAAGACGATAAAAATATAAAATTTTCAATTAATGATTTCTCTGGTATTTAGCTAATTCAATAGAGGTAATTTTTGGTAAATATTTTAATTTTGATAACTTTCATATTATTTTTATGTTCAAAAAGATGACCAACCATCAAGAAAAGATGAGGGAAATGAAAAGAATGTTTCTTGTTCTCTACGGCTTGAACCTAATCCTGATAGTCGTTGAAGGGCGTTCAGGGCACTTGCGGAATCAAGTATATGAAGCTTAAAATGAAGTGAAACTGAGGTTGAATGAAAGTCGTGAAATACTAGAGATATCGTTAATTGAAAATTGTGAAAACTCTTGAAAAACTCTAACACGGTAATGTTGAAAAATGTCCACACACGGAAAGAAATACCTGAGTAGATTTTTTCCTTCAACAGTGTAAAAACAATGGGTAAATAATGTATACAATTGTCGAAAATTAGTTCACCTGGTTTTAATATATTTTTACCAATGATTGTTTATCTATAGGTATAGGCTCAGATGCTAACAAGGAAATCTTTTATCAAATTTGGACTAACAGATCTAGGAGGAAGGCAATGTCACGCGACGAATCTGAATGAAGGCATGCTTATCAAATGTAAGTATCTCGACCGATCTCGACGAAGCTTAGACAAGGCGTGTTGTAGAAGCTTTTTGCCATATACTTATAAAAGTGAGGAAGCCAAATAAAAAGAGGGTTCAGTTCAGTGAAGTAGAATATTTGAATTTTAATTATTTTTTAAGAAAAATTGGCGATTTATTTCAGTGAAGTTATTTGTCGAACTCACGGAAATTCGTAACAAAAACGTTTTTCTATGAACACATATGAAACATTTTTGAAGGTTTCAACTTATTCCTGATCTATCTCATTTGTAAATATTCACTGTGTATACTGTGGTTATTTATTTTCACCGTACCATCAACTTGCATGTCAAACTCGTAAAAATGAGAACAAGTATTCTGATGAATGGAAACCAGAACATTGAAATCTCATGTTTTATTCAAATGAATGTAAATTAATTCGGGCGAATCGAGTTCGTTTTCTTTGCGAATTACGTTGAATATACCAAGTTGAAATCCTGAAGAGAAAATCTTTCAGAAGTCATTATTTACTCTCTCAATAAACAAAACATAAACAATCGACAAACGCATACCATATAATCACTCGTGAGGTTATGAACTGCCTACTGACTCACACATAATTATCATTCTAAATTTTCACCATATTGTCCGATTGAAGGACGCGCCTATGATGTAACAAGATAAATCTATCGCATTTAAAAATACGAGTCGCTGTTGGAAAAAATCACCTCTATAAATAGGATCCTTTCTATAGTGTTAACTTCCTTAATTGCATAATGGCGCTAATTTGTAGGTCTTTTGTTATTAAGAGGTTACGAGTTGTATCAGTCAAACAACAAAACATTAGTTTTCATCTCAACACACTACTTGGTGTGACCAAAGCTGGTGGAATCATACGTAACCATAGAGATTTGATTTTTAATAATCGACTTTTCGTTTAAGAAGATCGTGACGAATATCCTCAATTTATGGTTATTTAACAAATAAGTGTATTGATTTTAATTCACGAGTTTGTTACAAAACTTTTCCGTCGACCACAGTTTTCAAAAATAGAGATATTTTACTTTCAATGTTTATCTATTTAACGATACGATAAAAAACAATCACTATTTCATATTTTTTCAAATTGAATTAAAAAAAAAAATTGCTCCCATGTGGGTTTTGAACTGTCGACCTCAGTGTCTCCTCTCTCGGCTGCCAAGCCAACGTTACCAATACGCCACATGACTTTCTATTATTTCAAGTGACAACTGGTGTATAAAGATTTTCTGAAATTTCATTTCAGAATTGACAAATAAATAATGACGGATAGTACTAACCAATATAAAATGTATTAGAGCAATGTATGTTGGGTTGCATATAATCAAATTGTTAATTAATAAAAAATCATTCAGTAACAGGGGTCATTAATCAACGATTTTGAGTGCGTTAAAATACATCATAAATGAACGGTCGACGGAATAGTTATTTAACGAACAAGTGTATTAATAAGGGCGATTAACAATCGAGATATTTTAACGCGTGGTAGTTTTATTTTATTTTTCATTATTTATTATCATATTGAAATTAAAAAAAAAATAACCTCGGTGGGTTTTGAACTCTCGACCTCAGTGTTGCAAGCCAGGTGCACTTTACCATTACGCCACGGGACCATATATGATTTTGAGTGACAACTGGTGTAATGAACATTTTCTAAAATTTTATTTGAAAATTGACAAATAAACAATGACAGATAGTACTAACCAATATAAAATGTATAAGAGCAATGTATGTTGGGTTGCATAAAATCAAATCGTTGATTAATAGAAAATCATTCATTAACAGGGGTCATTAATCAATGATTTTGAGTGCGTTAAAATGCATCATAAATGAACGGTCGACGGAAAAAGTTATTTAACTTCATTGCAGTTGAAAACTGTCAGGTACAAGTACACGGCATTTTTTCTGAATATTTCGGTTTGAGACATTCTATAATCGCATATGATATTCTCTATATAAAATTCAGAACTTCTTTTTATGTCTACTGTCATTTATGAAACTGATCCATCTCTGTATATTTTGATTATCGTTATTGGGTGCCCACCCAGGGTTTTTGACCTCGCATGATAAATTCCAGTAGTAATTAATACTTCTGAACCAAAGAAAATATGACTTTGTGATAGATACGCAAGTGAAAGGAAGGAAATTTTCTTGTGAATTGCACGTGCTTGAAAAAGCCGATTTTTCAAGCACGTGCAATTTAGGTAGTATTTTTGACCCTGGTGCCTATAAACTACAAGACAGTTCACAAAGGAAAGGAAAAGACCCGAAAAAACCGACCGGCAAGAAATTTTTAAAATCAAGTCTTTCAACTCCTACATCAACGCGCACTGTGTAGGTATGTCATATTTGTATCACAAATATTTGTTTTTCCTATGATTTTTCGTTTTGAAAGTTGTTACCCTTCCGCACGATTTTTGTATTTTTGAAAATGATGATATTTAGGACTAACTGAATGATCTATATAACTATTCTGTCTTATTAGTCATTTTGTAGCATTATTACAAAAACTTGTTTATTAAAAACCTTGTTTTTTCATAAATAAGATGGACAAAAACACTCGTAGGAAAAATATTGTACCTAACTCTTACGGAAAATGTCTTTTCCGCCCTTAAAACGGCTTGCCCGAACTCCTCTCCGCGTCGTTCGTGCAACTGCCGTCACGTGCGGAAAAGTACTACTTTCCGCACTTGTTAGGTAAATAACTATTACAGTGTTGGTTATTATTCATCATGTTTGAACTTAGTTGACATAACATCAAAAACAAAATATATGCTCGGAAAAAGCCCTCAAGCACCATATACCTAGGCGTGAAACATAATATTCAATTCCGACAGTTAAAAACATTTCTGTGGTAGGTTTTATCAACACGAACGGAATGCATTGAATTGTTATGTGAGGAAATACTAGCATACAAAATATGTTCTGATTAGAAATTATCTATGCAATGGTTTTGTACCTGATAAGACATTATTTACATATTTATAAGCACGTATACTAATGAATATTTTACCGATGCGAATAATGCCCATTAAATTAATTCAAATTTTTTAACCAATTACGATAAATATATCAAAGAATTGTTTGAAATTTTCTCCATTCTAAAATTGAAGTGATACTAGTAAAAATAATGAGTATCTAATCGAAAAGGTCAAGAACAGTAGACTATTTCATATATATATATATATATATATATATATATATATATTATAATGCATGTAAAAATGGAATTAATTGTTAAAACTGTTACCAAGGTGAAGGATAAAACTCCTTCAACCTCTCAATCTCAATTAGTATACTGTATTCCTTGCTCAAATTGTGATAAGACATATATAGGTCAAACTTCAAGAACCCTCAAAGATAGAATTACATCACACAAAAGTGATCGCAGATGTCATCCTGAAATATGTGCATTAAGTGAACATGTAAATAATACAGAACATATTATGAATTATAAAATTTTGACCAAGGAAGGTAACTTTACTAAGAGACTTCTCATGGAAATGGCTTTCATCTCTCAATCAGATAACTGCTTAAATAAAAAAAACAGATCCCAATCATTTAAGTGAAATTTATTCATATTTATTACTCATTGATGAAAAACATACAGAACAACTGTCACATAATTTTTCAAATAATCTTTAAATAATTCTTCTAACAATTCAATAAGAAATATGCTCGCCTTTCTGAGTTGGTACAATTGGCTGATTTACTCACAAGCAGAGGCCATATCGTGGGCTCTACCTGTCAAACTTCAATTCATAATTTTCTTCTTTCAATGTCATATGTCATTTGTCTGTTTCCTAACCAAGATGATAGACACGTTCTGAGTATTTCCACACGTGAAAATTATTCATATAATTTTTTTTTAATGTTTGTGTTATTGACTAATTATTTTAATTATTGGCCTTTCAATGTTATTTTATTATCAATTTCATGTTTCTCATTCGATAATGTTTTATCACTTTCATCACATCATTTTGCAATCAACCTCAAAGTCACAGTAAGTATAGCTGTTACTGGGCTTCACTCCATTTTAGGATACATTTCGCTTATTAATTGTAGCTTCCCTGAAGATGACAGTAACCACTGTTGAAATATTGGAAATATAGTGTTGAAAGAGTACACGTTTTGCTTGCTGCTTACCCAAATAATCTTCCCAATTGCATCCTAACTAGTCAGCAAAGTCTACCGTTCTACTATATATATATGTATATATTTCACTTCCAGCCACGGTTGTTAATGCTCAATAACTTTCCACATAGATAAAATTGAGATTTCATAAAGGGGATTTAATCGTCTTAAATACCCTAGAAAATAGAAATCTGAACCCTCAAGAGCGTTTATTAATTTTCAATTAATCATCTATTTTTTTATTAAAAATAATTTGCTTCTTTATTTCCAACACACGTGTATTAGGTTCACCTGAAACATAGTTTGATTTGCATTTTCAATTGTAAAATCAAATGAAATCAGAGTCTTCTGTTGAATTTTTCCTAAAACGCCCTGTATCTCAGAAACGAAGCAACTCCGGACATATGTGCAAGGAAACTTTTTTTCTTAAAACGAGCTAACGAATCACCCTCTGTAATTTGGTATCATAGTTAGAAACACGAGGGAAACAAATAAACACTGTGCACTTGTAAAAATATCTTCATTTTATATAATTTTCAACCCTATTCGAGGCTTGTATGCGAAAATGGGGCACCTAAATATGTCACTATCTGACGGCCTATAAGTGTAAGACTGCAGTGAATCGTAAAAAAAATCAAATAAAATATCGTATTCTGAGTCAAATTGTAACGCAAAATTGTATCGCTAGCATGTGCCGAACTTTTAATTACAAAGCATTTTACGTGTAACTTAATTATTGCCCATATCCATTTATTACGGCATAATATATGTAATAACCACTTGATTCGAGAAATAATTCATATAATCTTGAAATGAATACTTGAGTTTCTCAATAATGCCTAATTTATGTCTCTTGTTCACTCTTATGTCTGTATGACATTCAGCATTAGCAAAAATGAATAGATATTTATAGTGATCATAAAATGGGATAAACACATGTTGATCTACATCTTTATGGCAAGGATTAAACCAAGTGATAGGAATGTTTATGACCTAGTTCAGTCACTTGTGCGAACCGAAGACTGAAAATGTGAATAAACTACGTGAGCTGCGCCTATTTAATAATAAAAAGAAGTCCTGAGGTATGGTTTAGAAGGTATATGTTGCATTAGAGAAAATATGTGAGTTTAGCGTTGCCACACTGTCAATTCATTACTTAAATGAAATGCCTTTGAAATCCGTCAAATTTGGTGCATCGAACCTAAGGGGGCGTCCATAAATTACGTGAGGTGTTTTTTTAAATTTTCTGTACCTCCCTCCCCCCCTGGTGAGATGTCGTAAGATTTTATTCAACCCCCTCCCCCATCCTCTCATGTGAGATTTTTCAAAATGTGGGTTTCTTACGCGTTGGATTGTTTTATTGTAAAAAGAAAAAAAAAATTTGCTTCGTGCTTATAAATATTTACGACTAGTTTTTAAGACTAGTAATCAATATTGCTGAGAGTTTAATTATAAGTGTAATAAAAATTTAACAATAGAATACTTAAATCGTAACTACTGTGTTTAAAAAAAGAATATCTACTCTAGTTCAGTCCATGGAGAATGATGCGTGGTCTCAAGACAGACTATTGGAACCAACATGTCCATATGATTTTCAGTAAAATCATCTGCTCCTTCAACTTCGTTCTGATCTATGGCATAACTCCCCGAAACACAAATTTTTAAATTGGTTGTTTCATTGTAAATATTCCCGTTGAAAATATTATTTCAAAAATAATATTAATTCTGTTACTCAAGAGAGTACATCAGGACCGCGAAGCCCAATAGGCCCCGCCCACTAGCGGTGCGGTTACCTATTGGCCGGCCATAATGTGCATTTCACTCATGATCATCACTCTCACCGCAGGCTTGGCCGGGTGTGGAGCTAAACAGTATTTCGTGTATTTTGCAATCTACGGCCTGGCATAACGTTTAGTAGAAGCTCGGTGGGAACCACGACAACTATTAAGAAATAATTCGTGTAGTAACACACCTTCGGCTCTGAGTCGTTTTCACGAGTCAATAGAGCACCAACGGCAGAAAAGTTCCAGATAAATAAATTTTGCGACTTTGGGACTAGCTGGGAGAAAACTAAGCTACCCGGTTATATTCTCTATCAACCCAGCGCTTCCCATTTGTTGACATCTAGCCACTCTGTCGTTGGCGCTTGCGCACAGTAACTCATCAGCTCGTCTTGTGACAATCCGTGAGGGTCGCACTTTGCGGAACATACGTGCTTGCTTAGCTGGTGCAATGTGGACTGCTCGCCTGTGATCTGCAGCTCTTGTGCTAGATGCAGAGTAAATACCGTATGTACTGCAGCATCTTTTCTCTAAATCATCACGTACACTTGGGCAATAGAGATCATAAGGCGAGCTGATGAAGGCATTCAGCGGTTGAATCGGTAGGCAGTGGCGTATTAGAAATGGAGCAAATGACTTTCCATCATGCTCTTTAAAGTCCGGAATTGTCAAATGTCCATCAACCTGAGTGATAGGGTATGGAGGTGGCAGAAAACGTATTACGATTACGCTTAAGATTAAATCTTAAGCATGTACAATCTGGATTAAATTGACCAAAATAGTAATTTTTTTTTTGTTTCAATCAGAAAAAAAAATGCGTGATATTTGCCGAGACCCTCCCTCTCTCCAACGAAAGATAAGATGAGATTTGACTCGACCCCCTCCCCCCCTTAAACATCTCACGTATTTTATGGACGCCCCCTAATGTGAATAGAATAATTTAATGATCTTGATCTAAAACCAATTTTCTATCAGCATTGTTTTAGATATCATGATACAACATCAAGCGCACGCCGCTTAGATGCGCATGCTCAAAAGGCTCAATAATTACACACTCGTATCATAATATACCATTGATCGATATTTTTCAGTACTGAAATGATGCCACACTCACTAATCAAAATATCGTCCAACTTCTTTACATATCTCATCCAATTTTAGGACTTTTTACAAACATTTTTTGGTCGACGAGACGCACGCCGAGTGAAATTTACGAAGTTTTGATGTTTTGAGTAATTTCTAATTTCTGAAGCAGAGCTTGTGCGAGTAAGGGAGATCTGGGATCTACGGGTTACGTTTAGTGGATTCCGAACCACTTTAGCTCCGTGACGGCGGTGGGGATCAAACCAGTGCCGCCTGAGTGCTTAACACCTCGACCACCGCTTGTTTTCAAATATTCATTTCTTTGATGATAAATAAAGACGATTTATAAATATAATACTTAAGGTAAGATTTGATGAGCTCTAAAGCTAGTAGGTATATTTTACCAAAATTGTTACACAATGATCGTTTATGAAACATAAAATTCACTGCACTGCAGCATTCTGAGAATACTTTTTGAATACTGATATTACAAAAATAATAATAAAAAAAATTATAGTAACCTACCCCAATATTATAGCTATTGGTATTACAAGGAAGGAAAGTACCATTTTTCCTCCCGCAGGATGTCAACATCCAAGGGTGGAAAAGTCACTTTACTCCCATGTAATACATATGATTTTTCCTCCTACCCACTTAGTAAATCTTCTTTTGTAAATTTAAAACTCATCTCAACTGCTTTTGTTCAAGACGGACCTATACTTGCATGATGGAAACCATGAAGGTACCGGGTTGGGATTTATCCTGGCAATTTTTTTATCAAGTTATTTTCCTTTTTTTCTTTTGTTAGAGGTATAAATTATTGGATATATGGATAGCTAATCCATTTGGTATTGAGATTCAATGTTAATTTTCTCATAGGCAATATTATGAGCCTATTTTGAATGAATTGTCAATCGTTTATTCCTCCCTAGGGAGGAAAAGTACGAGTTTCCTTCCTGATTTGAGGGAGGAAAGTGTGTACTGTCTATAGGGGTAGGAGGAAAAGATGTTTTCCTCGATGTCTGTTACAAGTATTTGAATAGTCGAGTTAAGAACTGATATTGGAATAATTTTTTCTACTTTCAAAGAAAATCACTTTACAAGATAAATTGATTGATGATATTTGCTGTCGAGCTATCGTGAATCCTCACATAAAGTACATTTACATTGTTTTTTCACCATATCTATAAGCTTTTCCAAAAAAAAAATCTTATCTCCGTGTAGCGAAATTAGGCAGCATAGGGTTTTACCAGTTCCCATGGCAACTGGAAAACATCTTATTCAAACTAATATTCCAAACTACATACAATGAGTGTTGTTTCACGATCAAGAGTAGAAATAAAAGTTTCTTTATTGACCCGAAGTGATCTATCGGATACTCATTTCCAAATCGAAAGATGTTTCAAAATGGCCGACCAAATGTAGTTTTGTATTCTGAAAAAATATGGTCATGAATGACATATTATATACGAGTCATATATACGAATCCAATGGAAATGATTTTTGGTATACGTGCAGTTTTTGAAGAGTAGGTATTTTAGGAAAAAAAAGGTTCTACACGCGAACACCAATGAAAAGAAGGGAAGGGGTTGGAAATTTCGATATAATGTAGGAAAACTAACTCGTAGAACATAATAATCTCTATGAAATAGTTGATTACATGTTTTTTCAAAAATTGCTTCCTTTGAGAGATAATATGAAAAACTGATATTTTCAGATTTCCGCGCGAACAACTCGAGATATTATAAGATTTACCTCGACGCTCGCCTAAAATCTCTATCTTATTTTTGGTCGAAAAGTCATGAAGTGAACGGTATTTTAATGAAATATCCAATTTCATTCTGTAAGAAATTTAAGTAAATACCATCAATGAGGTGACTCATGTGAACCTGACCGTTGGTGAAAAATAGGATGCTGGTTCTCGATATTCCTGTCCAAACATCCACTCCAAAACGTTCTTGCCGGTTTAAATGATGCAGTACGAGCGGTTCATACGTTATCTTACCTGTTTTCCTGAAAACCATCGATAAAACTGAACGTTCCCCCGGCAATCACATTCGTAAAGGAACTGACAATCCCAATCTTTGGAATCTTTATTTATCGGCTGGTGGCGATTAAATGTTTCTCCATTACTGAAACTTGAACACCATTTTTCCTGCACTCTTCGCCATAAATTAGAAGTATTTTGAAACCAACTTATCGAATTATTATGAAATCTATTTATTCATAAGTTCTTAAACACTATAGCATTAATGGCCACCTTTGAATCAGAAAACAAAACTACATTTATGCTCTGTCAATTTTGAAACATATTTCAGATAGAAAATGAGGGCTGGATAAAAATGACAAAATCTCCTGAACCGGCATAAATATACTTATCTATAGGACGCAATTGAAAATATCGAAATTGGTATCCCAAAATAGAAATATGGATTTATCTTGTAGAAAGTCGTCTTTGACTATGAATATTTGATATGTATACATTTCAATTCGATAAATTCTTGGAATATATACCCTTTCGAACCATACTCTACTTCTCGTTAGAAATATTTTCGAAATTGTGATTTTTTATGTATTATTTTATCAACAAGTTAATAAAATGCATACTGCAGTTATATCTATGTATTTAAAACATTAAGGCCAAATTCGAAAAAAGTTGGAAAATAGAGAAATTTAAAACTTTCAAGAAAAGTAACTTTTCAATAAAAGTAGGATATTTTCTCCACTAGAATATGCCGTTTACCCGAGTTTCAAGTCAGGAGATTCATAGTTCAATTTTGTGCATTTCATCTAATTCATGTCATTGTCTTTCTTTCAATCCAAGATAGACGACCATATGTTATCAAAACAGTGAATAACATTGATGTGATAATTTATAATCGGTAATTGGTTAGTTAGCAGCAGTGTACTGCACATAAAGAATAGCAATAATAACTCGTTTCACTATAATTATTAGTTAGTGGAGGAAATGAAGGTGAAGCATCATCAACAAATAGGCCACGTATATACTGTCTCTTGGTAAGCTGACTAATGACTTTATTTCAACCAAATAGTCTTGGTCATCTTGGTATACAGTATCGGAAAGTTTTCATCGGGGGTATAGGCAAATCTATGAGAGCAATAAGGAACGCAATGATATGATAATACCACATAAATCAGAGACACGCACTACTGCGCGCCTCTCCTGTTGCCTCGCCCGACGAATTAACAGCTCAGTTGATATCCCTTCCTCGATCGAGTCGAGGAGAAATTGTAATGCTCTCTCAACATAATAGCAAGCTATTCTTTACGCTCGTATGAAACCAGCATACCCCGATGAAAACTTTCCGATACTGTATAAAGTACACTTGGTCAGGTAACTAGCTTGGTTTGGTACAGAAAATTGTTGCGTACCAGACCAAAACAGTTAGATGACCAAGATGGTGTAAACACCTACCACCATGACTTTCCAGAAAGATGCAAAATTTGGTTTGAATACTTGGCCCCTAAGTCTAGTTTCTGATGTACTAAGAGTGCCCTAATATCCATGTTTTCAGCAACACAACTTCTAATAATAATGTTCTTAATTTTCACTTGAATATCATCATTTGGATTGTTTTTATATCATGATGGGTTAGTAGAGTTGCGAACCTTCATATAGGTTACAGTTGTGCTGTCTAAATGATTACCAAACAAACCAAATAAGAACCATACTGTTTACTGATTGAACATGGTGTAAATAGGCAGTAACTTATTCCATTGGTCCGAATATGGTATGGTCAACTTGGCCAGAGTACCAAATTCGCGCATGGTATAAACGTGGCCATACATAAATAACTCTTTACTGCATACTTTTGGTAGGACATTGTTTCATTTTCAGAAAATCATTTTCTAATATCACTTATTTCAGTGAATTGTTTTCTTTTTGAAGTCGGTTTAATGATTTTATTTCGCCATTTCGATAAAAGTTTTGGTAAGTCACTCTGTAAATTATGTTATCATCATTTCCGACTTATTTACTTGCTGTCTGGATATGAGAACCTTGAAGGAAAAAATTACTAACGGCGCTGGTGAAGAACGCTGTGTAAATTAATATTATGGGAACTGATAAGAGCACGGTCGGTAAACTGGATTATGGAGGTTACGTCACAAGAGACGGATGAACGAGAGAAAAAAAAAAGTAGTCCGAAGCAATGAAAATATACTTTCCGTTTTGATGAATTACACTGAACAGAAAACCTCAACTGAAATGGCTTCCTATAAAATCAATTCTGTAATAAATATAAAAGGTGTTTATGTTAGTGTGTCCGCTAATTTCGGTTTACTGAAACAGTGTAATTATAATTCACAGTAGTTCAATAACTTGAGGGACGAAACAATTATCACGGAAGGATTACGAGATGAAATAGTTTTGAGAGTGAATTATTCTATCTCTCGAGACTGATAACGAATCAATTTGAAAAAGTTGTATTGTTGTATAAATTTCGTGCTATTATCGAAAATTTACATAAGTTGTTGAGATAGGAATTAGTTCTGTTGGCAACGTTTTTGAATCATAGAAACTAAATACATCGGAGTGCATTTTTATTTATTATCAAATCTGACTTTTTGTAATTAATCCAGTACGATTGGGTTTTGAGACAAGAATCGATTGTAGCACCACCAAACTTGGTATGCTAGTAGTTGGAACCATGATAAACACGAAAAAAAAATAGTTTACAAAATTCCAGGGGTGGAACATAACTTTTTTTTTTCGTTAAAAAAAATATATAGGTAAATAGATTTTTGCTGGAATCTTGAAAAGTATATGATTTATCGCAAAAACAAGTCAACAAGGTGAAAGATAATTCCATTCTCCACAAAAATTATTCCTAGTAATTTCTTATGAAATGCTCTCGTTTTCTCAGAAAACGTGATTGAACGTCGACATCAAATTTCAGGTTCAGGCTGACCTGCCGCTGGAAGTTCTGGCGGAGCCGAATATTTAATTGGAAATAACTCTTCTAAAAATGATCGAAGAAGGAAAAGGATAAGTTCATATCATTTCTGAAGATTCCTACCTTCTCATGAAAATATAATATGCTAGTATTTGAGTACCTAAAATGTGTTTGGTCGTACTTCACGGAGATGTTTGCAGATGATCCGAAAATCATGAATAATTTAGTAAATAAGGAATTATTATACTGAAGCAGCAACCTATACCCTTTTTGGACTATATGCAACAATTTTAAAGTAGTGTGACAGGTCCCACTTATACATACCAAAAAAAAACTTTGTTTTACTCCTGCTTCATTTTCAATTTAATCATAAAACCGGTATCCTCTTCAGTAAAAGTTGAAAATAAATATCCTGCATATATGTTTAATAACCCTATTGTGAAGTACAATCCTCAAGATTGAAATCACGCATACTTAATTTTTTATCTAAGATGTCTATGAGCGATTATTTTCAACATTCACTGAAGAAATTGCTGGGATTATGGGTACGTTGAAAACTGAGGCAGGAGTAAAACACAGTTTTTTCTTTGCATGGCATGTATAAGTGAGACTTGTCTCACTAGTCCAGAATCGTTGAATATGCTCCAAAGAGGGTACTGATTCTTGCTTCAGTATAATTATTTCATATCAAATAAAATATCCATGACTTTCGGATCCTCCGTAAACATCGTAGAAGGGTTATGTGAAGTGGGACAAAACACATTTTAGGTACTCAGATACTCACATGTTATATTTGCATGAGGAAGTAGAAGTCTTCAGGAACGATATGCACTTTTTCTTTTCCTTCTACTATACTTTTTAGCAAAGTTATGACAATTCTAATTTTCGGCTCTGCCTGAATTTGCAGTGGCGGGTTAGCGCGAGCATGAAATGTAACGTCGGCGTTAAACCACGTTTTCTGAGAAAATGAGCGTATTTCATAAGGTATTACTGAAAATCATTCTTGTGGAGAATTGAATTATCTCTCAACCTATAGAAATCGTTTTTTGATGAATCTTATATTTTCTGAAAAAAATTATATTTTTTTTGAATGAAAAATTTTTTAGGTTCCACCATTGATTTTTTGGTAAATAATTTTTTTTTTAATAATACATGATGTCGAGTTTGAGAGTGCTACAATAATTCATTCTTCACTTTTTGCTCGAGTTTGTCTGTCGTTACTGGATTACAAGCTTTTTTTTATTTTATTATTAGTGTCTGAACATACTTGTTGTTTTTGATTATCTAATGAAACACGAAAGTTCAGGACCTTTTGACACTTCTTATTGATATGTCGGTAATAACATATGAATATTGAAAGAGGAATCTTCAAATGAATTACAGGCATATTTAAATCAATGCATTTCTGTGCAAAAACTCTTTTTATATGTTTGTACCCCCCCCCCCCCGCATAGAAGTCTTGCTTTCATTTCATTCCGTGAACCGGCTTCGCGCTTATGAGCAGCCCTCAGAAGGATTCGAAAGACTGGTGTGTGCTAGAGAAGACGAAGCCTTTACATTTTAACCTGTGATGCTCAACCATTTTGACCACCACAGCTCATTGTGATAAAGGAGCAAATTATATATTTATTTAAAACTCTAAAAGTGACATCAATACCATAGTTTTTCTGCCGCACTTTCTGTAGACAGAATCCCTTTTGATACTGCTAATAATCTTTTCTTTTTACCGGAAAAAACAATAGTTCAATAGGAATAGACCTTTCAACAACTTTACTCAAAACATTGAGAATGGCCACAGGTTTTTGCGTTGTAAAGTGGTTATACATTATTGTCATGATTCACACATTTCACAAAATAATGTTCATCAGCTTTTGTTGGACATTGAAACATTTTGTATCAAAATCGGATTGAAAAAATAGGCCAATCATTTTAGCAAAATTGGTGAAAAAATTACAAAAGAAAGGAAACTTTCACAGAAGTTGTATTTCAGTGCTCACTAACACTATACAAATTGTTTCCCTAGTACAAGCCCAGCAGCATTGTAAAAAAAATTATTATGAACAATTGTGGTTATTCATTTGTAGAGAAAAAATTCATAGGTGTCGCAAAATAGTAGATACAAAGAAAATGTTCGTCTGAGCAAGAGCATGAGAGTACTGAACTATTTATATGGCGAGACTTTTGAGAGAAACGTTTCTTCACGTTCGCTACTCTTTTATATTCATTCGGTCAAGTTTTCAATAAAAAGATGAATAAATAATTGATTCACAATCAAAATTGGAGAACGATAAAGGATAATATTTTCTTTATTATCACCAATTTGCATTTTTTCTACAAAATAACAAAATGTTGCCGGACTTGTCCCAGGTGGCAAACTTTTATGGATGATTTTGTTGAGCATAGAAATACAACTTTTGTGAAAGTGTCCTTTCTATTTTTGATTTTGAATGATACAATGATTGGCCTAAAACAGTTCATCAAATTCATATCTGAAAATAATTCTTTTTATCTGTAAAATCTTTATTTACCAACAATAAATTGTGGCATACTATATAATTGAATTCTCACTAGTACCGAAAAAGGTAATCTGCTAAATGTATTTATGTGATAAGATTATCAAATGGAAAATAAATATATTCTGTGCTATGAAATGGACTATTCCATGTTTTCGTATCATTGTCGATGGCATCCGGTTACCTTCGATCTTTCCTTTTTTATTCCAGTTTCCTCAACTTCTACATGTTCATCAATATCAACACCAATTCGTAACTCTCCCTTGTTTCTCACGATGTTCTCTGAATAAAACAGAATGTTTTATTTTTGTTTAAAAGTGTATTTTGCTGAAAGTATAAAATTTTCATTTCAATACTGTTCTCTTCATTTCTCAGAATGGAGTGATACATTTTTTGACGGTGGAATGATACGAACTCCCCACCACTGAGCAGGAAAGCATCATGTTGCACACAGAAAATCATTCAATTAATTACGTCTTACTGTCATGTAAGTAATGCCGTTCAAGAAAATATACTAATAGCTGATTTAGGAATGTACGAATGGCGTCAATGTTCTGGTTGGTTTTCGGGTCTTCTTTGGTTAAAATCTCCAAAGGTTTCAACTGCCGCAGTCATCTTCAGTGGTGTGGACGAAGTAATCTTCTTAACTCATCAACTGAAATTCAGTTGAAACGTCAATGAAGTACTTCAACCACGCCACTGAAGATGACTGCAGCAGTTACAGTTGAAACGTTTGGAGATTTCAAGCAAAGAAGACCACGGCAAACCTCGAAAATAAAACTGATGGCTGCGTTTTTTTAGCTGTGATTCTGCTTCCGGAATGATAATTTATTTCGTTTTATTAAACTGTTGTTTCCATTCTGGTTGCTGTGATTGGTTCTGGAAGTGTCAATTGTCATTCTGTTGCTACCAAAAAACGCAGCTATATTTGTGATTATTAGTAACATCTCTAAATTTTGATTTTTGTATATGTTTGAGAGATTATTTTTCATATTTTCACTGACTAGAACGTCACAAATCGCTGATAGTCATGAGGAATATGAAATTTCCTATAATTTTATTCTCAAAACTTCTTGTCTTTATGAATTTTTCTCATGGACATATTGATGAAAAAATTTGGAAGTAGAATCTTATACACTGTCTGATTAAAATTACAGAGTGAAAAATATCAGGGGAATTATGGAGATGGAGTGTCGTCATTCAATGTATTCCTTCAAGTAAATCTGTGTAGTCTAATATCTACTTTTGTCCGTGTTTTTTTATTGATTAATTACTACCTCCTAGGATTTTAAATATGTGTAGATTAAGTGATTTTAAACATTTCTCATCCGTAATTTTATATTTATACTTCTGTTTTTTTAACCTTCACATACAGGCCATATACAAGCATCTGATGCTTCCATGGTCATTTTTGCTTGTGATGATTTGCTTATTCACTGAATCAATGTACTTATACTTATTTGCTATTTTTTACTGTAAATTTCTTCTTTAAGTGAATAAAATTATTATTATTAAGTTATAATGTCTGAAATTATTATGTCTTATATCAAACTGTAGTGCGTTCTATTTATTTCTGTTTTAAGAAAAGTGAACAATCAAGTAGACCAAATAAAGAAAAAAACTGAAACGTTACTATCGTAGAATATGAATAAATGAATGCCGGCTTATTAGCTTTAAAAAATTAATCCAAAAAAGTCCAGAACATTGGGAATCGCATTCGTTCACTGGAAAAATGAAAATATTCTATCTATCTGACGCAGTTTCAGCAAACTTGTCCACCCAAAAATCTAGACTAATTAGAAAATGAACTCACATCAATATAGTATCCGCAGATAATCTGAACAGCGTCTCGTGTAATGAAATACTTCACCAAGAAAAAATCCGTCACAAATCACTTCAAAATTCGATGAAAAAAGCACGTTGTATCTGCCGCACAGTCTTGGGAACGATGGTTTCGGAGAGATAGAATTCAATCAGTTGAAGCGAAAGATAGTTCGATCTTTACGTCCAGAAGAGAAGACAGTACACCTCGGTACCTACACGCGTTAAAATCCGTATCGAAATACAAGTATACAGAGGAGGCTTCGGTTTTAGTGCACATACATAATACGCCTCGGAACACACTGAATCTGAAAAAGCTTCGGCGGGCAAGCTAAGCGTTCAGGCAATAGCGAGGGACTGTCAGCAGTCCGCGAAGTCGTAGCGTCGCGTTTCCGATTCGCGGTTCGCGCAGGAGCGCAGCGCGCCGCCAGCGCCGGTCGACGGGAGTTGCGCAATTTCCTACCCAGCCCCGCGGACCCCGCTCGCTTCGCGGCGCGCTTCGGAAAGGGCTTCATCTAATTACGTAGTAAAGCCCTCGCCGGTCCGTCTCGGCTACGAGTCTCCGTCACCGTCGGAAGATAGAAAAGCGAGACACGCAACCGGAATTTCCTCTTAGTGATCCTTCGAGCTGGATAGCAGTTTTAATAAATAATATGCCAGGTGGAAATTCGTTACGTGGGTGGCGATGGTAGCGGCGGTCGGCGGTGAACTTTTACGGCGGAGGTCGTAAAACTTTACGAGTTGCCGATAGTTTTCTCTGAGGGCGAAGGGATCGGATGATTCCTGCCCCAGGGGGAAAGGTGACTACTTGTCCTTGGAGAAATTAATGAAACGTCTTGTATGACTAACCGACCAAAACGAAAAAACATCTCTTAGTTGGTATCGAGCTGACAACTAAAACCATATGAAGTTTGAAGTTCTATTCCAATACAGATAATCATCAAAAAAAAAAACAATAAAACCGAATATCTTACCTATATGGGACAAGATGGAAAGAAACAATTACCTTGGAAGCTCAACTTACTTTTACCCATATTCCACAATTTTGCCAATATACCCACTTCATCTTTTTCTAACCACCAATCCTGATCCATACAGTATTGAAGTTTGTGCTCCACTTGGGAACTCCGACCTCAACCTCATCTACATACACCCCCCCCCCTCCCGACCCCCGTCTCATATGGCACTACAATTCAGCCGACTGAAATGGTTTTTAGCGTTTTTGCATTTTCGTGTTTCTGTTTGGTTATCGAGACACTTTCTGAAATAATAATACTGGAGATGCAATCATACCAAACACGTCAGAAACAATATTCATCTGATAAACCGTGGCTCAACAGAAACTATTCCGGAGCTGCTGCCTTCAAGTAGGCAGCACACTATCGATTTAACAAGAATCCGGGACACGAGAGTAGATCAGAATGAAAAGGGGAACATTCTCCATGAAAATTAAAAAATGAAAAATGTGGATTTTTTTGTTATATTGTAACAAGTAAATTGTTACATTTCTTCTGAATCATTAAAAGTCTCATCACAACAATTTTTTCTTAATTATCTACAAATATTTGAATAACTTATCTTTGAGACGCAAATAAATGCCTATCTTAATGCTCGCGATTAAACAACTATTTCAATACTCGCCAATAAACGACTATTGATCGCAGTTCTGTCTTCTGTCATCTGTCACAGAATTTCTTCGATTAAAATCATGTAAATATATTGTCGACCGAAAACAATTTTTTATGTGCTATAAATTAATAAAACTAGTGAGCACCTTGCTTCATATCCTTTTTGGCTGGTGAACTTCAAGTGCTACACATTAGAGGCGTAATTGTTGTGCCTGTGCACGAGAAGCCATCTTTATGATTTACTAATTTGAAGATTTTCACGATTTCCGATCCTTCAGGTTCCTAAAAGGACTAATAAAGGTCCCTTTTTATCCTGGAGTAAATCTAAGCAAAGCATCTGGGTAACACTGATGATTTAGGATAATCTTTCCACCGCTGTCCCATGCAACACTGAGGATTCAGGATAGTGTTTCCTGAGCTGCAGTCCCTCAACTGAGGACTCATCGATCAGGATGGTGTTTCCTGAGCTGCAATCCCTCACCTAAGGACTCATCGATTGGAGCAACATCCCTCTCCAAGCTAAGTACACATATTGTGTGCTCTCAGTGTTTCTACAAAAATTCTCTACTTTTATACAAACTAAGTGCATATTTTTCTACACTTCCATAAATTATTCAACTGTTCCAACTGTTACAACTGCTCACTTTATTTGTGAAAATAAATGTTAACAAATTTTATATACTAGGTCTTGCTTAATTCTCTCTAACTATTGATTCTTGGTGATGGCGCCCTTTTATAAATAAACATTCTCAATATCCCCCGGAGCATAAGACAACACCGGTGTCTAGATGGTAGTACAACACTCGTAGAGCCGCGTTATGCCTGTGGATATAGGCTGAGACTGCATATGCTGGACATGCTGAAAGCAAATGCATAAGGGTCTCAGGCGCCCCACGACACGCTCTGCATCTAGTGTCGTGGACCTCTATACCCATCACGCGACTACGGTAGACCAGGGTGTTGAAGACACCATCCTGGCAAGCCATTATGAATCCCTCGGTCTCTGACTTCAGCTCACTTGATCTGAGGAAAACAAAGGTCAAGTTTTTGGATAAGCCAAGGTCTTCAATGTTCTTGAAGAAGACCCCATGCATTGGATTATCCTTGTGCAGCTGCAGGAGGACCTCAGTCTCCGCAGCTTTGATGTGGGCTTTTTGCTGAACGGGTTCCAACTCAGTGACAAAGTTTGGGTTTGCCCGTTCAGTGTCGAATACGAGACCCAGTTCATCAGCTGCCCGGATTGCTGCCTTGAAGAAAAGAAATGCTCCAATCTCTGCTTTTTCATGTTCACGGACCATGCAGAGAAGGGGATCTGAACTCCTGGTGACTTTACAGGCTCCATCCAGCACCATTCTGTTATGTAGACACTCCAAACTCAAAAGTCCCCGGCCTCCCTGTTATCTGGGGAAGTATAACCGTGGAACGGACGATTTAGGATGCAAGCTCCTATTAAGATGCATCATCTTACGAGTTTTCACATCGACTTGTCGCAGCTCCTCTTGAGTCCATTTCACCACTCCAAAGGAGTAGAGTAAGATCGGAACGACAAGCATATTAGTTGCAGCAACTTTGCTCTTCCCCGACAGTTCTGAGTATTATTATTATTATTATTATTATTATTATAATTATTATCATTATTATAAATTAGTAACTAATGTATTATGCGTTTATTCCTTCAATATATATAAATACAGTTCATTCAACAGATTAATAAAAATATGAAATATAAAATAATATAAAACTAAATATGATCACAACGTTGTGATTATGTGCCTTCCTGCTCATATAAGAGAACATAGGCCTCACTGCTCACGAGGGATTTTCATGAAATTGGGGACACATTCGAATCATTATACATGCCACGTGCTCTCATATGCATGTTTACAGTAGGCTGTATAGTGTCCGCTGTAGGTAGTCCCACTATGATTAGATAATGCATACAGACTATAACGACAAGGACCTACGTTGTCTGCTGCAAAATCACTCATGTTCAATCCCTCTTGTTATGATATTAATAATTTGTAATGAAGAAATAACTTAAGGGAAGCTTGATATTCAATAATACGATAAAAATCATTGACTGAACTGACTATAGAGAAATAACACATATTAAGACAGGTCTCACCAAAATTTTACTTGGAAAATTTTGAATTGATTTAAAAAAGGTTCGCGTTTGTTCTTTTAGTTTTTTTAAATCATATCTGGACGTACCATTTCAATTCATTCGATGTTTCCAGCCCGACTTCGCCGATGGACGAACAGTTAATACAAACGAACAATAAGTGTCATAAGGGTCTGATGATATTTCTGGGTTGTCGAATTGATTAATAAATATAACTTTCTTCAGTATTCACTCGTCTGACAATTCCAATTTAATTTCAATTATATTTTTAATTAAAATAGAGCCGCGGTAATCCCGAGTTACATTATCGTCAAATAGTCTGAACAAAATTCCATAAAACTGAACTTTCAAAAGAAATGGATGCTGTTTTTAATGAAAAGATTACAAAAAATTCAGATAATTCTTTGAAAGAAATATGAACAGGGTAATTTATGTGGATTTATAGTAGATTATTTCCAAGACAAGAGGGAATGGTAAATATTTTAAAATATATCCACATTGAATTGTAATTACGTATTGGAATTCACCATTGTCATTAGTTATATCGCATTAAAAAATGGGTCTCTGTGTCTATGAAAACGACAGGCATAAAAAAAGTATCTACAATCATCTTATAATTGAAGTTTCATCCACCCTTATGAACCGTATAAAGTGGAATAATAAAATAACTTTATTCAACTAGTGAAATAATGAAAAATACAATCTTGAATCACGTTCTACTTATTTATAATTGATATTAGCATTAATATCCATTTAAGATCGAAAATAAATAGTAAACATTCAACAGCCCCCCATATTTTTGTACGGCTGTCAGAGCAAAATGTCAAATAATCTTTTGGTGAAAGATTTCGGCTATTCTGATTCTAAATGAATAGCCCGCTATACATGAAGACGCTTTCCTACGACGTAGGAACGTGACGCGCTAATCCTAGAGGAAAGCACGATCAGTCATGCCATGGTTCTGTTGACACGCAAAACCACATGCTTATACAGTATCGTAAAGTCTTCATCTTGGGTATGGTAGTTTCATGAGAGCGTAAAAAATAGCTTGCTATATGTTGAGAGAGCATTACACTTTCTCCTCTACTCGCTCGAGGAAGGGATATCGACGTGAGCTGTTAATTCGTCGGGTGGGGTAACAGGAGAAGCGCACAGTAGTGCGTCTCTCTTATTCATGTGGTATTATCATATCATTGCGTTCTTTGTTGCTCGCGTAGATTTCTGTCTATACCCCAGATGAAGTTTCTGATACTGTATGAGATGTAGAAACATTATGTCAAGTCCATTTTTCGACAGTAAAACCAAAAGAGTTTTTTTCATCGGATAAATTCCTTTCTAAATAATTTTGCCAATTAGTAATTTCACGAGAAAAACTGACATGAAAATGTTGTTCGAGTAAAATTACTGATGGAAAAATTTTAAGTTGAAAGAAATTTATCCTATAAAAGAAAAGTTCGAGTGTTTTTTGGCAAGATAAAACGACAATATACCGGGTGTCCACGGAAAGTGGCTCAACTTTTTTGGTTTTGCAGATATTGAAGTGAAATTTGGAGGATCTGTAGAAAACATAAAACTGCATTTTTGACTAGTGACTCATATTTGTGCAACTTTCGGTCTCACCGGAAGTGATACTTTTGGTTTTTAAATGAGACACCCGGTATATTTTCATCTTTTTTGTCTCCATATGACATTCTGAATACAACCATGTATCACTTGTTATTTTTTGTGACCAATTTTTTTTATAACGATATTTAATTTTTAATCTAGAGTGCTATGGATACGTTCAAATTATTAATTTTAGTCCTGAAGTAGGCTTTACTATTAAACTTTCGTTGAAAAACTTGAAAAGATCGATTGAGATTTTTCTGAAAATGAAAGGTGTGTAATCTCACCTCACCTCTCCAAATCTGAATTAGGAAACTATTGTGTACGTATTAATTGAAAAACATATTAATAATATCATTTTTCTACATTCATGCAAAAAGCAAAACTTTATTGAACTATATTTAGCGGAAAAAGAAGTTCTTTATTGCACTCATCTGTCATTCTACTTCAACGTGCTGTCATCATGACAAACATAAACGTTCAAACCTACTACATATTAAGTCGATATTCTGTGAGATTGGCAATAAGTTTTAAACAGTTAAACATTTTAATTTTTCTTGCACAATTTTGGCTACAGTATTCCACATTGTTTTAACTACGTACTCCTTGTAGTCATTTCCGTCTGATTTCTTCATATTATACGCCCAATCGGCTAATATGCTTGAGATTTCCGGCTGCGACGTTGAAGGTAATAGTTCATACCCCTTTTCTCGACAAAATAATTCAAACTGCCTCCAAATTCCAGTTTTTTTGGTGTTTTTTGGAGTGGCGTTGTCTACTGCAGAATTTATTATTTGAGTAGTTGCACTACTAAATCTAACGTTAACGCTCATTTGAAATTAAAAACAAGACTTTGTAACAAAAAGTATGAAAATTTGTTGTCATTTGGCTTTGTTGATAGCAACGCGTCCTTGGAAACAGCGTCGGATTCAATAAAGTCATACGACAATTATTAGTTGTTGCCGTGGTGAAGGTAAATAACAGTTTATCCACTTGCAAATAGTTACGTTCCTATTTATCCGATATCAAACTGCCAAAACTGACGTTTCTTATGGACGATTTTATACATGAGTTGAATTATCAGTAAAAAACCCCTTTGTTTTTTTAAAAATATATCCAAGGTTATAAGATACATTTTAAGGCTTTCTACATGCAAAATATTTTTCTTTAAATATTGGTGGTCATCTCCGAAGCTGAAGTAAAACGATATTATCGGTTCAAATGTAACATGTCGATGAAAGTGTCATATTATTCCGTTTTGGTTCAAATCGTCTGAACATGAAGCACCTATAGGGCGAGTTGTACAAGAGAAGTTCAACATCGGTTCAAGTGAACCGAGTTCAGTTGCTAGGGATTATCCAATACAATTTCTAGTTCCTTAGAAACTGAACTCGGTTCACTTGAACCGTTGTTGAACTTGTCGTGTACAACTCGCCCATAATATTCGATGAAATTATTTGATTAAGGAAAACAAAAATATTCAGTTGAATACAAATGCTTACTATAGTGATAGTAAAGTGCCGTACTTTTCTGGTATGGATACGTTTGGGATATCGTTCGGTTTTAAATGAGATGCATGACTTTAAAACACTAGTTGTAAGATTATCTTGGACGTATCCAATTCATTCCTTATATTTGAAACTATTCCGAACTGGTATCAGTTTCTGTTATCGATATAAGTCTTCCTGTATATAAATATTTCTTATCTGACTTCGCAAAACAGTTTACTTATGGAAATAGTTGTTTATCGCATATCTTAGCAGGGAAGTCCGAGGGCAGTGCTGTCGCTTACTCCGTGTTTTAGGTTCTCTATCTACTGATAAAATAAGAACCTTCCGTCGTGAATATTGTAATCTATTCAGTCAGTTCACTACTTATGAATATATGGTGAGTTCATATGCACGTATACAATATTTTGTTTCTGAAAAATTCGGTAGGCTCTTAGAATAATGACGAAACAGGGGAAATACTGAATTGGTTTGTTCGTTTACGGTGAAGCTGCGATGAAAACGACAATATTTATAGAAAAGAGACTGATGGTCAATTTTTCCGAGCTGTTCTACAAAAAAGGAGAGGTGATCACAGAGTGTGAACTCTACATTAAAACAGTTCTCAACACAGAAAAAAATTGGTACCTGAATACAATGAAAAAGTTCAGTGACTCAATGAATATTTTCATCAATATTGGTCCAATGAACGCAATCGTTATGTCAATGTACCACTGGTTATCCATACTATGAATACGGATCTTAATAATATCAATGAATGCTTTCATTGATATCATGATCAAGTACATTAAATAGGTTCGTTATGGCAATGAATTCCATTCATCAAACGAATAAAGAGTGATCACCCAAGCAATGGACTGTATTCGTTCAACTGATTCATCAGATTAGTTATTATTGTCAATTCTTCGAATGAATGATTGATATAATGATTAGATTAATATAATGATTTAGATTATTTCGACGATGGATATTTTTCACCAATCCAATGAACGGTGATTATTAAGTATCGGTTATTCCTCGATTCAATAATTGATATACATTAAATCTATGTTTCAGTTTATTCTCGTGATGCTTTCACACATTGAACTAATTATTTTGTTTATCATTTGAATAAGTGGTATTTATTCAATCATTGCATATCATTCGTAAATGCAATGAAGGCCTCCCACTGATATTGAGCATACAGTGAGTTTCCGAAAGATATGCAAAATAATTAACATGCATTCATCAGAACATCGCAATCCTGATTGGAAGGCGTATCTCCAAGTTATCTTTCATTTCGGCTGGCTCCTTTCGGAGCTCTTCGGATGTCTCTGTAGTCTGTGCTACCTAAGAAGATGCCCCAACGTTCGCTTCTGTCTGCTTAAGTTAACCGGCTCTGTGCAAACAACGAAGTCGTGCGGAGTGGTCCCTCTAGTGGAGGCGCTGTGTACTACCAGCTAAAGCTAACTTGCCAGCAACGGAGATTTCTATGCGAGGATTCGGCTGAACAGATGCCGGCAAAATTTATGAGTATATTTAAACACGAGATGGCTTGGTTCGACATAAGGCTTATTATTATATTCATGAACATATTAATTACGGAGTTATAGAATGGGAGGAAAATGTTGCTTCTATCTGCCTAGCAAAACTGGGACTTAGTAACTTCGTTACACCTTCTATGATCTTTCCATAGCCCCAATATGTAACAATAAAATCATCTCTGGGACCATTAATTACGTTCATTGATATGATGAACAATCTCAAATGGATTCAGTTTACCCCTTTCATTACCTCAATGAACATTTCCATAGCAGCAATGAAACCTGTTCATAAATATAAAAAACCATCAACTTTGATCTCAATGAACTTGAATTCATTGTATCAATAAATACCTTCGTACATCAGTGAATGTTTAATCATTATCACGATGAAAAGTTAATTGTGCCAATGAACGGAAAGGTAATAAACGGTATTATGTACCACATTTTTTTCATGAAATAATATACATTGTTCCAATGTACTTTTTCTTCATTTCAATAATCTTTTTCAAAGCCGTAACGAAATATGTTCATAGGTCTGAAATTAAATCATCATTGATCTCAGTGTACCTTTTTCCTCACCTCAATAAACTTTTCCGCAGGAGCAACGAAAACTGTTCATAAATGTAAGAAACGATCATCTTTGATCTCAATAAACTTGAATTCATTGTATCAATAAATACCTACCAAAGTCAGTGAATATTAATTCATTGCCACGATGAAAAATGTATTTTGCTAATGAACGGAGAGGTAAAACCGGCATTTATTGATATAACGTACCACATTTTTTTCAGTGAACGACATGTCAGATCTGTGATGGTTGAAGCATGAGAAGATGAAATGATCTAGAGTAGTTTTTGGCATCAAACGGAGAGAAGATTTTTGTGAATGAACCTAACGTACCTTTTTTTTATGTTAGGGTTCAAACAAAAAGGGAAAATCCTGTTATATTCTTGTTTTCACTTCCAACCAAGTGTTGATCATCCTTTCACTTGACACACCATACTGACGAATGCCAACAAGCCAGAAATACGTATCTATACGGTTTGTATTTCCAACTGAGGGCAAACCCGCTGAATAATTTTCATGTAACCTGGTCACGAGAACAAGAAGTATTCTCCCCTTCACCGTACAAGTTATTAAATCATCAGTAGGTATTATTAAACTAATAATTAGTAGTACCAATCACTAGTTTAGTAATGCCTACTGATGAAGATGACTTGGTTCAACAACTTGTATGGTGAAGGGGAAAATACTTCTTGTTCTCGTTGAGTGACACCACAGGCATCCAATATCCTATTTTCGATGTCACTATAGCACTTGAATACGCATATTTTGACGCCATACTGAAAATTCACCACTTCCGGTTTACAGAAAATGACTCCAAACCTTTTCTTTTTCAAATTTCACCCTGTATTTTTTTTGTCCGGAAGAGCACGTAATTTGTGATAACACTGATCTTCCAAATTTAAAATCGTTTAAAAAATGGCGGAGATACAGTTGATTGTTCAGTGGAACAAAGTTGGCCATGAAATTCAAACTCAAATCATCACAACTGACAAACGACAACAGAAGTTACTAGAGGAAGCTTCAAAGTGCCAGACAGTTGAAAACTGAGGTACTTATTTAATATATTGATAAAATACAATAATAATATTCATAAAATAAAACTAAGCTAAAAAAGCAGCATAAATTAAATGAATAGAACAAACTATGACTTCGTTCTAAGCCGCCTACGTTGGAAAACATGCAATTTTAGGAACACTTATCATGAAACCTGATGGTATCTTCGTTCCCTTTAGGATTTCTTCAAAACTTTTCACACGGGTAAACTGATAATTTATAATTTTTCATTATGACAAAGAGGAAAGTACATGTTGCCATTTAAGGAATGGCAGTTGTGAGCATTTCTCTATCGGTAGGTCTGTCTTTAGGTAATTTTTCATAATTTTTGGGATATATGGTAATTGCAATTATATCCTCAGACAAAAAGTCGAAATTTTTTCTCAAAATTTCGACAATAAAGTAGAAATGAGTAGGAACTTATCTGAGCAAAACTTATTCTACACCATACTCACATAACTAATTCTGGAACGAATGAAAAGATATATCCATTCATTCATTAAAACTCTAATCAGTCATTCCTGGTATTCAATTGTAGTAGAAAAAGAGAATTGCACATATAATTTTTAGTGTAGATTTAAATTTTGAGTGGCCTGAAAAAAAGTTTGGTATGATTAGGTTTGAGCTTGGTAATGAAAAGCTTGGAATGGCCAAGCATTTTTTCTTAAAAAGCTTGGCTTGGCTTGATAAAAATGAAGTTGGGCTTGGTTTCAAAAACAAGCTTTGAAAAACCAAGGCAAGCCCGTGAATCTCTGTTAGTTAAACAAGTTAACAACAGGCATCTCGTTGCCTATGAAAGCTTAGAAATAACTAACCATAATAAACCACGATGAAATTATGAATTACGATGGTGGACCAATACCTATCAGTTTAGTGTGTAGATTGTTAAAATAATAATTGTTTATTATCACATGATGTAAGTAATTAGCATAATTCGGGGCGGGGATTGGCGCAGTGTTTAGCGCTCGGGCCTTGTGACCGAGAGGTCCTGCGTTCCGTTTCCGGCAGGGACAAGGTTTTTTTTTATTTTCAGATGTGAAAGTGTGAATGATCCGATCCGGCCAAGAACAATCCTCCACGATTCACTGTTGCCTTAATAACTATTAACAGTGTTGTTCTTGAGGTGGCGTATGGAGTTAGTAACAAGGACTATCCAGAATACGTGGTTAATGACCATAGAGGTCGATGCAAAAAAATGCATAATTCATATCGATTCATTTTAACATTTATCTTATTAATGGATACGGCAATATTGTGAAATTAATTTAAGACAACTGAGACGCAGGTATCCAGCAGATATAAATTTAGTTTAATTTTTCCTCTTGAAGATGATCACTTGGTGATTGAAATACGTGTCGAAGTGTTAAAAATAGCGGTTTGGTGTTGGGATAACACTCCAGTATATTCATTACTACGCAGTGCAAGTTCAAGAACATTACAGAGTTTTCTTTTTATATTCTTGAAATATCCACCACGCTAGGTTCATTCTGAGGTTTTCTAGAATCTTCTAGGAGCTTCGAAAATGTTCCAGAGTTTTTATTGGCTGAAGATTGGGATGGTGCTGACATGTCCGAAAGTGACCAATCAGAATCACTCGCGCACTGACGTAGACGGCTTCCCGCCTATTCTTCTACGCCTGATCGTTTGAGTAAGAACGAGATCTAACTCAGTGATACCACGACATCGATTTGATCAATTAATATGATGAATGAAAAATGGAGTTGTCGGTCTTATTCTGACTCACTCGTACTATGTTTCCGATTCTTTCAACATTAAAAAATGTGGAGGAGATTGACACATATTCTGATATATTGTAAGAAATTAGCATTATGAAATTATTGCACATGTAATATCATGCACGTTGCTATTCAGGACATAACTTTAGTTTTTCTCAATTATCTCAGAAACCTCCACTTCAAGGCACATGGAATGTTATGATTTAAGATCGAGTATCGATGAGCCTAACCGATGTCAAACGCTCATTTGTCAAAAAAAAAAAAAATATAATATATAAATTAATGAACCAAAATATGACCACATACCATCGTAACTAAGCCACTGCTTTACGATAATTGAAAATTGTAACTTCAAATTATCACGTTGAAAAACCTTGATTGGTGTACCAAGTTTGAGATTTTTTCCTTCGGAAGTTTTGGAGAAAAATAATTAAATCTAATTTTCTTTCGTACTTTTGACACCCTGTATCTCAGAGGGGATGCATTTTAGGATATACGTTGATAAAAACTTTTCACCTCGAAATGAGGTGAGGAATCTATAGTCAGAGTTTGTCGGTCTTATTCTGACTCACCCTGTATATATTCATCTAATGCATATTGTCTGTAAATTATCTGAATTATTTTATCTTTCACATCAGGACAACCTGAACATCCATAAAAAAAAAACTAAGGATGAACCAGCAACGGACGACTGTGACCGAATTATAATTCAAATCAAAATCCAATAGGCTTGTATACATCATTCGCATTCCCATTACACAAAAAATAAAAATCACCCTGTTTTTTCGTTTCCAAAGATGAGGCATACGCAGCGTAGATCCCCAAGGGTGCTGGACGACACTGAAGGGGGATTTAGAAATTGCGTAGGATAGCCCACTGGGATTGGACAGGGTGTTAATAAAAAACTTGTTTGTTTATGGAAGACTTTATCTCTAGAGACTGTCCATCGTGTCGTTTTTTGGAATACATATAGCTAACATAAAACAAGCCCGACCTTACTTTGGCTTGTTAAAATATATTATTATAAGGAATATAAAACATAGAATGTATTAAGTTATCGTGGGTCTCGACTGACATCCACACTTCAGGAAATCAAATAAATTGAAGGAGTGTTAACATTCGTTTGAGAAGAGATGAGGGACACTTTTCGTAAAGGAATATCTACCTGTAAGATCATGAGAAATATGTATAAAAAAAAAGGAAAATCTACCTTCTGCTGATGTCTCGCAAAACTTCATTCAAGAACCCAATTTTTTTTAATGTTTGTTGGATAACAACCTACGTACAGGTACAGAAACGGTAGTATAGTAGTAGTGGTAATGATAGTTTCATCTTCTTAAGATGTCCGATATCTATTAAACACCAGTTCAATAAGACTCTTCTTAACATTTCTTCATAATCGACATTTTTTTCAACATGTAATCAAGTCACAAGCCTGAACATTGAAAATGCAGTTGGTTTATTTAGTTACTGATGTTGAAGATGGAATATTCTCTTGAACATATATGTGCATTACATAAGGACAGTAACCGCAGACAAATGTAAGCCACAAGTGAAGAATGAATCGTAGCACTTTGAAACTTGACAAATGACTTCTTGACATCATGTATTGTTTAAAAAAAAAATACTTTACCAAAAAATCAGGGGTTGCAACTCGGAATTTAGTAATTTTCCGAGTTGCAACTCGGAATTTAGTAATTTTCCGAGTTGCAACTCGGAATTTTATAATTTTCCGAGTTGCAACTCGGAATTAGGGAGAAAAAATAAATAAAAAAATAATGGCCCTTCTACGCTTCCGTAGGAACCCAAAAAAAAATGTATTTAAAAAAATAACAATATTTTTTTGGAATTGTTTCAGAAAGTATAAGATTTATCAAGAAACAATTTCAACAAGGCGAAAGATAATTCAATTCTCCACAAGAAATATACCTAGTAATTTCTCACAAAATGCGCTTGTTTTCTCAGAAAACCTGATTGAATTCCGATATCAAATTTCAGGCTCGTGTTAACCCGCCACTGCAATTTCCGACAGGGCCGTAAATTAGATTTGTCATAACTTTGCTAAAAATTATAGTAGAAGGAGAAGAAAAAGTGTATATCGCTCCTGAAGACTTCTACTTCCTCATGCAAATATAACATGTCAGTATCTGAGTACCTAAAATGTGTTTTGTCCCACTTCACATAACCCTTCTACGATATTTACGGAGGATCCGAAAGGCATGGATATTTTAGCTGACATGAAATAATTATACTGAAGCAGGAATCAGTACCCTCTTTGAACCATATCCAACTATTTCAGACTAGTGAGTCAAGTCTCACTTATACATGGCAAAGAAAAAACTGGGTTTTACTCCTGCCTCAGTTTTCAACACACCCATAATCCCGGCAGTTTCTTCAGTAAATGTTGAAAATAATCGTTCATACACATCCTACAGAAAAAATGAAGTAAGTATGTGATTTCAAGCTTGAGGTTTACACTTCACAACAGTGTTATTAAACATATCGTAGGATATGAATAAGCGATTATTTTCACTATTTACTGAAGAGAATGCTGGTTTTATGGGAAAGCTGAATATGAGGCGGGAGTAAAACAAGTTTTTTTTTTGGCATGTATAAGTGGGACCTGTCATACTACTTTGAAATTGTTGCATAATATAGTCCAATGGGTTGCTGCTTCAGAGTATAATAATTCCATATTTACTAAATTATTTATGATGTTCGGATCATCCGCAAACATCTCCGTGAAGTGCGACAAAACATTTTAGGTACTCAAATACTCGCACATTATATGTATTTGCATGAGAAGGTAGGAGACTTCAGAAACGATATGAATTTTTCCTTTTTTTTCTCCTATTATTTTTAGCAGAGTTATACCAATCAAATATTTGGCTCCGCCAGAACTTTCAGCGGCGGTAAGCGTGAACCTGAAATTTGATGTTGGCGTGCGATCACGTATTTTGAGAAAACGAGCGCATTTTATAAGAAATTAAGTACTTACTTGGAATGATTTTTGTGGAAAATTGAATTGTTTTTCACCTTTTTGAGTTGTTTTTCCGATAAATCATATACTTTCCAAGTTACAGCAAAAATCTTTTAATTTATTTTTAAACGAAAAAAAAAATATGTTCCACCCCTGGATTTTTGATTTGATTTTTTTTCGTGTTTATCATGGTTCCATCTACTAGCATACCAAGTTTAGTGGTGCTACAATCGATCCTCCTCTCAAAACCCAATCGTACTGGATTAATATTGAAAGTGTCGTTACAGCATTCGCATCGATACAAAAACAAGTATTCATTTTAGAAGTGGATGGTTGGTTCAAATAACTATCTGGTATCATTCTGGCACAACCGTTGGCAATTTTTTCAGTCATGAATTTCAAATTCGCCATACTGGGCTGACTCTTAATTATTATTGTATACATAACGTATGGAACGTGTAGACCATTGGAATTCAAATCAGTATTTGTGATTCGCGCTATTAAACCGCTAGTGCATAAAATGCGTTTATGGTTTCCGTGGCAAGCCATAAACGCCTACTTTACGCCCTTGATACATAAATAACTATTAATAATAGTAAAAAGCCGAAATAAAACCATCAAACCACCTTTCTGTGTTTCATTTGAACCTGAAAACACTCATCACATATAAAGTCGATATGAAGAAGTACACGATTCCAGCAACAATGAACGCCTGTTTACGGTTTTGTGTTTACATCGTATCGTATGAATGTAAAGTCCTCAATTCTAAAATCACTCCGAACAAATTAATGTCGACGCCTAATTTGAGGGTGGCAATTTCGAATTGAACATTAATATTCATCTCTTGTCTCTTAGAAAAGTAGTCTAAATTCAAACGTCGGCATGTACAAGGATCCATTTCGAAATTAGGAACTTTTCCACGTAATCGTAAAAAAAGAGCCATGAAAATTCATGAGCCATTTCCTTGATCCGTTCCTCAGAAAAAAATAGGTAGCGAATTGTAATATTCTCTAGTGGCCGCATTACTGGGAGAATAATAATTTTCTATCGTTAGATTGATTACACGCAGAACTCACAAAACACATTCAGTCTATTCTTCAATTACTTTAATGCAATTACAATAGGTGATTGAATTGAATATTTTCTATCAACCTCCATTTGTAGGTAAAGTATAACCAGAATTATAAGAAGGTCATCAATCACCAACCACCTGAGATATCAGCAGGCGGTCAGGCCGTCCATATTACGCAGAGTTGTACCTGCCCTAATCATTCAATTTTGTTTTGTATGTAAATAAATAGGTATAATGATATTGGGTTAAGAAAAATCGCTTGATTATAATTGAGAATTATTTATGTACATATAATATATTATGATATATATAACACATAAACATTTATAAACATCACGATAATGAATCCGATTAGAGTTCAGAAACTTTATAATTTTGAGTTGTTTAGAATTAAATTTAATATACACACACTTACAAAATTGCTGCTGTCAGGAATGTTTGCAGTTAATGCTTGAATGAGAGCTACCACATTTGAACTTAAGGTTGGAGAAGTATTATTTCTTCGAACAGCTGACTTAAGCTGATGCCATATATGTCCAATTGGGTTAAACATACAGTGATAAGGAGGAAGTCTGAGCACCGCATGTCCCAAGCTTTCAGCCAATGAATCACAAAAATAATTCTTTTTTATCGAAAAACTGTGTAAAACTTCTGGTAACTGTTGTTTTGTGTACTTTTCCTCATAGTACATCTCATGATTTAACATATATTCTTGTTTAGTGGCTTTGGTGTCTTTTGAACATGGTGCTTTATCTAACCTTCGACTGTGGTAGCTAGCATTATCCATGACGATAATACTGTTGGATGGAATATTTGGTATGAGTTTTCCTTCATTAGACGGCGCATTAGTTTGGCACAAGTCAGATGAGTCTACCCAACTTTTTTTGGAATATCGTGTGTATCGAACCAAGTTTCATCCAAATAAACTATCGTTCTACCACATTCTCTAAACTATAGCCAATAAATATTCAAATCTCCATTTCTTGAGGCGCGCAGATTCCATTATGATGTTTCTGCCACTACTGAGTTTTCTAAATTGAAATCCGTTTCGTAAAAGTCTCTTTGCAACACGGGATACCTGTTTCATTATTTTTTAGCCGTTGCATTAAAATATCTAATGTAGGCCCAATTTGCTCTTTATATAAGGCATATACTGTTCTTCGAATTATATCTATCACCAGAATCTTTTCGTTTCTTTCTTTTTAAAATAGGGTTACTTACTATTTTAAACACTGTGGAATACGGTGTTTTTGGTAAAGAAGCACTTTCTCGCACAGCTTGATCCTTGGACATTCCACGTTCCAGAAGGGAAGTATAAGCATTTAATATAATTTGTTTTCCATGAACGTGTAACATTTGTCGACAAGTGGTACAACGTCCACCAGTTGAAGTACTAGCTTCAGGATGAGCCCACGGACGCCACATTTTTCACGACACAAAATTAGAATAGACACAACTGACAACAGAATATTAGGTAATGACTAAATGTTGTTCAACTTTATCCCGAGGGGAAAACAACTAGTCATTTTTTGTACACCTAATGAATAATTACTTGTAATGAAAAATAATTAAAAAAGTTTTAGGGCCCAGGTTATTCTCTGAAAATTTTTTGAAACGGCATGATATACGATTTGACGAGGTTTTGAAAATAGTGTTTTGGTGTTGGTATAAAACTCCAGTATTATTCATTACTACACCAAAGGTTCCAAAAAAGAAAGAATTTACTTTTAGAGCTCATTAAGAAACCAGAAGGCAAAAAACAACTAAGAATAGTGTTTTCATGAAATATATTTTTGTGAAACATCACACTCGCATGTTATAATACCACTTTCCATGGTCGTTCTGTAATATATTTTACTCTATTCGTATATTCATGTCACGATGATCGATTGCCCATCTCATATCTCAATATAAATATTTACGATACTTATATCGTAAATATCTAATTGCATACCGCCGATAAGCGGAGGGCATTAATAATATCTGTAGGGAGGAAAAGCATTTTTCTCCTGAGGTATGCATACCATACCATAGTTTTTCCTACTGCCTTTGAGGTGGTAATTTTTTATTATTTTGTCCTCAATATTATGATGCATGACAGTTGTGGAATGATATGTAGTTATACGATTAAGGATAAAATAACAAGCAGGTTAATTTATCAGTGAAAAGTGTCTTTTCGTTAGATTAAATTCAACAATTTGACGAACCGTACAATTAATTTCATTCGATAAATTTTTCGTTTCATTTATCATTTTGTTGTGGAAATTTGGCACATATATGTCCATTAATCTTCTTCGTACAAAATCAAACAGAAGAGGTTGAGAAAGCTCTGGCTTATGAAGTTTGTAAAAATTACTTGATTGTTTCAGTTCCATGAACTTTTTCCATCACAAGGATTAAAACAAAATTACATAAAAACTCGAAACTGTTCGATTTCTTGTTTCTGGAAATCGAAATTCATCCACCTTAACATCTAAATCCAAAAAATATTTGAATGTCAAATCAAGTCCTTCTATAACACTGTTGGTATCTGTTCCAAAGCTATTACTTTCATTCAACGAAATTATAATACTCAGTTCATAATTCAACTATTTGAAAGTTATTCTAATTCATATAGTTATGGAATCAATTCAACAAAATTTTTCAAATCCGTGAAAAGTCATATCTCTGAAGAAGGCAATCATTTATGTGATTCTTAAAATACCCTGAATGATGGAAATATATTCGGATTCGAAGTTACTGAATATTCCCAATAAACTATAGAGAAAAACAACAATATATTCTATAACTCGTGATACAATACAAATTATTGAAATAAATCAAATCAAATAAACTTCGAAACTTTGGATCCTTGTTATGGAAACGTCGTATGCTGTCCAGTTTTTTTCATCTTAAGGAAGGCACTGACTTGAGCCGATCTTTGTAATGTAATGCTCAAGGCGAGCATTACATTTGCTCGTTTTTTAGACGCCGCGAATGCTCATTTTGAATGCTTGGCTCAATGGTGCTCCACCTTGGCTCAACGGTGCTCCACCTTGGCTCAACGGTTCTCCACTATTTAGACGGTCTGTTGGTTCCAAACAGGTCGCGATGTGTGCTCTGTTCGTCGCTCGCCGTTCGCGTTCACTTCGCGCTCCATTCCCATCCAGACGACTAAAACGTGGTGCCTTTTCTCGCCCGGAAATTTATTCGAAAAAATTCCCTGTGGTGAACAGGCAAGCTAGGTAATGCTAGGTTAGGTTTGTGTGTGAATCGCCAGCGAAAAACTAATTCACGCATTTTCGACTCGCAAGCTAGGTTAGCTTGCTCAGGTTAGGTTTCTGTGTCAATTGAGAGCACAAAACCAATTTACGCTAGTGCAAAATGCACCACGTTTCAGTCTGGATGGGCAAAATGCACCTGTGTTTGGTCACAACCAATCAGAGAGCCAGGATATCTGCCGCTGACTGAAACGTGGTACGTTCTGCTTATAAGCTTCCCGACAGCATATAAGCAAAACGTACAACGTTTCAGTCAATGGAAGATATTCTAGCTCTCTGATTGGTTGTGACCAAACACAGGTGCACTTTGCCATCCAGACTAAAACGTGGTGCATTTTCTCGCCCGGAAATTTATTCGAAAAAATTCCCTGTGGTGAACAGGCAAGCTAGGTAATGCTAGGTTAGGTTTGTGTGTAAATCGCCAGCGAAAAACTAATTCACGCATTTTCGACTCGCAAGCTAGGTTAGTTGGCTCAGGTTAGGGTTGTGTGTCAGTTGCGAGCAAAAAACTAATCCACGCTAGTGCAAAATGCACCACGTTTCAGTCTGGATGGGCAAAATGCCTGTCTTTGGTCACAACCAATCAGAGAGCCAGAATATCTGCCGCTGACTGAAACGTAGTACGTTCTGCTTTTATGCTTCCCGACAGCATATAAGCAAAACGTACAACGTTTCAGTCAATGGAAGATATTCTAGCTCTCTGATTGGTTGTGATCAAATACAGGTGCACTTTGCTATCCAGACTAAAACGTGGTGCACTTTGTAGCCCGAAAATTTATTCGACAAAAATTCCTTGCGTGAACAGGCAAGCTAGGTTAGCTTGCTGAGGTTGTTAGGTTTGTGTGTCAATTGCGAGCAAAAAACTAATGCACGCTAGTGCAAAATGCACCACGTTTCAGTCTGGATGGGCAAAATGCCTGTCTTTGGTCACAACCAATCAGAGAGCCAGAATATCTGCCGCTGACTGAAACGTAGTACGTTCTGCTTTTATGCTTCCCGGCAGCATATAAGCAAAACGTACAACGTTTCAGTCAATGGAATATATTCTAGCTCTCTGATTGGTTGTGACCAAATACAGGTGCACTTTGCTATCCAGACTAAAACGTGGTGCACTTTGTAGCCCGAAAATTTATTCGACAAAAATTCCTTGCGTGAACAGGCAAGCTAGGTTAGCTTGCTGAGGTTGTTAGGTTTGTGTGTCAATTGCGAGCAAAAAACTAATGCACGCTAGTGCAAAATGCACCACGTTTCAGTCTGGATGGGCAAAATGCCTGTCTTTGGTCACAACCAATCAGAGAGCCAGAATATCTGCCGCTGACTGAAACGTGGTACGTTCTGCTTATAAGCTTCCCGACAGCATATAAGCAAAACGTACAACGTTTCAGTCAATGGAAGATATTCTAGCTCTCTGATTGGTTGTGACCAAACACAGGTGCACTTTGCCATCCAGACTAAAACGTGGTGCACTTTGTAGCCCGGAAATTTATTCGACAAAAATTCCTTGTGGTGAACAGGCAAGCTAGGTTAGCTTGCTCAGGTTAGGTTTGTGTGTCAATTGCGAGCAAAACACTAATTCACGCTAGTGCAAAATGCACCACGTTTCAGTCTGGATGGGCATAATGCACCTGTGTTTGGTCACAACCAATCAGAGAGCCAGAATATCTGCCGCTGACTAAAACGTGGTAGTTCTGTTCATATGCTTCCCGGCATTGACTATCGAGTGAATGCATATTACAACGTTCAGTTATAGTCGGAGTAAACGATATTGTGCACAATTAAAGTTTGCGGCACTCTCAAAGGTAAAAAACCAAGTCGTAACAATGAACTGGCTGAGATCTAGTCCACGTGGACTATGGAATTGGCGTATCATATTGGATAGCTTATACTAACCGGGTCTTATGATTGGCTGAAGAGTCATAAAATTGAAATTGAAGTATTTTCACGGGGACCAATAGAAAGCGCAGAAGGTTATCACCGTTGTCTCATCGATGTACATGAACTGATCGCAATTTGAGCGCTAAAATTTGAGATTATTGGTGTTTTATTTTGTGGATCCCCAGTTATAATTACTTTATAAATTAACGAGTGTGTTAAAAATGCTGACTTTTTCCAGTACAGTGATTCCGATAGCAATTTTATATACAGTTGACGATTCGATCTTCACAAAACTCTTATTTAACACTACAACTTGTTTCGCTAAGACAGTTTTAGTAGCTTCCTCAAGTGACAATTGAATATTGGTTCCTGTCAGTTGCAATTTGTTCTTCTTCTGGGTGACCAAACAACAGTAAAACAGTTTTTTTTGGAATTCATGCTTTAGATATAAACAATAATAAGAATAATGAAAATGAAAAGAAAATATTTGAAACGTATTGTGCTTCAGTTCATCACTATCGTCAACAATAACCCTCATACGTGGATAAATTATTTAGTCTGACTGGAATATTTTGTTTATTTTTGTTTCCAACTTTTTCTGATGGCGTCTGGTCGCCATTTTGTGAGATTTTTCAAACGGCATGGTGGGTCGAGTGATACCTCATTCGAAACGTCTTTTAATTCTCTAAATGACAGCAAAATTTCAAACAAAAATATTAATCCAAAAAAGTTACCCGTGGGGGTTACTTCATGGACAGACTATAACCCATTGTTATTGTGATTCTTATACATTCGGAAATAATTATTGAAGTTCGACATTCACTAGCTCCCGTCCTATATTCTTAAAGGGGAACTGTTTGAAGGTAGGTTTACTATATGGTTTACTTGAACTGTACAAGTCAGTGCTCGTCTTAAAAGTTGATTCCACTGAACCCTTCAAGCATACACTAAGATTTTCTAGAAATTGCATTTACATATTATTTCCGTCGACCGTTCATTTATGATGTATTTGAACGCACTCAAAATCGTTGATTAATGACCCCTGTTAATGAATGATTTTCTATTAATCAACGATTTGATTATATGGAACCCAACATACATTGCTCTTATACAATTTATATTGGTTAGTACTACCTGTCATTATTTATTTTACTCAAAACCATATATGGTCCCGTGGCGTAATGGTAAAGTGCACCTGGCTTGCAACACTGAGGTCGAGAGTTCAAAACCCACCGAGGGTAAATTTTTTTTTTATTTCAATCTGAAAATAAAAAATAAAATAAAACTACCACTGAGAAAAATTAAACTATCTTTGAGTAGAGTTAATATAAATAGGAAATAGTGATTGTTTTTTATCGTAACGTTAAATAAATAAACATTGAAAATAAGATATCTCTATTTTTGAAAACTTCTGTCGACGGAAAAGTTTTGTAACAAACTGGTGAATTAAAATGGCGATTAACAATCTCAAACATTAACGCGCTCGCTCCGCTCACGCGTTAAAATATCTCGATTGTTAATCGCCCTTATTAATACACTTGTTCGTTAAATAACTATATACGCGCTGTTCTTTATTCATAATTGAATAAACGGGCCAGTTGACAACTATTTTTCATAATCGGCGTCGAATAAAGAGATACCATACACCATACCTACCTATCTAAAACACCCAATATCACCTTCAATACTCTGTCTGATGGACACTGTGATATATCTTCATTATAGACCATCAGAGGGATTTGCAGAGAACTTGTGAACCGATATACGACAAGAAATTGTTATGAGTCGTAGGTCACATTTCACTTCATACCAGTTTGAATGTGGAAGGAAAAATAATATAAAACATTATTCTGTAGTGAATTCCAATTAGGAAGTGAATCACATACAGATAGGTCTGTGCTCTCAAAGCTTATTTGACAACGTCGAAATACCCACCTTTCCAATAATCTAAAGGCGGCTCCACACAATCGGGTATTTTGCAAATACACGTATATTTGAATATTTGTCTGTATTTTCGTGTTTGATTATATGTTTACATGCCAAATAGAGGGTCGCTGATATGTATGGAAACGGTTGATTATATCTCAGTCTCATCCTCAGATTACAAATAATACACTTGTAGTTGCACTACCCTGCACAATCCGGTACAAACGTTTAAAGAGAAAACATGATAAACCTGTCTCCCACATACTATCCACCTCTACAACATCACAACTTCAGTGCTTTATTTGGTACGACTGGGTGCAGACGTGTGACTAGTGCAATGGGAAAACGAAAGCGTGACAAAGAGATGATCAAACACATGAAGAGAAAATTAAAAAGATTGGAACAGAAGTGGGCATCTAGCTCAGATACAAGTAAGTTCATGAAATAATTTTTTAATCAAGTATTTCTTCAGGAATTTTCAAGTCTAAGGAAAAAGAAGCTAAAAATGTTGTTGGGGCGGTAATCATATGATTGCCAAATACTATCAAATGGTATCATCTCCTTGCCCTGGGGCCCATATGGGTCCCAAGCTACAACTGAGCTGCCAATTATATTTCATAAGGAAAAAACGAAAAAGAATTCGAACTCAATTGGCCTACACAGGTGATAGCATGAAAATTGGGGCGGCAATCACATGATTTGCCAAACAATAATATCACATGATATTGCACTGGCTATGCCCCGGGGCCCACATGGGCCCCAACAAGGTAATAGTATAAAAATTGGGGCGGCAATCACATGATTTGCCAAAAACTAATACCACATGGTATTGCACTGGCCTTGCCCCGGGACCCACATGGGCTCCAACATTCCACTAATTTTCATTCCGGTATATGAATATGTACCTAAATTATGAATATAAATATTCAAATTCGATTCCTTTGCAGAATAAAAGTTTCCGCTCATGACTCACTGCTGAAATATCCTCCGACACATAAAAACATATCAGTTTTTATTTGACTTGTTTATGAATAAAAACGAACGATGGTACACTTTCTATATAGAGGGTGAACCTGCTCGCAATATTATTTTTGTTCAAGGGATGACCCTAAGTCACTTGATGTTTTTACAGGTTCCGATAGCAGCAGTGTTGCTTCGTCATTGGAGGACGAAGCTTCTGACATTGTCTTGGTGGACGACACCGTTCCGGCCCCTCCAAACGAACCTGATCAGATAACCAACCCTGACGTCCTTCATCTGCTAGGCCTAAATCCTTCAGATATAGTGGATGAAGGACCCACTATACATGATGAAATTGCCAAACGATGGGCCTGCTTCTTATCATCAGGTATCGATAAGGAAGATCGTTTCCAACTGCTACAAAAGTATCCAATTGTAAAAAACTGTAGTGTTTTGAGAGCTCCCAAACTCAACGGGGAAATTTTAACAGTCTTGGATACGAATACTGTCAAAAATGATAACTTTCTAGGAAAGTTACAGGACCATCTTGGGAGTGGGCTGAGTGCCTTGGCTATACCGCTAGACAAATTGTTGTCCGCTCCGACTGACCAAACTAACAGTTTACTGACACATTTGGTTGATGCAGGTCGGTTATTAACGGATATGCATCATACAATATCACTTCATAGAAGACATTTGATTGTCCCAAAATTGAATCCAACAGTTAAAAATACTGTCGATAATTGTTCTATCGACACACTTTTGTTCGGGCAAACCTTCTCGGACAATGTGAAGGCTACACAGAATATGCAGAAACTCGGTAATGAGTTGAGATTGGCAAAACCTAGCAGGGCCCAATACAAGGTGAACAAGGGGGCTAGTACTTCGGCTGGGACTTCTTCAGGAAGATTGCCCTTGTATTCTTCACAGACAAAAAACTACCAGCGACCGAGGCAAAAATCCAGATGGAAGCAGGGGGGGAGGACGAAGACTCAAGTGAGGAAGACCAAGGACCCCGGGCGACAATGGAGGAGCAAATAGATTCTGATGTAAGTTTCGAATATGCAGGTCGACTCAAATATTTTTTCGGAAATTGGAAAAGAATTACTAATAATTCTGAAATTTTGAGTTGGGTGAGAGGTGTCAAAATACCGTTTTCACAACCACCAAAGCAGTTGTATTCTCCTCAGACATTTTTCAACGAGGTGGAAGTTGTAAAATACGAATGTATTATTGAAGAGCTCTTCCAATCGGGAGCAATAAAAAAATGTGAATTTATGCAGGGCGAGTTCTTATCAAGGTATTTTATAGTGAAAAAACCTAATGGAAAGTACAGGTTTATTTTAAATTTAAAAAATCTTAATTCTTACATGGTTCCACCACACTTTAAATTAGAGGATTACCGGTCAGCCTTGAAGTTAGTTACCAAAGATTGTTTCATGACTTCTATCGACCTTAAAGATGCATACTTCCTGATATCTGTTGATAAACATTACAGAAAATATTTGAGGTTTATTTTTCAAAACCAGAGATATGAATTTCAAGTGTTACCGTTTGGTTTGTGTTACTGCCCTTTTGTGTTTACCAAAATGTTAAAACCTATATTATCTTCCTTGCGAAAGCAAAGGATTAGTTGTGTCGCCTACCTAGATGACATTTTAATATTTGGAAAATCGGAATCAATATGCGAGATCAATACTTTTAAAACAGTTACCCTGCTAAAGTCCTTAGGATTTTTAATTAATTACAAAAAGAGTTCGCTCATACCAAAGACTACATGCAAATATTTGGGGTTTATGTATGATTCGCAAAATCTCAGATTTTCACTCACAGAAGTGAGAAAGCAAAAAATTATTGATAGTATACAAAATTTATGGAACAGAAAGCAGTGTAAAATAAGAGATTTTGCGGGATTAGTTGGACTTTTGGTATCAGCTTGCCCAGCAGTAAAGTACGGCTGGGGCTACACTAAACCTCTAGAACGGCTCAAGTTTTTGGCATTGAGACAGAGTGAAGGAGATTATGATAAGGTAATGATATTACCAGCTTATATTGATGAGATTTTTTTATGGTGGTTGGACAATATTAAACACTCATTTGTCATGATTGAAAAGGCAGACTTTGAGTTGGAAATATATTCTGATTCGTCCTTGTCTGGTTGGGGCTCCTTTTGTAATGGTGAGAAAATTCATGGATTTTGGTCCCTCAAAGAAAGTCAGCAACATATTAACATTCTAGAACTCCTTGCAGCATTCAATGCCTTGAAAAGCTTTGCCAAAAATAAAAAAGACTGTAGCATATTACTGAGGGTGGATAACAGTACAGCCATTTCGTATATAAATAGAATGGGCGGTGTAAAATACAGACAATTGAATGCTGTGACGAGAGAAATTTGGAAATGGTGTGAAATGAAAAATTTAAGGATTTTTGCTTCCTAGATAAATACCAAGGATAATGTTCATGCAGATAGAGAATCGAGATCTGAAGCAGTAGAAACCGAATACGAACTATCAAGGGTGGGATTCCAAGAACTTTCCAAAAAACTTGGAACCCCCGAAATAGATCTGTTCGCTTCACAATTGAATGCAAAATGTCATAAATATATTTCATGGAAACCAGATCCAAATTCACTCATGGTAGATGCCTTTACAGTCAATTGGAAACAATGGTTTTTCTATGTCTTTCCCCCATTCGCAATTGTTCATAGAGTGCTGAACAAGATCCTTAGGGATAAGGCAACAGGGATTGTGGTTGTGCCAATATGGCCAGCACAACCATGGTACCCAACATTTCTTGATATGAAAATAAGCGATCTCATCGTATTTGAACCAAATGAAGATTTACTTCTGTCTCCTTTTAGGAAGGGCCATCCACTGTGGCAGAACATTTCCCTGGGGGCAGCAATTTTATCAGGCGGGCATTCATCCTGAAAAAATACCCAGCCTCCGGACTAAACATATTGCTAGCATCTCTCGCAGATACTACACTGAGACAGTACAGTCACTGTTACAAAAAATGGTGGCATTTCAATCAGGAGCGCAAACAAAACCCTTATGAATACCGGCTAGAAGGGATAATAGAATTTTTGAATGTAGAAGTGGAAGCTGGACGTTCATATTCGACAATCAATACTTCATTGTCAGCGTTGTCCTTAGTTTTCACAATGAAAACTGAAGAAAAACTATGTTTGAAGAGATATCTTAAAGGTGCCCATAATCTAAAACCCCAGCAACCCAGATACATATCTACTTGGGACCCGTATTCGGTTTTAGAATATTTATCCAAATGGCACCCTTTGCAACAGTTATCATTGAAACAACTAACGTGCAAATTAGTTACGTTAGTAGCCTTAATAACAGCGCACAGACTTCAAACTTTATCGAAAATGAAATTGTCAAACATCTTCAGATTCGCAGATAGAACAGAAATAATTATCACAGATAGGATAAAAACTACTAAGCCCAACTCCACACAGCCAAAATTAGTGTTACCTATATTCAAAGAAAAGCAGGAACTGTGTGTAGCTTCAACCCTAGAGGAATATATTGTGCGTTCTGGTACTCTGAGAACACCTGGCGAAGATATTTTGGTATTAACATCCAAAAAACCGGTCCATCCTGCGTGTTCTCAAACTATAAGCAGGTGGCTGAAGGAAACTTTAAAAAGTGCAGGTATAGACGTGTCAGTTTATACAGGCTATAGTACACGACATGCCTCTACTTCCGCAGCATTTCGTGCAGGAGTAGACATAGCAGACATTCGTAGAGCGGCAGGCTGGACAGAAAGGTCCAACACATTCAATAATTTCTATAACAGACCCCTAGCAATTAATCCCAATAATTTTGCTGACGGTTTGTTGAAAGGTTCTGGATTTAAAACCTAAAAGACCTTCATTATTATTAAATACTTTAGGGATAATTTTGTTTTTGTTGTGTCTTTTTGGTAACGGTTATACGATTATTATTCTATTAACCACTGTTTTGTTATTGTATAAGTAAGTGTTATGTTTCTAATTTTGTTACTATGGTTTATGATATACTGAAAATTATAGAAATACAGATTTATAATATAAAAATATTATTATTATTATGTTTGGATTTCTTTGTTCTATGGCTGAATTATTATAAAATAAAATATTACAGAAATCTGAATAGATCGTGGATTTCTCTTTCAACATCTACAAGTGTATTATTTGTAATCTGAGGATAAGACTGAGATATAATTCTAAGATTAACTGACTTACCTGTAAGGAAGTTTGATCTGAATTATGTCTCAGTCTCATCCGAAGATTACAAACCCACCCAGCCCATATCCTCCACGATCTATTTCGTAGCAAAATACGCACTGAAGTTGTGATGTTATAGAGGTGGATAGTATGTGGGAGACAGGGTTATCATGTTTTCTCTTTACACGTTTGTACCGGATTGTGCAGGGTAGTGCAACTACAAGTGTATTATTTGTAATCTTCGGATGAGACTGAGACATAATTCAGATCAAACTTCCTTACAGGTAAGTCAGTTAATCTTAGAATTATTTCCTAAAGTAAGATAGCTAGCGAAAAATATTATAATACAAAAGTTTTAGAGATTTTCAAAATCCATTATATTGACGTAAGTATACAGGATCAGTCAAAAAGTCAGGACGAAACAAAGTTGCATTTTCTCTAATGGGACACTATGTATATTATTCCACATTTCAATTCTGCTCGAAATTCTGAACACAATTGATATAGCACATCATTTCCTAAATTTAACCGTTTTCGAAATATGGAATTTTGAAAATAACTTTCTAATAAATTATCCAAAAATGTTTTAGTCTATTAAGTTCATAGTCCATCAAGTTACCTTTGAAAGTTATCAGCTCCATAACAACGCCGCGTCTAAAAGTGATGATCGTTTATTGTAAATAAAGATATTTCAGTAATTTCAATGAAGAATAATTTAATGTACTACATTCGCTTGAAAAAGATACTGTGTATCGAAATATGTCGCAACGACAATACATTTTAATCGTGAAAATTTTAATCGTGTTTTACCTTAGTGTCATAACTAATACAAACATCTCGTGTTCGATCTGTTGAAATTTGCTAAATTAGTTAAGTTTTCCAATAAACAATCGAAACATTGCAGCGTTTTCATGAAACTGGAGGTGTCAAAAATCGACCAAAAAGTGGAAGACGATTTTGATCGTAGAATCGAGTTCTGTGAAGTTATTATGGATAATTTAAATGAAAGTGTCAACTTTGTCAACCACATATTGTTTTCTGACGAATCTACATTTTGTTTAAACCAACACAACTGTAGGTAAGTATTGTTCAGACCAAAATCCACATTGGATGGAGGAAGTTAACACTCAACGGCCACAAAAAGTTAGTGTATGGTGTGGCATTCTTGGTGGACACGTTATAGGACCCTATTTTATAAACGGAAATTTGAACTCTGAACGATATTCATCACTTTACAACAGCATATTATTCCAGAGCTTAGACGATTATTCCCGAATAACAACAATCCCAATTTGCCGGCAGAACAAATGTGGTTTCACTAAAATGGGGCTCCTCCACATTTTGGACGTGTGGTACGGGCATTTTGTTAAGCGAGTTCATTACTGTCAGGAGGTAAATGGTAAACACTTTGAGCACCTTATTCAATAGAATTCCAAAAAAAAATTGGTGTTTATTAAAACTTGTTTTCTCTCTTTTTCTCCTGGCATAACTATGGTTTTCATAAAATTTTAAATATCCTGAAAAAATACATTTTATTGTTTCATGCATTTTCATCAACCCTGAACAACTACGCTTTTTTTTAATTTCTGAAAAAAAAAAAATAATTAAATTGTAATCATAATATGCACATACTCCACCTTTTGTGACTTTCATAATAAATAATCATCATTTCGTGTTTTTTCTTTAATAAATTTGAGAGTAGTAAAAAGTTATTTTCGAAATTCGATATCTCGAAAACGGTTAAATTTATGTTATGTTAAATGATGTTAAATGATGTGCTATATCAATTTTGTTCAAAATTTCGAGCAGAATTAAAATATGGAATAATATACAGTGTCTCATTAGAGAAAAAGCAACTTTGTTTCGTCCTGACTTTTTGACTGATCCCGTATACTTAATTTTTCGTTAACTTCACACATTGAATATCTAATCACCAGTAATTACCTCATCGACCTACTTCATGTTATCAACAAACAAGATCATTGAAAATAATTAAACTGATACATTGGATATGTTCATTGCCTCGTCGACCAACTACTTTATATCAACAAACTGAATGGTTCATTTCAATGAAGATCGACAATGAATATGTAATCGCTGTTCATCGTCCCATCGAACTGAAGTTCATTGTTACAGAAAATAATACATAAGACGATGAATATACTAATGAGTTAATCAAGGCTTTTACATTGCAACAATAGTAATAGGGAATAATTTAGTTTTTTCGAGAAGTGGTAGCCGAGCATTGTGTGGTTGTGATCCTTTTTTCGTTTTTGTTGAAGTTGTGGTTTTTCTGGGTTGCAATTGTTTCCCGGACGACTCTTAGGTAATATGCAGATGTAATAAAGGTGATATGGGTTTCTTGTCCTCTTTTATTCTCGTCTCGATGGAACGAGGCGTGGTTCCGATATAAACGCTGCCAGAAGAACAACGAGTACGTACGTGAAAAGGAGCTTAGCACGTCTCAAATGATCCTTCAGTTTTTTCGAAGCTTCCGATCTGATACTTTTGGAACACACGGAAGGAATGCTCTTCTTTTGTAGGTTTTAGCTTGAATGCTACTTGGTACACTGTTCTCGAGGCCAGTTGTGGGTTACAACACACGGTATAATCCGCTGTCACTTTCAATACTCTAGAACTCACCAAATACTTATTTCAGAGGATATGTTTATAAAAACTTTCAGTCTTTGAATGAAGTGAAGATTCTATGAGTTTTTCCTGGGCTCGTTCATCCAACGAAAGGCAAAGCTTTGGAGCTCACTGTTTCGAGAGATGTTCCTGAGGAATACAGCCTGCAGAAGTTCAAGAAGAACATAAGTTCCTACCTCGGCTCTCTCGATATTCTCTGAATATTATAGGATTTTCCTTTTCGTGGGAACCATAATTTAAATAAAGAGTATGTCCCCTTTAGTCTAGGACATCCGGTATAGATCGTACAAGAATTTCATTAAATGCTGCAAACTCCACTGCATCATCTATGTGTCTTAACGGTCTGTTTTGGATGGTGTGGTTGAAATCACGATGTACGTATCGATCTATGGGTATTTCTTTCTTGTACACTGTATGGCCAATTTACCTTTCTGGTGACTAATACATCTGAAATATAATGTGTCAGTTTTTTTCTAATTCCACCGCAAACTGGACTTTTGGGTAAAAACTATTCAGATAGTTTATGACGTTCGTCTCATGGCTCCAAACTATTAACGTGTCATCCCAATGCTTTGGTCGATTTGTCCTCAACTTGAGCTCACAGCTCCTGAAGATGCCAACTTTGTAGACGAAATGTGTGCATATCGAGTGAAATTGATTAACGTATAGTTTTGGCGTTTGGGTACTTTCCTACGTCTGAGAATTCATGTTTTTTTTGGCATGATATGATTCATGATATTGCCTTCGGGTCATTTCGAGAATTTTTGCCGGAGAGTATCGAATAAATGAAATAGTAAAATCGACAAGGTTGAAGTACCCTTCTCTCCAAATATTTTCACCATGTGAAAAGTATGAGGCAGAAACCTGACAGAAAACAACTACTTCCCTGGCTGATACCATGACGAGCATTGCATCTGACACTTCACTTCCTAGTGTCTTTGCTACGGGAATTGCTTATTGGTTTCACCGCGGGTGGCGCTGCGACTGACTTTTACTTTAAGTCGCTGCTTTATTTGTGATGAAATATTAGTTATAGAGTGGATTATAATTCATTGGGCTGAAGCAGGACGACTTTATGGTTGTCCGGCCTACCCTGTCACTGATGAAGGGCAAGAACCGCAAAACGCGTCTGCAGGTAGTCTTCCCCAGCCAAGTGAAGGATAATTTGCTGTATAAATACAATTAGCAATTGCAACTGGGTCTTCTTGGAAGAACATTGCACAAATATCTGTCAAATGTAATTCAATGTCCGTCATGGTATTAGCTAGGGTAGTAGTGGTTTTCTGTCAGATTTTTTAATCATTATTTTAAACATGGTCGAAATATTTGGAGAGGAGGGTACTTCGACATTGTGGATTTCACTATTTCATTCGGGCCAAATATTACTGATAACTTTACTAATACTAGGTTACTATTATAATGATCATATGGGAACATTTTTATAAAAGAACTAACTCTACGCTGGACAAAATATCGACATAATGTGAACCAAAACTGAATTTTATTCAAAGGAATTTTTTTCCTGGAAAACGAAAGGGAGATATAATGAAAATACATCCGTGAAAAAATCCCGCACTGAACACTCATTTCGTTTTAGGGTAACATTCCGTTTTATTCCCCTATTCCATTCGATGCTATTGAATTGTAATGACCGTCCTCATAGCACCAATTGATCGAAAGATTTTATATTGTAACAATTTCGCAATTAATTGAACAATCTGTTAAAGGTACAGTAACAAATTATTTGGTTGGTATTTCGTTTTATTAATGCGTCTGGATTTCACCTAACACAGCCGATTTAATTATCAAAATCATTTATGTGCGAAGTTATTGATAATGGCAAATCTATCTTTGGAAGTTTTGAAAGTTTTAATGCGTGGATAATTTATATTGGTCGTAACAAAATGTCACGCAAAATATTGACTAAATATATTGGTATATACTGCAAATATTTTTAATGCATTTTCGAAAATACATTGAAATACGAGACTGACACTAGAATCGTTCTGGTAACAAATTGCTTTCAGTAGCAATAACCCAAGGACATTGATAATTATAGCAGATTCCGAAAGCTTGTTGTCTATAAGCAACAAGCTTGCTAACCGATACTTTTCAGCATTGCAATAGTCTATAAATGCTTTCCATACAAATTTGTTATTGTAAACAGTATATTTTGATATATTTGATAAGAAAACTTCATTAATCCTCTCGTCATTATTAAAACCGAATCATAACATCACTGACATTTTGACGTTATTGAATATTTGAAATTTCAAAATCGAAATGAATCAAAATATGTATATCCATAGCAATGTGCCTGAGAGTAAAAACAGACCGTTTGGTCTATTATCAGCTATAATATCCCAAGGACATTGATAACTAACGAAATAATTATATCACAGTTTTCGAAAGCACGTTATTTGGTATGTTACCTAAACTAACGTGCTTGAGGAAGTTGTGATAAAATTATGAGTTATTTATCAATGTTCGAGGGATATTCAGTGATAAAATTTTTTGCAATTCGAACAAAATAATTTATTGAACACACAGTTATTAAAAGAACAATTCGTATAATGATATTCCGTTGATCTTGCTGTATTCGCCTCGGTTACTGCATAGGTGTTTCCACGCATACTATTGATTATTTGGTTGTGATGTTCCTGATCAATATTCAAATAAGGTTTTATGGAATTTCCATTATTGTGCCCAGTAATTTTCAACAATTGCTGTTCTTGAACTCCACTCTTGGCTAGTTGACTGACTGAAGTTACTCTATTAGAGTGATTGGTTATTTTCCTCTGTTTCGTATCCAAGCCAATTGCTTCAGCAGAAGATTTCGTCCATCCGTTGATTATATTCCTACCCAGAGGCATATTGTCGTACCAGTTAGCGCTTTCTGTCTTCCAGTGACGATTTGGCCTTAAAAATAGTCTATTTGTCTTGATATTTGTACCTCGTTTTGATAATAATTTAATGAATAATCTGACAGGACAAGCATTGTTATCACTATTTTGAACTAACCATTTGCTAGAGGCGCAGTTCTTTGAACCCCCTTGGCAGGTTTTACTGAAAATTCGATTATATTCTATCCTATTAGTTGGAGATCCATTGTTGTCCTTTTCGATATGAAAATAATCAACTATGCAAGCAGCACCTTCACCACCTCTCCAAGCCAATTCCCCCGCTGCTATGTGATAAAATTTGCGTAGGAGTCCTATAGGGGTATTTTCATTCCAAAAGTTTATAATTTTACTCATTTCCGTTGAAGTTAATGGTACTGAGCTTGTTTTGCGTTTAGTGGGATCTGTTTGTAAATTTCTTCGTGCTGCGTCGCGTGCATTCCGCGCTTGTTTGAATGCAACACTTTTAAAGGGGTCTAGCATGATATTATACTCCTTGTAATACTTTTCTTGTAATAATTTGCTTGTTATCTTCCATACAGTTTTAACAGTAGCCTCCTTAAACTCTGTGCTATCCTTTTTTCTCATATTAATCGCCCAATCCTTGAGTATTAATGCAAGTTCTTCGAGAGTACGATTTCCATCCAATTCATATTTTCTGGCATCACAAAACTCCATAAATATTTTCCAAGTGTATTTTTTACTATTGACACTATTTTTTGGTGTATTTTCTTCAATGATTTTAAACACCAAAGCGAGGAAGTGACATTTTCGAAATAAATTGAATTACTGAAATGTCAAACAACTTTATTGTGTTGGTTGCTTAGCAATGTCATGACATAAGTGATAACTACCCGTGAAAACTATCCATGGGTAGTTATCAGTGTAATGATGGTTTCATTGGTTATTTCGACACACATGACTAGAAATAGACAAATTTGATAGGATAATTTTTTGAGCATAAAATTTTCACTTATAATCTCCCTAGTGCTTGAATATTGCCGGAAATTTTTCGAGTGCATGAATTTTTTGAAAATTACCCGAGTCGCGCAGCGACGAGGGTGATTTTCTTAAAAAATTCATGTACGAGATAAATTTCCAGCAATTAATTCAAGCACGCGGGGGATTCGGTAAGAAAATTTCACACCAAAATATATTAAATTAATAGTTAATTCAACTGACTTGTAGATTATTCTGAGAGAAAACAAGTTGTAATCAGTGGGCCATGAATGGTTTTTGTTGATATAATGACAGTTACGCGTTGGTATTAGTGGCGGTGTTTGTATGTGAGAAAGGAAAATTCATTTTGCGACATTTTCAACCTAAAATTACATTGCACATCACGAAGAACTTCAGCCGAGTATTCACGAAAAGTGAATAAAATTGTTTCAAATATTAAGTTCATCAAGTCAAGCATAGATAGATTTGATTGATATACATTTTTTTCCGACGGACCTAATCATCGTTGAAATGCAAGTTCTCAAAATATTTTCAGACACATTCAAAATATTTAGTGACAATATATTTCCTTGCCTAACAACCAATCAGTGGATTTCAAATTTTGAAATTCAGCCAATAGAATCGGAACTACAATGAAAATATAGCTTGTCGCTGTATTTTCACAGTGATAAACCTGCTTAGTTTTTGTTTTACTATCTGTCAAGTAAAAATAATGATTTAAATTATAAACGTCAAAATGTGTTTCGACTAGTTATCGTTATTTATCAATATGAGCGATCGTTGGGGACAAATGTCCATTGGTATCATAGATGAGGCCGTGGAAAAAAGTATTCCGTTGAATACGGCTAGAAGTAAAGCATCAATTACCAGTTGACACGATTTTGCTATATTTCAAATCAATATATTGTCGTCCTAAATATAATTCGTGGTATGATTAAAAACCTATAATTTTTTGGAATATCAATTCATCGCCAATCCCAATGCAAGAAAATAGTCCTGCGGACTCGTTGTATTTTCAGCTTTGGGATTGCAATTCATTAATATTCCAAAAAATTATCGGTAATAACCATACCACTTATTATATTACCCCTGAATATATAATTATGAAATATTATCTCCTTTCATATGAAAAATAACATTCCATTTGTACATAAAAGCAAAATGTTAACTATCACATGTCAAATATTTGACAGAAAAAATTTCCACTTATTAATTTCGCCCAGGGCACCCAGGAAGATAAAAATTTCCGGAATTTTTTTGATTTGCCATGGCAACTAAATACAAATCAATTTTTTGATTGGCTGAAAAAGTGAGGTGTGAAATTTTCAGTATAATGATGTTCTGATTGATTGTATTCAATCACATGGCCTATTTTCTTTTATGGTATATCAAAGAAAAATATAGGTCGATAAACAAAATGTTTCTTACACTTGACTTGGTTGCAAACTTGATTCGTGATATGAAATAATATATATTATACTGATTCAATTTTGCAGAAGTTTTGATAATTTTTCAACGAGTATACAGCAAAATTCAAGTTAATTGCCATTTTGACAATGTTGCGTACTTCGAAAGAAGTTGCAAACTGAAATTTATTGCTTTCTCGGTGTACCATTCAGTTGACCAAAGTTTGAAAACTTTTTCGCCTGCTTTCTGAAAAAATCAGAACTTTTTTAAATGTTATTCACATATGGTGTCGTTTCGTACGCTAGACATTGTACATACAATTAATAGTGGTACATTGCCATCTTTAAAACCTTTAACTATTGCCTACACTACGATTGTCTATTATTCATTCCGGCTCCGAAACGTCCTTACTGGAGTGCTTTTCAATTTGACACCGAGACAGAGCCTGTAATGAAATCGCAGTTTCCATCTCGTGGATGACCTAAGCTGCATTGATGAATAATAATCCCGGAACTGGACTGTCGGAGACCCGCTTTTCGTCATAGAGAGCTCGAACAAAGTTTTTCCTCCAATTAAGGATACTGGCACATAATATATGTAATATACCAGACAAGTAGGTGGTTATATTCGGTTGGACATAAAATTAGTTAGGAAGCCGCTAGTGAATAAATCTGCCGAACAGCTATACTCCTTCTGAGCTAGCCGAGTTACTCTGGCAATAAAGTTCAGCAATAATTTTTTATTTTATTTTTTTTATTTTTTTAGGAACGAAGTAGATCACAGAATTGAGCAAAATAAGTATTTTTTTGGGATTCTAGCACTGGTATTGATTTTTCACATTTCCAGGACCGTTATGGCCCAGACAATAATTCATAACTTCATCATTATGAAATCTGCCAATTTCATATTTCAGTGTAACAATCACAATCAGTTGATAAAACAAACCACATGTTCAGAATAATTTTTCCGGGCGTCCAGGGCCGGCTTCACTCCATCAATAAATCTTAACTTCCTTATAAGGAACTCTGCCAGTTTCATATTTCAGGATAACAATCAGGATCAGTTGAGAAAAGAATCCGCATGTTCAGAATGATTTTTCCGGGCGTCCAGGGCCGGCCTCTCTCCAGCAATAAATCTTAACTTTCTTATTAGGAACTCTGCCAGTTTCATATTTCAAGGTAGAAATCATGATCGGTTGAGAAAATAATCCTCATGTACAAAATAATTTTTCCGGGCGTCCAGGGCCGGCTTCTCTCCAGCAATAAATCTTAACTTCCTTATTAGGAACTCTGCCAGTTTCATATTTCAGGGTAGAAATCATGATCTGCTGAGAAAAGAATCCTCATGTTCAAAATAATTTTTGCGAGCGTCCAGTGTTCTCTCCAGCAATAAATCTTATCGTCCTTATTAGGAACTCTGCCAGTTTCATATTTCAGGGTAGAAATCATGATCGGTTGAGAAAAGAATCCTCATGTTCAAAATAATTTTTGCAAGCGTCCAGTGCCGGCTTCTCTCCAGCAATAAATCTTATCTTCCTTATTAGGAACTCTGCCAGTTTCATATTTCAGGGTAGAAATCATGATCGGTTGAGAAAATAATCCTCATGTTCAAAATAATTTTTCCGGGCGTCCAGGGCCGGCTTCTCTCCAGCAATAAATCTTAACTTCCTTATTAGGAACTCTGCCAGTTTCATATTTCAGGGTAGAAATCATGATCGGTTGAGAAAAGAATCCTCATGTTCAAAATAATTTTTGCAAGCGTCCAGTGCCGGCTTCTCTCCAGCAATAAATCTTATCTTCCTTATTAGGAACTCTGCCAGTTTCATATTTCAGGGTAGAAATCATGGTCGGTTGAGAAAAGAATCCTCATGTTCAAAATAATTTTTGCAAGCGTCCAGTGCCGGCTTCTCTCCAGCAATAAATCTTATCTTCCTTATTAGGAACTCTGCCAGTTTCATATTCCAGCATACCAAAGAGAATCGTTTAAGAATATAATTCACGTATTCAGAATGATTTTTCCGGGAATCCAGGCCAGCTTCACTCCAGCAATAAATCTTAACTTCCTTATTAGGAACTCTGCCAGTTTCATATTTCAGGGTAGAAATCATGATCGGTTGAGAAAAGAATCCTCATGTTCAAAATAATTTTTGCAAGCGTCCAGTGCCGGCTTCTCTCCAGCAATAAATCTAATCTTCCTTATTAGGAACTCTGCCAGTTTCATATTCCAGCATACCAAAGAGAATCGTTTAAGAATATAATTCACGTGTTCAGAATGATTTTTCCGGGAATCCAGGGCCAGCTTCACTCCAGCAATAAATCTTAACTTCCTTATTAGGAACTCTGCCAGTTTCATATTTCAGGGTAGAAATCATGATCGGTTGAGAAAAGAATCCTCATGTTCAAAATAATTTTTCCGGGCGTCCAGGGCCAGCTTCTCTCCAGCAATAAATCCTAACTTCCTTATTAGGAACTATGCCAGTTTCATATTTCAGGGTAGAAATCATGATCGGTTAAGAAAAGAATCCTTATGTTCAAAATCATTTTTGCGAGCGTCCAGGGCCGGCTTCTCTCCAGCAATAAATCCTAACTTCCTTATTAGTAACTCTGCCAGTTTCATATTTCAGGGTAGAAATCATGATCGGTTGAGAAAAGAATCCTCAGAATAATTTTTCCGGGCGTCCAGGGCCGGCTTCTCTCAGCAATAAATCTTAACTTCCTTATTAGGATTCTTTTCTCAACCGATCTTGATTCCTACCCTGAAATATGAAACTGGCAGAGTTCCTAATGAGGAAGTTAAGATTTATTGCTGGAGTGAAGCCGGCCCTGGACGCCCGGAAAAATTATTCTGAACATGTGGATTCTTGTTTCAACCGATCCTGATTGTTACCCTGAAATATCAAACTGGCAGAGTTCCTAATAAGGAAGTTAAGATTTATTGCTGGAGTGAAGCCGGCCCTGAACGCCCGGAAAAATATTCCGAATAAGTGGTTTCTTTTATCAACTGATTGAAATTGTTATACTGAAATATGAAAGTGACAGGATTCATAATGAGGAAGTTATGAATTATTGTCTGGGCCATAACGGTCCTGGAATTCCAAAAAAATACTTATTTTGCTCAATTCTGTGATCTACTTCGTTCTTAAAAAAATTAAAAATTATTTGTGAACTTTATTGCCAAAGTAACTAGGCTTCTGAGCTCAGGAATGGAAGTACGAAGATACCGAATCCAAAATATTTTTGATTTTGAGTAGGGCCGAGAAACAAGGGAAAATATTTTGAAAAATTTTAGCCGTCTTCTATATTCCTTCCGTTGAGAAACGACAAAGCGGAAGGAAATTTGGTTGAGGCCGAAGTTGGACATTTTTTTTGAAAATTTTCCTCCCAAAAATGACTCAGGTTAAAAATTAGACGGTCTCCTATATCATCACTTTTTCGTTTATTTGTTTTATTTTGGCCCTCAGATAGCTAAAATCGAGGTGGAAGGAATTTTCAGAAGGGCCGGGCTACAGGGGGGAAGCAAAAGGAGGCACTCGAAAAACTCGCGAGACCGGCTATATGCTCAAAAATTGGAAAAATGTACTTGGAATGATGATTAAGCTCTGAAATTTTAGGTGGCACTTCTTCAGAGAGGAGTTTTCGTCCAGTTTTCACCTTCTATATACCACCACTTTCAATTATAGACCTTTTTATGACTATTTTCTCGATTTTGTAGCATCTGAAAAAAAATAAAAAATTCTCACTTTTTCGTTTATTTGTTTTATTTTGGCCCTTAGATAGCTAAAATCGAGGCTGAAGGAATTTTCAGAAGGGCCGGGCTACAGGGGGGAAGCAAAAGGAGGCACTCGAAAAACTCGCGAGACCGGCCATGCTCAAAAATTGGAAAAATGTACTTGGAATGATGATTAAGCTCTGAAACTTTAGGTGGCACTTCTTCAGAAACCAAGAAAAGCAACACCCCAAGGGAAAGAGTTTTCGTCCAGTTTTCACCCCCTACCACCACTTTCAATTATAGACCTTTTTATGACTATTTTCTTTGTAGCATCTGAAAAAAAAAAAAATTCTCGGTATTAAAGTGCCTATATGGGTACCCAAACAATTACTCAGTAATCAAAGGGTTTGATTTCCACCCCTCACGTAAAGGGGTGGGGAGGGGTACTCTGTTAATCGTAAAAAATAGGTTTTCGACGGATGGATATTTGATGAGATTGAATGAGAACACCCCTCCACCGTGCAGTAGACCAGAAATTCTGAATTAACATTCGTTTTTTTTGCAAACGTTCAGAGAGTTTCAGAGCTTAATCATCATTCCAAGTCAATTTTTGAACAGCCGGTCCCACGAGTTTTTCGAGTGCTCCCTGTTGCCCTCACCCCCCCGTTGACCCGGCCTGCTAAAAATTCCTTCCACCTCGATTTTAGCTATATAAGGGCCAAAATGAAAATGATGAACTGGAAAGTAACAATATAGGAGACCGGCTAACTTTTGACCTTGGACATTTTCGGGGGGTAAATGAAAAATTTCAAAAACTTTTTTCAAGCCCCGGCCCCAACCGAATTTCCTCCCGCTTTGTCAGATGATAACTGATCACTTTTTGAACAACATATCTCAGCGTAAGGAATATAGAAGAAAATTTTTCAAAATATTTTCCCTTGTTCCTCGGCTGGGCCCTACTCAAAATCAAAAATATTTTGGATTTGGTAAGTTCTTCCATTCCTGAGCTCGGAAGAAGTATAGATGTTTGGCGCATGTTTTCACTGGCAGCTCCCTAAGTATATGACATACGAGCTATTAGAAAAATCTACCATTTAGGTCCTTTATAAGGAAAACGTGCAAGATGTTCATTGCCAATAGTAATCGTTATTATCTCAACAAGTACGGAATGAGTACTTTTTCCACATGCGACTGCCTTTACTGAAACGTCGCAAAGCGGAGTTCGGTTAAGACCAGTCGGGTTTGGGTAAGTAGTCGAGTCACCATCAAGATTTTTTCTACAAGCGCCTTATGAAAATATTTTGTGCAGCGCGTGCAGCCAATTAATTTGAAAACACTTTAGCATATCATATTTTTGACGAAACAAGTTCCATTAATATCTATAGAAGTACATCTATTAAACTTATTCTGAACCTTTACTCAAGATGTCATACGCATTTTGATAGTTCAAAGTAAAGAAGGTATTATTGAGGACGAGCAATTTAATCAGAAGAATATCAATGATTGGCTGGAATAATGTATTTGTATTGGTTGAAATCACGAAAACATCAGATTTTGACATATTTTAGTTATCTTTCGCTATTTATAATTTCTGTCAATTTTGAAGTGTTCAAATGCTAGCTGAAATGAATTTCAACGAAGAAGGGCTTGGTTATATGAATTTCGTTTTGGGAGTGTCTCAAAGAAATATCTTCCACGACCAGCTAGATCCCCAGATTTCAATAAAATAGAATTTTACTGTGGGATACGTAAAAAATCGTGAATGGAGATATGAAAGCAGTAGAAAGCTCATTTCGAAGGTGGACAGAGATGCGTGACGTACTGAGCACTCATAATAGGTCATAATTTTGTCAATTTTGCATTTTTTTTGTAGGTATGTGCATTTTCTTTGTATTTTTTTCAATTTTGTTTCAAAAAATTGAACATAAAGTAATATACTCAAATAATGGAACTCATGCGTTTCATGGTAAACACAAAGGACAGTGTGTCAGTGAAAATGAGCAACAAAAAATATTCAACATTCAATGAATCTGAAACGACTTGATATATCCATACAAAAAATATTCGTGTCATAATCTTGCACCACACGAAAGAAAAATATATGGATCCATTTGAAAAATCGTGACGACAATGATTTTGTTTTGGTAGCTGTGCATCTGCAAATGGCATTATTTCGACAATAGAAAATCAAGTGATTGGGAGATAGTCAATAATAATATTGAAGGGGTATTATGGGTCAAAGTGTATAGAATGGACGAATAAATGTGTATACGGGTAAGTCTTGACTAAATAAGCTTAGTGCGGTCTTGTCTAGATCACAAAAGTCTAGATTATTATTCAAGACTCAAGATAAGACGGTTACATACGATTTGCAACAGAAAATTCAAGAAATTACTGTATAGAATGTTTCTGCCAACACATTATTTATATCAGAACATTCAAAAATTATTCACGACAAATATGGTAAATTATTTGATGAAGAAGACTTTTTCGTTGTATTCCTCACATGCTAAATTTAGCTGTGCAAGACTTATTGAAGATATTAAAAATTGAAAAGACGGCGCTGACGCTGAAATTGAAGCTGACACTGAAGACGAAGAAATAGAAATCGAAAATGAAAACTGTGATGAAGAAGAAAATACCATTGTTGACACTTCCGCTGTTTCGAAATGTTCGAGCATTATGCATAAAAATCAAGGTGTCGGAGCAATGACAGCTTAAATTAAAAACCTGTTGCGAGCTTACTAATGTCAAAATGTTAACGCTTATCCTTGACGTGCCTACAAGATGGAATTCTACATTTGACATGATTAAAGTATAATTGAAAATGCGACATTCCCTCAACGCTTTTTGGACAACAACGCCAAACTGAAATTTTTACGCGTAAATGACAATGAGTGGGATCTACTTAAACAAATATGTGGTCATCTTCATAGTTTCAAATCCTTGTCTACTCTTCTTGGTGGAGAAAAATACGCTACACTACCAATGGTAGTGATAAGCCTCAAAACTCTAATCGACAAACTAGAAGAGGACGCACATCATCTAGATCAAAAACTTGATGGAACCGAAGTAGACGAAGCTATAATTTTAGCTCTGCAAGCTGTTCGCGACAAAATTATCAAGCACTATGCGAAGACAAACTGGGTGTACGGCGGCGTTCTAATTTTAGACCCAAGACATAAAATCAAAACCTTCGAACTGACCCAGTGGGAACGTGATTTGCGAGATGGTTCTCTTCTAAAATTCGTGAAGTTGTACAAACAAAATTATTATGTTCCACCTCTTAATCAAGCAGATCAAGCTGAAGCTGATGAAGTTCCAAAATCAACGTTTACCAGCTGATAATGAGAATTTAACAACTGACTCTGAAGATAATAGTCCAGTTGACTTCAATTTTTTATTTGAAAGTTCTTCCTGTTCTATTACAGACAATCTTCTTTACAACCCAAATCTCTGGAGAAAAGAAATTGATGAGTAACTTTCAAGTAAACGTGCTCCAAGAGAAGAAGATATTCTTGTATGGTGGCGCAAGCATCAGTTTGCTTATCCTACATTAGCCAAAATGGCACGCGATTTGCTAAGTATTCCTACTACATTTGTTCCAAAAGAACGCTTATTTTCCAGAGCTTCGCTTACCATTCGCAAACATAGGAATACGCTTAATTTCGATTCAGCACAGGTCACTACTATGTATCAATTCATGGGCTACCTGTCAGCTTCATGAAAGTATTACAAAATATGTTTCTTTAGCGCACTTAAATTTACAAAATATTAAACTTTAAAGTTCTTTTTTTGTATTTTTTCTAATATAGATTTAAAAATAATCAAGAGTTTTGAATAAAAGTCTCGTATTGAAAATGAAAAATCTTGTCTTGTCTAGATAATCTAGATAAGACATATTGATGGACTTGTATTGATATTCTAGACAAGACAAGACAAGAGTCTAGAATGTATAAGTCTAGACGGCAACACTATTTATAATACAGGGTTATGATAAAGTAATGCACAAAATTCATAAAACGTACATCGATCACTTTTGAAAAAAATGCAAAAACACGTCAAACTGTTTTTTTTATTCCGCATCTTTTGACATAAGTTACAAAAATAACACGTCAAAGTTATGACGTCATCAACAAAATTTTTTAATGGGAAGTGAAGATTTTTATTACATTATGTGATAGAGCTTGTGTTTTTACACAAGGGAAAAATAGTTGCAGTAGGGCTCACATAAGAAAAAAACGAGAAAATGAATAAACAACGAAATAAACGTAAGTTTCATAATAACTTTTCAATTAACTAAACAGTCCATTAAACCAAAACTATTTCTTATAAGAATTGTTCAAACTGTGTCCCGTTTACTAACTGACATAGGCCAAGACGATGGTAGACCGCATTTATAGAGTTTTCGATCATCTGCGGAGTTATACGAGTCATTTCGTGTCTAATTCGTTCCATTAAGTCTTCTAAATTGTCTGGCCGGTTAATGTAGACCCGACTTTTCAAATGTCCCCACAGAAAAAAATCAAGGGGGGTTAAATCAGGTGAGCTAGGTGGCCACTCCATTGGTCCACGTCTTCCAATGCACCGTCCTTCAAACTGGTTATCCAGAAACCTTCGAACAGTATGACCATAATGTGGTGGTGCGCCATCTTGTTGGAACCAAATACTGGGATCCAAGTTGTCCCCATTATTTGGATCCGGAAATGCCGCAAGTAGGTCCGGAAGCACTGCCATACGAAGATGTTCCAAATATCGTTTAGCTGTTAAATAATAAACTAATAAGGACCAATAAATCTTCCCCGGATTAATTTTTTGGGGACGCTGGGTGTGTTTTGTCTGCATCCAGTGGGGATTTTCCCTAGCCCAGTAGCAAGAATTGTGTCGATTTACAGAACCATTTAGACAAAACGTTGCCTCATCGGAAAATACTACACTATTAAGAAAATTTGGATTTTCGTCACAATGCCGCATGAAGATTTCACAAAATTCCAAACGTCTGTCCGGATCATCTTCTGAGAGTTCGTGAACAAGATGAACTTTGTATGGGTGTAGTTTTTTTTTTAACATCTTTACTACAAACGACTGACGAACATTTTCTTGTAAGGCAAGTTCTGTTGTAGTTGCGTGAGGGTGTTCTTCTACTGACAGCAAAATATCTAACTTCGCATCGTCGCTTATTCCTGGTCGTCCAGATTTGGGAGCATCCCTCACGCTTCCCGTTGCATCAAATTTTGCAACAATTCTGCTTACTGTGCTTCTAGCAATTGGAGGTCTTTCAAAATGTGTTGCGTTAAATAAAGCACATGCTTCTTCATGACTTCGAAGGCGATCGCCGTAACTTACCATCATAAGAATTTCTATCCTTTCTCTTTCGGTTAAACGAGCCATAAGAATAAAACTATTGTGACACTAATTGTACGACTGACACTGACAAACCGTTGTTTTAGTAAAACAATTGAAAAAATTTATAAGAACAAATGTTCTTACTAGATAAGTTTAAGTTTGACCTCTTTTTATAATTGGTTTTGTTATTTCGGTTTTTATTCCTTTTCTCGTTTTTTTTCTTATGTGAGCCCTACTGCAACTATTTTTCCCTTGTGTAAAACCACAAGCTCTATCACAATGTAATAAAAATCTTATCTTCCCATTAAAAAAATTTGTTGATTACGTCATAACTTTGACAACTTTGACGTGTTATTTTTGTAACTTATGTCAAAAGATGCGGAATAAAAAAAAACAGTTTGACGTGTTTTTGCATTTTTGTCAAAAGTGATCGATGTACGTTTTATGAATTTTGTGCATTACTTTATCATAACCCTGTATATCTGAACCAATGCAGCACTGGCAATTATCACAACTTCATCATCGGTCAGTTTATTTTCGGTTTCATTTGACTGAACGTGAATTTGTAGAATATAATGTGGACAGCCTGTCTGAACGACTGTGTTGAAGTTTGTCGATCGACAATGTCGACTCAGTGAGGACGAGGCTTTATAAATACAAGCGAGTAGGGTAATGCAGCTCTCTGGAAAGTCTTCAAGGACCAACTATTGATCACCTCGTTATAACAGCATAAATGAAATAATGCATGGACAAACAAACTCTCGAAAGCTACAAGAACAAAGCCTATCAACACACTCTCGAAATAAACATTTCCCGAACAAAGGGTTTTTTTCAACGAGTTTTTCGACGAACAAAGTTTTCCTTCTTTCTATTTCCACTCAGAGTATTATAGTCAAGCACTCTTTGATACGTTCATTGTCAGTTGTTCAGGGGAGAAAGCCATTCTGTGCGAGGATATTGAAGCAACAAGTAATTGTCGAGACAACAACCAGAAGAGAAAAAATTAAATACGCTTACACATTAATTTTGAAATTGGACTCGAGTTTTTGGCCACTATTTCACATGATTTTATTGGTAAAAACACAAATTTCAGAAATACTCCACTCTACTGAAACAGAACACTCAAATTAACTGTTCCCTGGTTTGTTGAAAGAGTCTAAGGGAAAAGTTTATCGCACTGTCTGGATTTCACAAGTGATATATGTCGCAGGTTAGGACAGTAGGAAGTGAATAATGAATGATTTTATTCAGTCTCTGAAATTGACAAATGGTCTGCATGTGCCTCCTAACTTTTCTGAAAATAACAGCTCGATTTGATTGATTTCGGAAGTGTGAAATATTATATTGGTATCAAGCACACTAAGATTGAACTATACTTCTTGTCGAAGATAATGTTTGAAGTCCAATTCATTTTGAAAAGGGGAACATTCTCCATGAAAATTGAAAAATGAAAAATGTGACTTATTTGTAATATCTAACAGAAAACAACTACTTCCCCGGCACAAGCCACACTGGACATTGAACTACATCTGATAGATATTGTGAAAAGACTCTAACTGAAAAGGAAAGAAATATCCAGCGTGGCTTGTGCCGGGGGGGTAGTTGTTTTCTGTTAGATATTACAAATAAGTCACATTTTTCATTTTTCAATTTTCATGGAGAATGTTCCACTTTTCAACATGAATACCTCCCAAGAGGTTATCTTGAACGATGGAAAATAGCGACTAAAGTTTGTCTTTCAGTCGCAGATGATTTTGATTTTGATGAGATTTTATGAATTTCCTATTCATATTTTCGAACTAAAATCCAATTCATTATAGGAACAAAACACTCCATAAAAACTGCAGTAGAAACCAGAATGTAAACGATATCTACCTATAATATGAACTAGATCGGGGATTCACTACTTTAATAGACAAATCACTAAAGTCATAAAATGGGTGATACTATGACAAAAATACTTGGAGAAAACCGTCCAATGAAAGACAGTCTGTAGTTATATCCTGTAATGTTTATGACTAGGAACTGATCCATAAATTTAGACCGTCAGCTAGTGACAGATTTAGGTGTCACATTTTCGCATAGAAGCGTAGAATACGGTTGAAAAGTATATCGATTTGGAGTAAAATGAAGATATTTTTACGAGTGGCTCCTGGGGATAACATACCGAGAATTCGATTTTTCAGAACAGTGCTTATTTGTTTCCCTCGTGTTTCTATTTACGGTACGAAACTACAGAGGGTGATTCGTTAAGTCGTTTTGAGAAAAAAAGTTTTTATGAACATATGTTCGGAGTTGCTTCTTTTCTGAGATACAGGGCATTGATTTTTTTTTAAACGCCTTTGTATCTCAGAAACGAAGCAACTCCGGACATATGTTCATAGGAATTTTTTTCCTTAAGGCGACTTAACGAATCACCCTCTGTAGTTTCGTACCGTAAATAGAAACACGAGGGAAACAAATAAGCACTGTTCTGAAAAATCGACTTCTCGGTATGTTATCCCCAGGAGCCACTCGTAAAAATATCTTCATTTTACTCCAAATCGATATACTTTTCAACCCTATTCGAGGCTTGTATGCGAAAATGGGGCACCTAAATCTGTCACTAGCTGACGGTCTAATTGTTTTGCCATTAAAAGAGGTGTTTGGGAGATGATAGAGAGATATAGTCTATACAACTCCAGGTCAAGCCGCATCAAAACAAATGCACGCTGTTACTTCGTGATCATCGATGTCGGATTGGTGAAATAGGCAGGGCGTGTTTCCCACTCAAACCTGCCTGAGAAACATAGACCAATAGCGGCCCGCCTTTCCTCGATCACGAGCAAAGCACGCGTTGATCACGTCTTTACCACTATTGTTTACTGGCTTGAGTTTAACTTGAATTAACTGTAGAGATAATGATTTTTCAAAGGTATGCCTCGTACGAGCGTACGTGTAAAGGTGCGTTCACTAGAGCATTCGTTCCGCATGAGCACCGAACGAGCGAATGCGCGTGCGGTGCTCGGGCCGATCCATTTTTTGGCGATTTTTTCGTGCTCAGTGTTGACGGTGAAAGTGTGCTTGACGTTCTGTTTGTGGTTATTACAAAGATTTTGAATTAAATTTAGATATTGATGAGTATGAAATTTGTACGCGACTGAATGCGGATCGGTGCTCATGTGCCAGGAGACACTACGCAGCCTGATACAGCCTGAGCTTGCACCTAGTAGCCTGAGCTTGAACCGAGCATCTCATGTGCTCATTCGGAGCTCATAGTACAGTAACCACAGACAAACGTAAACCACAAGTGAAGAATGAATCACAGCGCTTTGAAACTCGGCACATGACTTCTTGACATCATATATTGTTAGAATTTTTTTTAACCAAAATAAAATATGTTGTTCATCAAGAAACAATTTCAACAAGGCGAAAGATAATTCAATTCTCCACAAGAAATATACCTAGTAATTTCTCACAAAATGCACTCGTTTTCTCAGAAAACCTGATTGAATTCCGATATGAAATTTCAGGCTCGCCTTAACCCGCCACTGCAATTTTAAAAATCATAGTAGACGGAAAAGAAAAAGTTTATATCGTTCCTGAAGTCTTCTTTCTACTTCATCATGCAAATATAATATGTGAGTATCTGAGTACCCAAAATGTATCCCACTTCACATAACCCTTTTACAATATTTACCCAGGATCCGAAAGTCATGGATATTTTATTTGATATGAAATAATTATACTGAAGCAGGAATCAGTACGCTCTTTGGACCATATGCAACGATTTTAGACTAGTGAGACAACAAGGGTGCGGTTTCTACAACTTGGAGATGAAAAGCCAAGAGCGGAAAGCTATCTCGAAAGGCCATTATCAAATCTGCTCAGTCTGATGAAATGGACAAAGCTAGATGATGTGCTATAGGCAATCGGAGCCTCCACAATAGATCTGAAAAGGTCGCAGTGGATTGGGCCAAGGCGCCAGCTCCCTTGTAACATCTAACATCTAACGTCTCACTTAGAAATGTCAAAGAAAAAACTGGGTTTTACTCCTGCCTCAGTTTTCAACTCATCCATAATCCCGATAATTGTTGAAAATAATCTCTCATACACATCCTACATGAAAAATGAAGTATGTGATTTCAAGCTGAAGTTTGCACTCCACAATAGGGTTATTAAACATATATGCAGGATATGAATAAGCTATGATTTTCAACATTTACTAAAGGGAATGCCGGTTTTATGGGTAAGTTCAAAATGAGGCAGGAGTAAAACAAAGTTTTTATTTGGCATGTATAAGTAGGACCTGTCACACTACTTTTAAATTGTTGCACATAGTCCAAAGAGAATATGGGTTGCTGCTTCAGTATAATAATTCCATATTTACTAAATTATTCATAATTTTCGGATCATGCCCAAACATTTCCGTGAAGGGCGATAAAACACATTTTAGGCACACAAATACTCGCATATTATGTTAGCATGAGAAAGTAGGAGTCTTCAGAAACGATATGAACTTTTCCTTTTTAGTCTCCGATCATTTTTAGCAGAGTTATGACCAATCAAATGTTCGGCTCCGCCAGAACTTTCAGCGGCGGGTAAGGGTGAACTTGAAAATTGATGTCGGCGGTCAATCACATTTTCTGAGAAAACGAGCGCATTGCATAAGAAATTACTAGGATTAATTTTTGTGGAGAATTGAATTGTCTTTCACCTTGTTTATTTGTTTTTTCGATAAATCATATACTTTCCAAGATTGCAGCTGAAATATATTTATTTATTTTTAAACGAAAAAAAAAAAAAAATTGCTCAACCCCTGGAATTTTGGAAAACATTTTTTTTTCGTGTTTATCATAGTTCCAACTACTAGCATACCATCTCAAAACCCAATCGTACTGGATTGTCATGCGGTGCTCATCCGGAACGAATGCTCATGTGAATACGCACCTTATACTGCACAGAGGAAGAGACAGTAATGTATTTCAAATCGCCATAAGTCGTTACAACTATAATAATGAATCTCATACAGTGACCGGCAGAAAGTACGCATCATATGGTAAATTTTAACGCCTGAAATGTAAGTAATCAAGTTACTTCGTCTACAACCTCCAAACGAACGTTGGATTGATTTTACTCGATATCTTGATATTATCGTTTATACATTTTTGTCACTTTTGTTAACATACAGTGTGACCCACTAAAGAACGTAGCACCCCTATAAAATCTACATTTTTCAGCCGATTGGAATGTTTTTTTCTCATTAGGTAGACAGCTAGACATTCAAAAAGTCTACTAGGACATCGAATTTCATGAATTACTCTCCATTCCCATGGCCTACTGATCTGATTTTTCAAGGTCAAAAATATACCTAACCTAACCTAACCTAACCTAACCTAACCTAACCTAATTATACCACTGGATTCGCAACAATCTCAAATGGTTCATATGTAAATTACTTTGAAATGCGTCGATCAATAAAAAAGTAATAACCCTTCGCGGTTGATGCAACTTTTTTTCTAAATAAAAAAAAATAAAAAAGTCATAGGGGAATGAAATTTGAAAAATATGCCGTTCAATCAACCCACCCATTCAATTTCAAAACTTTCATCAGAACTTTGACTACACCACTGGATTCAGGTAGTCTCGAAATATCACTGACTGTGATTTCATAGAAATCGGTTGATAAATAAAAAAAATTAAAAATTATGAATTTTCCTGAAATTCCATTAATATATTTTCAAAACTTCATTATCTTATTATTTTGTTATTTATGAATAGATTTCAATGAAACTTTGACCATTGATATATCAAGACCTCCTGAATACAGTGGTGTATTCTAAATTTTGATAAATATTCTAAAATTGAATTGGTGGGTTGATTAAAGGGCATATTTTTCAAATTTCATTCTTTTATAACTTTTTTATCGATTGACGCATTTCAACTTCATTCGCAATTCAACCATTTGAAAATGCCGCGAATCCATTGGTGAAGTCAGATTTCTCCTAAAAAAATCGGTAGTAATTTTTTTCAATTTTTGACCTTGAAAAGTCGGATTAGATGGCCCCGGAAATAGAGATTCATTCATGAAACTTGGTGTCCTAGTAGACTTTTTTAATGTCTAAGTAATAAAAAAAAAATCATTCAAATCGGTTGGAAAATGTGGATTTTATAAGGGTGCTCCGGTCTTAAGTGGGTCACACTGTATAACATTATCTGTTTGGAAAAGCTGATTTCAAGTTGTTGATCAATTAATCATACAATATAGTTTGGTCATTGTCGTAGTGTTGATAAATGCATGACCAGTTTTCCATGTCAAAAAGTTTTTGTTCAAAAGGTGATATACTTACATATTTACATCAATGAAGCATATTTCAATCTCATTTAAAAAAGGCACCTCTACCAAGAACTGTCAAAAATGGCAACAAATCAACTTAATATTGGGCTCGAAAACTAGAAGAAACAAAATATAAACTTGCAGAAAAACTCAGTCATCTCCACAAATGTAATAAAACCACCAAATGTTAGTGATGGTAGAACGATCAAAAACTATCGATCAGTTCAATGGTATCATAGTGGTACATAATTTAAACCTATATAGGTTCATCATCACCTACAATTAAAATTATGTAGAGAAAATTTTATATAGAAACTTTAATGAAATTAAAAAAGGAGTGTCACCACATGTTCCCACTAGGATACCAAAAACACATATTTGTTGGTGCCCACTTAACCCAAAAACACATATTTTTTGGTGCCCACACAACCCCTAGTGGAAACATGTGGTAACACTCCTTTTTTAATTTCATTAAAGTTTCTATATAATATTTTCTCTCCATAATTTTAAACTTAGCTGATGATGAACCTATATAGGTTCGAAACATGTACTACTATGTTACCATTTACTTGATCGATAGTTTTTGATCTTTCTACGATCACTGACATTTGGTGGTTATATTAAATTTGTTGAGATGACTTTGAGTTTTTTGCATCGTGAATCTATACCACTCCACTTCAAGACAGAATGGACTTCTACAACAGGTTAAATATAAACTTGTATTCATCAAAACTTTAAAAAATAACAAATCTCCTGGAATAGACGGACTGAGGGCAGAAAGCTTGAAAGAGATAGCTTGTAGTATATCAGAACCACTCTCTCAACTCATCAATCAGAGCATAACAACAGGAAAATGGCCTTCAATACTGAAAAAAGCTATTATAAAACCCCTTTTCAAACAAGGAGACAAAACTCAAATGGTGAATCACAGGCCGGTCTCAGTAATTACGAATGTTGCAAAGATATTCGAAAAAATAATGTGAACTGAAACTAGATAAATATCTAAGTGAAAAAAAAATTATCTCGTGCAGGCAATATGGATTTCAACCGAATAAAAGTACTGAAGATGCAATTTCGTTTCTTATATCTAATATCTATAAAGCTCTAGAGGAGAGTAAACCGACAATGTGTGTTTTCCTAGACTTAGCGAAAGCCTTCGATACGGTTAGCCATCCGAAGTTATTGGAAGCCTTAGAGGATATCGGTCTGAGAGGAAACGTGCTAGGTCTAATGAGAAGCTACTTATCTGATAGACAACAATATGTAACAGTAGAGGTAGTATATGGAGTACCTCAAGGGACCGTACTGAGACCTATGGTATTCAGTATCTACATGAATACCTCATTCAAAACAAATAGTTGTGGACAGGTAATAAGTTTTGCTGATGATACAGCCATTATTTATCAAGCTTATAGTTGGAAAGAGCTGAAAGAATTAGCGGAAACTGACCTGAAAATCATAAAACATTGGATGGACCATCATTTACTAACAATAAACTTCAAGAAAACAAAGTTCATTACATTTACTTGCATGAATAGAAACTTGCCAGATTACAACACTCTGAAAATCAATGAACATTACAAAATTGAGGCAACAGATAATATCAAATATTTAGGCATAACCATAGACAAACACTTGAGATGGGATAAACATATAGAAAATATTAGCAAAAATCTCAGATATTTAATCTACAAATTCAAACTTTTGAGAGACATTTTAGATAAAGATAAACTCAAGATGGTCTATCATGCACTGGTTAGCTCTCGATTGAATTATCGTATAATAGGATGGGGTGGGGCAATGAATACACATCTGCAAAATATCAACATTTTGAAAATAATAATGAGAAAACCTTATGCATATCCATCTGATGATCTCTACATGGAAGCACAGGTTTTCGATATAAAACAATTATTTTACCGCTCCATCGTGATATACCAATTCAAAAATAAATCAGAAGTTAAGACATTGACACGCACATATAATACGAGGAAACAAAACGCGTTACCAAACTCCATTTTCATCTAAAAGAATTGGCCAACGCAGCTTTATATATCTTGCACCAAGAATGTATCAAATTCTACCAGAATATCTGACAGAAACGCATAATGTTTATCAATTCAAGAAAAAATTAAATAAATTTATTGCCGAATACCCAAGAAATGAACTCATCAAAATGATTGATATGCTGACATAAATATTAACAAATTGAATCAACACTCAAAACTAGTATATATATATATATATATATATATATAATTCCCAAATTTCATTTAATTTTATTTTATTTTATCTGTAAAAATATTTATTACCTTATATTATAAGAAATAGTTTTTATTTACATTTTAGCAACAAATATATGAATATGTACCTCTAACTTTACTGTACAAATATGTCCATTTACATTTATCTATCATTTTATTTATAATTTTAAAATGACAATGTTCTGCGAATAAATCTACATATATTTTATCTACAATTGTAACCATAACTTTATCTACACTTTTGATTTTAACACATTGTATCCACAATTCTCTTTATAATTTATACTTTGATTCTATCTAAATATTAACAAATATTCTACGTTTACTTACATTATTTACTTTCGCTCTTCTATTATATATTTTTCACCTGATTTCAAATATTGTATTCTCATCTTTATTCCACAAATTTTATATATCAGATACTCTGAAGAAGAATAAACCAAAAAAATGGAACTGAATAAATCATAAATCTCACGCACAGGCTAAATGCATTAGTGAGAATATCGGTTTATTGAATGTTTACAATTTACAATTTATATGTACCATTAAATTAAATTAAATAAAAATTTTGATTATTACTCAATAAACTATATATTAGTATTATTATTATTATTATATTATATTATTATTATTATCTAAAGTAATAAAGATCGTATAAATAGCTCTCTCGAAATGTTAATTATTTGTACTGTATTACTCGAATACATGTTCATTGTCATTTTCACCCAGAATCGCAATTTACAAAGGTACGCGTTTACAAAAGCTTTTCAGTTTTCGATTCATCAAGCGTATTCCATAATTCGAAACGCAACGACTCGATATCATGAAAATAAACCGACGCCGACGGACGGTTCGAGAAGTGATCATCCGAATTGAAATCCTCTCCCGCTCTGATTTACTAATATTTGTCGACCATTTAATTTCATAAAATGTTCGCTGCCAGAGTTATCAGATTGTTCGTAAGTGGATTTGAATACAATTCTGCTGGATTGTTCGCGAAATGCTTGTAGCTTTACTGCTTTACGTTTTTAGCATATATATTACATCGCATATCGTTCGGTATGCATCATAAATACTATATTTCCGTAATAAATACGCTACAAATCGAAAACAACCTTGGATCAATTCACAGGTATCTGGTACCGTAAATCACTTCATGAATAATAATTGTAATAAAAATCCGCCACCGCCGATTACAGTTTTATTATCTGAGAATGCTTTCAAAATTGATTTATATATTTATATAATATATATATCGAAAAGGGTAGTCTTGTTTGCTGACTAGTTAGGAAATGAGTTTTTAATATTTGGGATATGCAGCAGGCCAATAAGAGTACTCTAATGCACTTGTTCCAAGCTTTCAATAACTTTTTATTATCATCTTCAGGGAAGCTACAATGTGGAAAGACATTCATGAGATTTCAACAATGAAAAACAAGGAATAAACTTACAGTGCTGTGAGGTTATGTGGCGTATATGTTAGAAATAATCATGATATATGGACGGAACTGGGAGTAAAAGTGAACTCTTGTTGGTTAAATGAAGTTTTACTCCCAGTTCCGTCCATATATCATGATTATTTCTAACATATACGCCACATAACCTCACAGCACTGTAAGTTTATTCCTTGTTTTTCATTGTTGAAATCTCATGAATGTCTTTCCACATTGTAGCTTCCCTGAAGATGATAATAAAAAGTTATTGAAAGCTTGGAACAAGTGCTTTAGAGTACTCTTATTGGCCTGCTGCATATCCCAAATATTAAAAACTCATTATATATATATATATATATATAGAAGAACGGTAGTCTTTGCTGACTAGTTAGGATGCAATTTGGAAAGATTATTTGGGTAAGCAGCAAGCAAAACGTGTACTCTTTTAACACTATATTTCCAATATTTCAACAGTGGTTACTGTCATCTTCAGGGAAGCTACAATTAATAAGCGAATATATACTAAAATGGAGTGAACCCCAGTAACAGCTATACTTACTGTGTCTTTGAGGTTGATTGCAAAAAGATGTGATGAAAGTAATACAACAATTATCGAAAGGGAAACATGAAGTTGATGATAAAATAACATTAAAAGGTCAATAATTAAAATAATTAGTCAATTAATATACATTTTTTAAAATTTATATGGATAATTTCCACGTGTGGACATACATATAGAGGATATACACGTGCTTGAGTATGTCCAGTACCAGCTATACTTACTGTGTTAGATATTTCAAGCTTTCGTATATTACTCATATACATCTTCTATTCATCTATTTTGAGGTTGGTTGACATGTTCTTGTTAAACATAGTAACAATACAGTTATAGAATTATAAAAAATGGTTGAAATTGTATAAAAAAAGGGCCAAATTGCAAATAAAAATCAACAGAAAATTTTGAATTCATTCATCGAAAAACAATTGACTTGTTTATTAATATCCAAGTGATATGAACAGATGACAATAAATGAAAAAGAAAACTGTAATACGTTGAAGTCATTGTTACCAACTATGATCATGTACCAACTGTTGAAAAAGTAATGCCAAAAGATTGGTTGTATACAAATTAGGAAAAAATTACAATTCTGATTGAGTGATTATAGAATTATTAGTTTGAAGACTATTGTCTAACAACAGTAAGAAGGAATAAATCTCACTTAAATGATTTATATCATTTCTTTTATTAATACAATTTTTATCTGCGGAACACCAGCATTTATTGGTACAGTATCAGATGATACTCCATCGATCACCAGGTGGAGAGATCGGTCTGAGAGAAAGCTAAATAGCAAGGAACACAACCGCAAGCCATGAGATGGAAGTTTGGCTGAGTCCTTGGTGCCAAATGCGATCAAATGTCTGGAGATATCTAGTGCAAGCAATGGCAAGAGTTTCACAATATTTTTCGATAGATTGCTGCCAAATATGTGAGATATAAGCAAGCAGATCACCGGTTGATCTCTGGTGCCGGACACCATATTGTCGATCATTGATATTTCATAAGCTCGATGTTGATAGCTTTCTCCTTGACCTTCGAAATATGTAGTGAGATAGGTCCGTAGTTGCTGGATAGGTTATTTTTCCCTTTTTTCCCCTTTTATAGGTACTGGTTGTATACCCTTGCAATTTTCCAGTTGGACGGAAATACCCCCAAATCATAAGAAAGGTTGAATAATCTGCAAAAAACTTGTGTCAGTTCGGGAGCACATTTTTTGAGGACGTTCGGAGGAATTTCGCTCTAGCTTTGTTGGTGTCAAGACCCAGCAAAATGCGTCGGATGGTTCGCTGGCGAAAGATAATTTCAGGCATATGACTGTCAATGGGAATGATGTTCCGGAGTTGTTTTCCCGATGAATCCAGCTTAGAATTTGCAGCAAACATGTTTGCAAAGATATTGGCTTTCTTCTGATCGTTCGTTGCTAGTATTCCATCTTCCTATGTTAGAGGAGGAAATAAGCTGGAAGTAAAATTTCTTCTAACAGCTTTGACAAATGACCAAAAGGAGCGGGACCCGTTAGGACACCCAACGAGCTTTGATCGTATCTTGGCGTTGTAATCCTCTTTTGAAGATTCGATTGTCTCCTTGCAGATGTTTCTCTCTTCAACATATTCCGATCTAGTCTCAGTTACCTGATTTTTCAACCATCTACTGTATGTTGCCTTCATGAGGGCTACATCTTTGGAGCAGTTTCTGCTAAACCAAGGTTCATCAGATAATGTTCCTCCTAACGAGTTAGGTATATAACTATATAATATGTTTGCATCCCCCGCATTATGATCTCAGAAATTGCCTCGGCACATTATGTTAGATATCTAAGAGAGCAACACACTCTTTCCCATGGAAATGCTAAGAAAAACATGCGAAGACCATCTCAGTCGGCTGAATTGTAGTGCCATATGAGACGAGACAGCCTTGAGGTGCTCGATGGTGTAGAAAAGGAGCAAAGAGTGGAGATGAGGTTGTAGTCGAAGTTCTCAAGTGGAGTACAAACTTCTATACTGGATGGATCAGGATTGGTGGTGAGAAAAAGATCAAGTGTATCGGCATTCTGGTTGTTGATATCAGGAATGCATGTGGGTAGCTCGACCAGTTGCTCCACAGCATACGTGATAGCGAAGGTCTCATCTTTACGACATGCAACAACCCTTATGGAAAATGGCTCTCGGTGAAATTGGCTGAAACTTTAGGACATTGTAGATATCGATGTCCTGATTGAATATCTCAATGGGCAAAAAGTCCAAAAATGGACAGTTTTTGAGATACAGGGTGTCAAACATGCAGAGAGAAGGATGTTACTTACCTTCAAAAAATCAATAGTATTGCGATTATTTCGTTACAAAAAGTTAGGTAATATAATTGCAATCTTAATATTGTCGACTCGAGTTGTAATGAAACGTTCTAAGACACCATATACAGGGTTATTAACAATTACATAATTTTCATGTAATTCTTTGAACAAAATCAGTCAAGCGCAAAAGCTGGTAGACTTGCACAATGAGTGAATATCATTTGATTTAGATATTGGGTGACATGAGGTTACTTTTATACAGGGTCACTCAAAATTTTCTCTTCTGATTGTATTAATTTTAATTTTTTTTAGAAACATCGATACAAATTAAACGTAAAGTAGAAAACTAAATATAATGTGATCAATAGTTCCTGGTCAACGGCGTTATGATGCAGCTATCAAAAGGGAGACTACTTCATTGAAAATTGTTTTTACTTGTTCATACCTTGTCTGTTAAGACATTGTACCTGGTTACTAAAAAGACAAATGTGAGCCACTTTAATTAAAATCGAATGAAACTGTTCCGTATCCACATTAGCATCGTTTATAACGTTCAATAAACCTGTATGAGAAGTCGCTCAAATCTGGGGTCAGAATTGGAGAATCTACGTCAGTGATGATGACGGGTTGGCAGTTCCCCGTAATATAAACCGTCTTCGATTCTACTGTTAGGACCTATATTTTGATAAAATACTTTAGAAGTACCCACTCAGTAATGAACAAGGTATGAACGAGTAAAAACAATTATCAATAAAGTAGTCTCCCTTTTGATAGCTGCATCATTACGCCGTTGACCAGCAACTATTGATCATATTATATTTAGTTTTCTACTTTACGTTTAATTTGTATCGATGTTTCTTAAAAAAATTAAAATAAATACAATCAGACAAGAAAATTTTGAGTGACCCTGTATAAAAGTAACCTCAGATCACTCAATATCAAAATCAAATGATATTCACTCATTCTGCAAGTCTACCAGCTTTTGCGCTTGACTGATTTTGTTCAAAGAATTACATAAAAATTATGTAATTATTAATAAACCTGTATATGGTGTCTTAGAACGATTCATTACAACTCGAGTCGACAATATTAAGATTGCAATTATATTCCCTAACTTTTTGTAACGAAATAATCGCCATACTATTGATTTTTTGAAGGTAAGTAACATCCTTCTCTCTGCATGTTTGACACCCTGTATCTCAAAAACTGTCCATTTTTGGACTTTGTGCCCATTGAGATATTTAATCAGGACACCGATATCTACAATATCATAAAGTTTCAGCCAATTTCACCAAGAGCCATTTTCCATGAGGGTTGTCCATTTTCCATAAGGGGGTCCTTTGAGCCATGTAGAGTTGTGTACATTGAAATCTCCCATTATGATGACTTCAGCTGTTGTATGGTTTTGCTGGATAAAGTCAACTTTGCGTGATAAAAACTCAAATAGGTCACTATAGGTTAGTTCATTAGGAGATAAGTAAAGGCAGCAGAGGAATTTGGTCTGTTTGGTATCAGTCAGTTCGAACCACATTACATCAAAATCTTTTGGCTCGAAACTCTCTTCGCGTTGGCATGATAGGTTAGTCTTAGAGTAAAGATAAACACTATCTTTGAATCTGAACCAAGAAAGGAGTTCGTAACCAGGACAAAGCATGTGGATTCTGTTGGTGGAGGAGTTCACTTGTGTTTCTGTTAAAGCCATAATATCAGGTTTTTTCGCCTGTAGGTGATGACGAACATCAATGATGTTCTTGTTGAGTCCACAAAACTGGATCATTAAATTTTTTGATGGTGTGTCGCCCTCGAGTACCCCTCGCCCGGAAATCCGAATGGAGAAGAATTTTGCTTCCGGAGTATTTACTCGGGCAGACTTCATCATCATAATTGTTATGGTACGACCTGAAAATTGAAGGGTAAAGCAAAGGGCAAGGGGGGCCGGTAGTTATCGACCAAACACTGAAATATGGGAAAATCCATTTCACAGCCCCTGTAGTCGATATGGTGGTATTTCACCGGGCGATAGTGGAGACCATCTACCACCTATGGTTATCCCTTTAGTCGCCTCTTGCGACAGGCGGGATTAACCACGGGGCTATTCTTAGTCCAACCCCATTCAGTTAAAACTGATAAACAAATAATCCAGTACGATTGGGTTTTGAGACGAGGATCGATTGTAGCACCACCAAACTTGGTATGCTAGTAGTTGGCACCAAAACACGAAAAAAAAATTGTTTACAAAATTCCAGGGGTGGAACATATTTCATTTCTTTTTTTCGTTAAAAAATGTGATTGATCGAAAAAACAATTCAACAAGGTGAAAGACAATTCAATTCTCCACAAAAATTATTCCTAGTAAATTCTTATGAAATGCGCTCGTTTTCCCAGAAAACGTGATTGAACGCCGACACCAACTTTCAGGTTCACCCTTACCGCCGCTGAAAATTCTGGCGGAGCCGAATATTTGATTAGTCATAACTCTGCTAAAAATGATCGGAGAAGAAAAAGGAAAAATTCATATCGTTTCTGAAGACTTCTACCTTCTCATGCAAAGACTCAACACTATATTGGATGCAATACAAACATATACGTATGGAATTGGAATTGCAGAATGGTATGCGACGGTTACAGTGTGAAAATGTTAACAGTTTTCAAGATATTCGAAATTGAATAATACAAGTGAAAAATAAATCGTAGCACTTTGAAACTTGGCACATGACTTCTTGACATCATGTATTGTTAGAAAAAAAATCAGGGGTGGAACCCAAAAAAATTTTTATTTAAAAATAATTGTTGTTTCAGAAAGTACGAAAGCGTCTAGGAGTCACAAGAAGAAAATAAAATTATTTTCCAAAAAAAAATTTTTTTTTGAATATATTGAATTTAATTTCAATATATTGGATTTTTTTTCTATATATTGGATTTTTTTTCAATATATTGAATTTATTTTCAATATATTGGATTTTTTTTCAATATATTGGATTTTTTTTGCAATATATTGATTTTTTTCCAATATATGGGATTTTTTCAATACATTGGATTTCTGTCAGATATCTGAACACAAAGCTCAGAATTTTTCTGGGAGATAGTTTGAGAAACCATAGTCGTTGCCGACCGGTGTTTTAACCTCTTTACTCACATTAACCTACAATGCTGTAGGCTATCATGACAAATACGGGTAGAAAACAGCGACTCCCCTAGCCTATACCACGACGGGCATTGAATTATATCTAACAAGATAATTGTGCAATGTACCTCATAGCAGAGGACACAATTGCAAGTGCTCTCCGTTGACCAAATAGCCGAATTTTGTTTTGATTTGGACAGGGGGACCACCTGTGAACTATTCTCGAAGTTGTTGCCTCGTCATCAGTACAGGGAAGGTCACCACAGAAAGCCTCGAGGCCATCTGTTCTCCGCACGAAAACACCATTCCGTCTATTTGGTCGCTCTGGACTGACGCAGATGAAACGGGTGTAAGCCGCTCCATCTAGTGAGCAGATCACTCTGATTCTCCTGGTTAAGAGACTCAGTCTGGTATCTGAATACAAAACTCAGAGTTTCTCTGGGAGATCGTTTATGAAACGATAGTCATTGCCGACCGATAGTATATGCTTCTTACTCCTATCAGCCTACAATGCTGTAGGCTATAATGGCAAATACCGGTTAGAAAAAACTTACTTCCCTAATACCACGACGGGTATTCAATTATATGTATCATTTCTAACAAGACATCGTGGTGGTGACCTACCCTGTACTAATTACGAGGCGATAACCTCAAAATTTGGTCCCCCTGTCCGAATCAAAACAAATTTCTGCTAGTGGGTTACAGGATAGCACTTGCAATTGCTTCCTTTGCATTGAGGTACATTGCACAAGTATCTTATTAGGTATAATTCAATACCTGTCGTAGTATTAGCCAGGGGAGTAGTTCTTTCATTACAGCATTGTATGTTGATGGGAGTAAAAAGGGTAGAACATCGGTCGGCAACGAATATCGTTTCCTAAACGATCTCCCAGAAAAAAGAGCTTTGTGTTCAGATATCTGACAGAAATACAATATATTGCAAAAAAAAATCCAATATATTGAATTTATTTTCAAAGTATTGGATTTTTTTTAATATATTGAATTCATTTTCAATATATTGGATTTATTTTCAATATATTGGATTTTTTTTCAATATATTAGATTTTTTTTCAATATATTGGATTTTTCTTCAATATATTGAATTTATTTTCAATATATTGGATTTTTTGTTTATTTTATGTTATGTTCTCATGAGGGAGTAGAAGTTTTCAGGAGCGATATACACTTTGTCTTTTCCTTCTACAATAATTTTTAGCAAAGTTATGACAAATCTAATTTTCGGCCCTGCACTTGCAGTGGCGGGTTAGCGTGAGCATGAAAGGTGACGTCGGCGTTAAACCACGTTTTCTGAGAAAACGAGCGTATTAGGTATTACTGAATATCATTCTTGTGGAGACTTGAATTATCTCTCAACCTATCGAAATAGTTTCTTGATATATCTTATATTTTCTGAAATAACAACCAAAAAAATATTTTTTTTAAATGAAAAATTTTTTAGGTTCCACCCTGACTTTTTGGTAAACAATTTTATTCCTAATAAAACATGATGTCGAGTCATGTGCCGAGTTTCAGAGTGCTACAATTGATTCTTCACTTTTTGCTCGAGTTTGGCTGTCGCTACTGAATTATTTCTGGATATCGCTGTCAGAGTGACACGGGTACACTCATGAATGAACTCCCAAGACAGACGGGAATGGGCTCGTACAGAAGAGGAGGTTTGAGCAGTTGAAAGTAGGGGAATAGATATATGACTCCGGGCATAATGTATATCAAATCAAAGTATACTTTATTGTCTGAAGAAAATGATTCTTATTGACAAAGCGTTAAAAAGTACAATATGAACATAATGAGTGGGTAAAGTCTCAAGGTGTATAAATAAGAATAAAAAACACTTAGAAAAATAATTAAAAATATTTTAAAACTGATATCCTAATTAGAAATGAGAAGGTGATTATAATTAACTGAATAATTTTGTAAATAAATACACAAGCACATCAAAATTTAGTAAATACTAAGTATAACAGCTATATTCGTATATACACGAATATAGTTCTATAGATCTAGAAACGAGTAAGTAAAACGTTACAGTGTCAAATCACATTGTCAAGTTACATTGTCAAATTAATTTACATAGGAACTATATCATCATAATATTCCTGCAGGTTATAATAAGCTTTCTGCAATAGAGCATTTTTCACCTTCTTCCGAAAAGTCTTCAGAGAAGTGATGTTTCTATAACTAGATGGCAGATGATTGTAGATTTTTTTACTTTCATACATGATAGAGTTCATTGTCAGGCTAAATTTAGGTAAGGGTAAGGGGACACAGTCTTCATTCCTTGTTTTATATATTTTTTTTTAATTCAGTAGGTGTTGACCCATATTTTGTGTGGACAAGGCATACAGTCTCCAAAATAAATAAACAAGAGAGTGATAGGGTTTGCTGGCTAATAAAAAGTGGTTTACAGTGACAGCCATACTCAGCTTTACACAGGTATCGAATGGCTCTTTTTTGTAGTACAAAAACAGATCGAAATAACTGATCACTGCATAATCCCCAGAAAACAATGCCATACCTCAAGTGTGACTCGACTAGGGAAAAGTAGACCATCCTAGCCGAGGCTAAACTTAATTCCCTCGAAACAATTTTCATCGCGAAGCAGCTAGAGGCTAACTTTTTGATAAAGTCATGCTCATGCTCATCAAATTTCAGCTTGTTGGCTATAGTTAGGCCTAGAAACTTAGTTTGTGTCTTGTTTGTTATAATCTGGTTATCTAAGTACAAATTATCAATATCAAACTTGAAGGTGACTAGGTTTGTTTTTTTTTTAAATTGAATCAGAGTAGATTGGAGTCACACCATTGCTTAATTTTTTGTAGATCGAGAGTAACTTATTTCTTCAAGTTACTTATGTCTTTGCTGTGCCATAGAATGGTGGTATCATCTGCAAAAAAAGTGAATTTTCCTTGGATGCGAATAGTGGCTAGGTCATTTAAATACAATAAAAATAGAATAGGACCAAGAACGGACCCTTGTGGAACGCCCATTGCGACTTTACCACTGTTAGGGTAGGTGTCTTTTATTTTTACAACTTGACTCCTTTCTGACAAATACGTGCGGAACCAGTTTAATGTGATATAGATATTATAAGTACTGATTTCCAACACGAACAGCAAAAATCAAAGTATTTACCACGCTCTAAAATGACAAACAGCTTTACGATTGAAGTTGAATATGTATAATTTTTGTACTGGCACAAAAATGGTCAGATAGGCTACTATTGGTTATTGTTTCAATTGAATTTATCTGAGAAATTACTTAAAAAAGTATGTACCGTGTGTTTACCTATGTGAAGTTGAATTAACATTTGCCTTACAACAATTCAACAAATTATTTGGATTTACGTTAATATCTTGATCGATTGATGATACATTTGTTTTGTGGAAATTTGTGTTTAATTAGGTAGCAGTTTTCCATCATTTGCCCCATATCATACCTTGCAGGATTATAAGAAAAAGGGTATTTCGAAGTTGTCGGAAAAGCTCTAAACTTTACTGCCCTAGGATGTGTTTCCTGAAAATCATAAACTCCAAGAATTCCATGAGAACTACCAGTTACGTTTTATTCCTATCTCCTGTTGTAACGTAGTTAGTTCATTCTAGAACTAATATAATATCCTAATCTTTTAACGATGTTCTACGTTGTATATTACAGAGTAATTCTTTCAAAACCCAAGAATTTTGAATGAAAATATCATTCATTCCGAAAATTTCAGATAAACTCTGACTAAGAAGTTATATTATACATAATTCGCAAATGAAAAGGGCGATTTTCCGCATTTATACGTTTTCTTAGACGTTTCAGCTAAAAAGTTTTAAAAGGAAAAAGGAACGAATCCGAATGAGAAAGTTTTTTCCAGCAGCCGTAGTGGTTGGATTATTGTGAAATATGTAGACGGTGATATGTTCAGAAAGACGTAATCATATAAAGTCAAAATCACACTTCCAACTTATTATACATTTAAACCCAGAACTCCAGTTCGTTATCTTCACGAAGTGTTTCTCCCATTAATTCAGACTATTGGAAAAGTTTCCTGATTCATTATTTCAACTTCTGAATACGCGTTGCAAAAAACATCATAATCAAAATGTTCACTGAGGCGGATTGGACACGTGTAATTCAGCAAAAATTCCCAGTTGATTGCCTTTTGGAGGCTCTGGGAAATTATGTACAGCGTACATTTTCTATTTCAACTTCTATTTTTCTATTTATTTTGAGTCTACATCAAATTATATTTTATGGTATAAAAAGAGTCTGCTTTGATTCTATCTTTGCTAATCTTTCGTCTGGCATATTTTTCGCATATTGTTTATATTGACTATTTTTTATAAAAGTACATATAATTTTCTAATGACGCATTTGGTTTTCATAAATTAAAATATGCTAGTACATTTTTGAAACATCTGCCGAGAATTTATTTGTATTTACGAAACTTCAACAATAGGTAATATGCCATTTGGTAAAGGTGGACCGCTGAAATGGACTTTATTGGGCGAGAAGATCCTGTTGATTGTTTTGTTAAAACAATTCCTACGCAGATTCAATTTCTGAAACTTGAGTTTATCGATTATTATGGATTTTATAAATAGAACACTCCATATACTTTATGTCAACACATCTGAATTCTTATTCACTTATAAACTGCCTCATGCCAAATTTTGTTAGTTCCAATTTCTTAAATAGAGAATTTCTTTCTAAAACCGATCATTATGGAGATATGAGCGAGAAATGGAAAAAAATCACACTTCTCGCTACTTCCTGCATCAGTTAGCTCCACTCTCAGACTCCAGGATTTTTGAAATATCCATCTCCAAACACCTCTGAGTAAAAAAGTGCGCACAGAAGTCTATCTACAACTCATTTTCGAGAATTCGTTGATTGGTATAGTGAGAGGTTATGGGAAGCCAACTTTCGAGTCGGGACTGATTTAATGAAGGGTGTTATTTAAGAAGTGTTGCAATTCGTTGCAATTATTCAAGAACCCAACAAATTCGTACCACTATGTTATTGAAAAAAATCGTTCGACTTATAACTATCATGGATGAAACTAAAATATAGCTAAATATATTTCTTGCATATTTGGGAAAACCAAAAATAGGAAATTTCCGGTAACCGGCATCGAATGTTTTTTGCAGATAGATCGATATCTAATCTGATACAAATTCCAAAATATGTGTCACGATTCAATTTCGAGGAATAAATATGTTACGAATTGAAAATATTGTCAACTACTCAACTACTAGTGCATTATCATACTTAGAGATAACAATTATCTTGAAAGGTCATTCAGAATAAGATATATTTGGCATAAATGATCTTTATTTCTAATCGGCTGCATATTAATTGCCTTTTCTTGTTTGAACATATTATGAAAATATATAATAATTTACTAAAATCACTAATATGTTTTGCATTGAAAGCCTAGTAACTCGAAAATAAGTTGCAAATATATTTTTATCACCTTCAGATCCAAAAAATCATCTCAGAATTCCTGAGTAGCAAGATATCCAACAGGAAGGAATTTTCTAAACAATCGTGTTCAGACAACAGACACATTAAATGCAATATTGAAATAGGCGCTAGGTCAGTGATACAATAAGAAAATATGTGGAGCATGGACAGAGAAAGTTACAGAACCTCCCTGAAGAACTACTTTCAAAATGGATTGACCGCAATGAACAGTTGGGATTACAAAGATATGGCTGCGGAACACCTACAAGCTGCACTTCTCAGCTTCTCAGGATAACTGTCCACTGAGGGAGATATAGGACAACCGAAATGCTTCCTGGTGGAAAAAAAACAGACACATTAAATTGGGAAAAAAACAGACACATTAAATTCAATATTGAAATAGGCGCTAGGTCAGTGGTACAATAAGAAAACATGTGGAGCATGGACAGAGAAAGTTACAGAACCTCCCTGAAGAACTACTTTCAAAATGGATTGACCGCAATGAACAGTTGGGATTACAAAGATATGGCTGCGGAACACCTACAAGCTGCACTTCTCAGCTTCTCAGGATAACTGTCCACTGAGGGAGATATAGGACAACCGAAATGCTTCCTGGTGGAAAAAAAACAGACACATTAAATTGGGAAAAAAACAGACACATAAAAATTCAATATTGAAATAGGCGCTAGGTCAGTGGTACAATAAGAAAACATGTGGAGCATTGACAGAGAAAGTTACAGAACCTCCCTGAAGAACTACTTCCAAAATGGATGGACCGCAATGAACAGTTGGGATTACAAAGATATGGCTGCGGAACACCTACAAGCTGCACTTCTCAGCTTCTCAGGATAACTATCCACTGAGGGAGATATAGGACAACCGAAATGCTTCCTGGTGGAAAAAAAACAGACACATTGAATTGGGAAAAAAACAGACACATTAAATTCAATATTGAAATAGGCGCTAGGTCAGTGGTACAATAAGAAAACATGTGGAGCATGGACAGAGAAAGTTACAGAACCTCCCTGAAGAACTACTTCCAAAATGGATGGACCGCAATGAACAGTTGGGATTACAAAGATATGGCTGCGGAACACCTACAAGCTGCACTTCTCAGCTTCTCAGGATAACTGTCCACTGAGGGAGATATAGGACAACCGAAATGTTTCCTGGTGGGAAAAAAATATGGATACACCACGATAAGAAGTTCGACGACAATTCAATCGGGCTAAACAGTCGGATGAATTGAAAAACCATACTTTCACTCTAACCACATATACCAGGTGTCCCAGATCTTTTCATGAATCCAATATATCATCTATGCTGCTTATATCAAACCCGTATGACTTTGAAGCTATTGTGTCGAAGTTAATTTCTGTCAAACTACCCCTGAGAAACCACCCCCCAACCTAGACTTTTCAAGTAGCATCCTATACATTTTCTTTTTAAATTGTGAACTGCAGTCAATTCTAACTTCAACTATGTATCACAATTGATATTTTGACATATGTTAAACTGACAGGATAAGAGAGTTTGAACAATAATGTACAAAATTTTATAACAGATAATTTATTGATAATAAATATTATGAGAGCTGCCCAAAATGTCTACCATCATCCTTTTAACATGCTTCAAATCGTCTTATCAGTTATCTCGTACAACATTTTCTCCGTTATTGTGGTGCAGATGTTTACAATATTCTCTTTTCAAGTCGATTTCTCTAATTTCATACACGACTTCCTTCAAATACCCCCACAGAAAAAAATCCAACGATATCAGATTTGGCGAACGTGCAGACCATCTAATAGGACCTCTGTTTCATATCCATCTATGAAAATATTAAAGTTTCTAATTTTGTTTGAGTTTGACGCCTGTTAAAATATTAATCGTGATAGAGAAATAAAGTTAGAATCGATATTGATAACACTTCATAAGTCAAAAAAATTATATAGATTACTTTTCTAAATTATTTCATAAGCAGCATGACTGTTGACTGTATGATCTTTTTGCTAATGAAAAGATCATAAAGTATAATATTCAGTTATGCTGTCTAGAAAAAATTTAAAAAAGTACTTATGTTAAATTCATATGAATTTGGAGCTGTTGGGCCCTATACTTTCGGCAGATCTAACACCTTTAGATTTTTCCTTTGGGAGTATTTGAAGAAAATCGTGTATAAAACTAGGCCAATCGACTTGAATGACTTTTAAGAGAAGATTGTACACGCCTGCACCACAGTCACGGAAGAAATTATTAGGAAATGTTGTACGAGAAAACTGATAAGATAACTTGAATTTGGAGCAGCTTTTATAATTTTTTGAAATATAATGATATAATTTGAGATTTCTCACCTTTTTTTCTTGAGGTTTACCTGAAAAAATACAATTCCAATTAGTAATCACCAACTCGAAGAACAGATACAAATAGATCCAGTGAAACATTAAAAAATAATTTATTCTCTCACACTCTCATACGGTAATAAAATTTGACAACAGAATGTCCAACATTCTCTCTCCTTAGATTGACCTTGAAGAAATATTTCACTTCTGTTCCTATGGAATCTGAAAAAACATTCTCTCAAATGCTTAGAAATGAGTAATGTAATACTATATTTTGATTTTTTTCAATCTAGAATAAGTTATCTTTTTTGATGTTCTATCAAATATTTTCAAAGAATACAAAGTGGCAACATTGCTCTTGAATTATTTCAATAACTAATTGTCAAAACTGACATTTTCCATTTTACTTTTTTATCATATTTTGCCTTATACAAACTCTGCTCTAAAAGAACTAATGGAAGATGTGAATGTGAATGGTTTGGAAGTTGAAATTTTAGGAAAATGTTTCTTTTTTAGAGACTTGAAAGTGTACAAAATTTTATGACCTGGAGCAGTTGGCCCAGATAAGCATACCCTTTGTCTCACTTTTCATTGAATCACCCGTCACGTCAGTAACATTTCACGTGGAACTGTGAAATTTGTAGAATTAATATATAAAGCGGAAATGTACAGTTGTGCAGAAAAAATCAAGTAGGTTACGAGGGTGTTGCATCAGAAGTGAGAAAAACTGCTTTTTTCTCTGGAACAAAATGGATGAATAGTGAAATGGTTGTTCTGATTCCGAATCCGAAGACAATTTTTACATATTTTCCTGCAACTTTGAATTTCCGGAAATGTCGGTGGTGTCGGTGTGGCTATCAATTCTATAAAATAACAAATGAGAACTACTGAGCCACAGTGTATATGGATGAAAAAAATTGTTATTTATTGTTAAGTATATAAATTAGAAAAAAACACGTCTTTTCTAATATGTTAGGGACAAATGTTGATTTATATTTATTACCCAAAAAAACACCTTTGAACTATTCAAACTGTCTACTGAATGAAATATTTGAATAAGAACAAATCATGTTTCCTCTTTACCACACACTTTTTTATATTTATTCTTAATAGTAATAATAATAATAATAATAATAATAATAATAATAATAATAATAATAGTCTACAGGCCGTTAACATGCTTGAATTCGTGCTACAAGATGTTCACGCGCATTTTATACGCGCGAATACTCTTCGCAGTTGACCCTGTGTATGAACGAATATATGAGCAAAGGGGGTCAAAAAGGGGGGTCGCTGGCTGCAAGGAGAACCTGCTCATCGACAGATGTATAACGCAGTATAAGCGGAACCTTTGGATGGCCTGGATCGATTACCGCAAGGCATTTGAGACAACATCTCATGAGCTAATAATGCATTTGCTCAGATGCCTTGCGGTACCCGATCAAATAGTGAGATGCATTGAACAACTGATGCCGCTCTGGAGGACTCGCTTCACCATAAAAATTGGTCAAGTCAGAATCCAATCTTCAGAAGGGGCGTATTTCAGGGAGACTCCCTCAGCCCTCTTCTCTTCTGCATCTCACTATTTCCATTGACTCAGGATAACCCGTGGATACAACTGCGGCACCCCCAACAACCGGAGGCATAAGGTCACCCACTTATTTTATATGGATGTCCTCAAACTGTATGCCTCTGGAGAAAGGGACCTACATCAGTCCGTGAGGGTGGTGCAAGAGTACACGCCTGCTATCGGAATGGAGTTCAGGATTGACAAATGTGCCACGGTTCATCTCAAAAGAGGACGATGCGAGGGATACGGAGAGGATGTCCAGCTCGTAGACGGAAGCATCCTACATCATCTTGATGCCGGAGAGAGGTATACCTACTTGGGAGTGGAGCAACGCCGCTCCCAAGAGGTAAACACAGTTACAAACTCTCTCCGCGGCAAGTATCAGCACAAACTCCGACAGATCTGGTCATCAGAACTGCCGAGGAAGAACAAAGTTGCTGCGACTAATATGCTTGCCGTTCCCATTCTACTCTACTCTTTTGGAGTAGTGAAATGGACTCAAGAAGAGCTGCGACAACTCGACGTTAAAACTCGAAAAATGATGCATCTTCATAGTTATAGCTTGCATTCTGAATCGTCCGTTCTACGGTTATACTTCCCCAGACAACAGGGAGGCCGGGGACTATTGAGTTTGGAGTGTCTACAGAACAGAATGATGCCGATGAATTTGGTCTCGTATTCGACACTGAACGCGCGAACCCAAACTCTGTCACCAAGTTGGAACTCGTTCAGCAAAAAGCTCACATCAAAGCTGCGGAGACAGAGGTCTTCCTGCAGCTGCACAAGGATAAGCCAATGCATGGGGTCTTCTTCAAGAACATTGATGACCTTGGCTTATCCAAAAACCCGACCTTTGCTTTCCTCAGGTCAAGTGAGCTGAAGTCAGAGACCGAGAGATTCATAATGGCCCGCCAGGATGGTGTCTTCAACACTCTGGTCTATCGTAGCCGCGTGATGGGTATAGAGGTCCCTGACACTAGATGCAGAGCGTGTCGTGGGGCGCCTGAGATATGGGGGATATTGAGTCCGTTGTGGAGAATGAGAAGTGCCGAATATATTGGAGCTACTCATTCCCCACCCTCAGGCAAATACAAGCCAATAAGACTGATGTAGTCCTCCTCGACCATCAAAGTAAGACGAACATCGTCCGAAAAAAGGAGAAGAAACGGACTAAATATCGAGACTTACTCTTTGAACTCCGCAGGCTCTACCCAAACCATTCGGTTAAAATGGTGGTTCTTATTATAGGGGTCCTTGGTGGTATGATGGACGCACTGTTTTCGAACTTGAAAATCATACCGGCTTGCCGTAATATGGCAGAAATCTTAGCCGGACGAATGCAGAAGGCCGTCATCCTTGGTTCACTGCGTCTGCTCAGGGCACATGATTCTTGGACCGAGTAATCGCTTACACCACGGACGTGGGGAGTGGATATCTGGGTAAACGATAGGGCGCGCCCTCCGGGTGTGTCGGAGCTCATGAGACAGGGCCTGACTGGAATATCTTATTAGGAAAAAAAAATAATAATCTAATAATAATGATAGTCTTTATTGGAACAAAAAATATGGCATAAATTTTTACCAAAAGGCGAAGTTCAAATCTGCAATACAAGTACTGCAGCTTTGCTCTTCCACTTAACCTCCAATCACCATTCGCGTCCAAGGCTAGATTTTTCATATATGAATAAGTCTTATATAGATGAACGACTTTGATGAATATTTCACTTCTAATTGTTACAATCGAATTTATGAATTTTACCAAAAACACTCGAGACGAATTATTCTTTTTTTCAATAGAGAACTGTCAGTGACGTAATTTGACAGTTGTCAAACATTCGATGGGGGGACAAACAAAGCCATTTTCCATAAGACTACGCATGTCCTTTCTGTGGATGTTCTGCGAAAAAATTTCTATAAACAAGTTCTTGGCATTTTAGTGAGTATTAATTCATTGTGGTCCGAATTGAGTGCATAAGTTTGCAGAGATGTTATAAACATGGATTTTCCAATTCAAAAATACGTTGTTATGATGATAGGCATCATACAAATAGTTTCCTCTTTTAGATTTGAGGACATAAATCATGGAGACTTGTGCTGTTATGGGTTGTTATAACCGATACAGACCAGTACGTGAAATTTTCAAGTTTCTTCTATACAAATAAGGCAGAGACACCTGCTGGAGTACAGAGACATTATACTAGTCAGATCTTTCCAAATATCCGGACCATGTAGGTACCTACCCAAAATACGTAGACAAAAAAACGCTGGGAATATACAGTTAACAATGAAGTGAACATTGGAGAATGTTATGAAAGACGGAAAGTTTTGTATCACAAGTAGATATTTATTGTCAAATATTGCAAAACTAACAGCGAAGTTATTAGTAAAATTATACGATTTCTCATTTGAAACAAGAGTATTTCAAAATATCAAATAATATAGGATCACTAAATTTAGTAAAGTCCAAAAAAATCCCAATTAACCACTAACCACCGCAAAAAACAATTTTCTTCTCAAACTCATATTCTTTGTCCCACCATAAGCGGATCACCGCCATGTTGTGACGTCAGCTGACAGTGCTCTATTATTCTAACAAAAATATATTCAGTCATGCGAATCACCTTGTATTATTGAGTTGGGGTTCCTATGGATACCGATCGAATTCCATTCCGTAAATGAAGTGACAAATAATTGAATTGATAAGGGCAGTATGAGGTGAGATGAGATACTCTCTGGCACACCAATAGAATTACTAACGTCTACAAGCAAATACGGTGAGAAATAATGGAATTAGACGTGGGAGAGAAATTTTTAAATGAGTTTCTCTACGACGATGCAAAATAGGCTTATTTTCTTTGTCAATTTCTGTAACATTAATAACTCACAAGTGCTACGTATAATAATTATGATAGGAGTTAACTAACGAGTTAATTGAGAGCACGAGATTGATGACGCCAAACCATAGGTATGTAAGTGAAAAAAAAAGACTGAGATTGAAGTATTCTTTACATTAGGCCATTTCATCAAAAGTTGAGTTGACTATATTTACTATGGCATGAAATATATCAGTTAGGGGCGAGTACAAAAATAATTTGTTTGGTCGATTATTCATATGACTATACAAAGATGTCTGTTAGAATAATTGATGGTGGTTTCAATGAGGCACTAAAACAGTCAATTCTCTTTTGTGGGCGACAAATAATGTAGTTGAACTGAATGCTCAGATCTTGTCAAATTTAGAATTTTTTCTTGTGGATTGCCTCACACATAAAAATTGCTTCTCAACTTAACAGTTTCAGAAGTTTTGTTTTAATTTAATTTCCTTGGATTATTAGAATATGGTTTCTATTCAACGAATTTATGTTATTCTGATGAAATCAAAAATTTGTATTCAAAACTTTAAAATTCTTGAGCAACTTTCTGATTCCAAGAAAATATGATTGTATTAAGAGAACCGAGACGGAAACCGCTGACAATATTGTGTACACTAATTCCCAAAAATCGTAAGTAATGCCTCTAATACCCAAGTAATTCCCGAGTAGCATTATACCAGGGTGCATGGTATTGTGATGAATCAGAGATGGTTGCAGAGTACAGTTTAGGCTCTCTGAACCTCTTGAAATCCCAACAATATTTCAAGCAGAAATACGTGCTAGAGAGATGTGTCCAGAAGTTACTCGGAAGGGGCATCCAGAGGAAAAATCTGTATCCTGTCAGATAGTCCAGCAGCACTGAAAGCTCGGAAAACATCCGCTCGTGAGTCTGAGCTGACTTGAGACTGCCTTGCAAAAAAAAGGTAAGAAAACAATTTCACGGCCCAGAACTTTGTTGTGGACTCTCTAAAACCCACTTCATAGAAGAGTTTCGACGCTGGGTAACCGATGAAATTAAATCTCATTGGTTCATGGACGAATATTGAGTTTATCAAGAAAAGCTGAACGTCTTCTCGAGTCATGCACAAAATATTTAATAGGTCGAAGTACTTATCAGGCCGCATAGCCTTTACCAAGAAAAAGTTATACATTAATTACTAAAAGAGTCTTGCAGGGAGTGAGTCAATTCTCTTTTGCGGACAATAAGTAATGTGTATTTGAATGTTCAGATCTTGTCAAAGTTAGAATTTTTCCTTGTGGATTGCCTACACACATAAAAATCGCTTCTCAACTTGACAGTTTCAGAAGTTTAGTTTTAATTTCCTTGGATTAATAGAATATAGTTTCAGAAATTTTTGTTATACTGATCAAATCAAAAGTTTTTATTCAAAACATTAAAATTCTTGAGCAACTTTCTAATTCCAAGAATATTCTTGTATTGAGAAAACCAAGAGGAAAACCGCTGAGAATATTGTGTACACTAATTCCCAAAAATTGTAAGTAATGCCTCTAATACCCAAGTAATTCCCGAGTAATACCCAGTAATTCCCGAGTAATGCCCCCAAGTAACGCCAGTACTTAATGCCCGTCAGAAAAGTAAGAAAAATATAAAATCGTGTCTTAATATAAGGTTTGTTGTCAAGTACAGGTCGAAAGACCTTTTTTTTATTGCACAATTCGGATTTCCGCTACTCTCTAATTTTTCAGACAATTCCAATTCCCATGTTTTGACTTTTGAAGACCTTTTTTTTTCCTTCACCGATTATTATTGTGCAGTAATTGGTCTCTCACTTCCGAATAATTTCTGTGATAGCCATGTAATGCTCGAGTAATTCCCAATAATTCCTAATTAATTCCTCTACCCAGGTAGCACCTCATGTTGGCTGAATCTTGTTTTCATATTGGGCCAATATGGATATATTGTAAATGTAAAAATAATATTGAACCAATATGGGTTCATATTGTAAAAACAATATTTCATTAATAATATTGGTGGAATATTGGCTCAACCTGTTCTGAATGTATATTGTTTCATGAAATATTGGGTCAATATTGGTTCAATAATTTTCACCAATATCGATAGACCGATATTGTCTACATAGTTTTCAGCATCTAGCTCCAATATTGCGATTTAAATATTACTCTAAGATCGATTTTAGAGATAAAAAACCATATTGTATTTCCAAGTTTGATAGTACATTGGTGGAATATTATTTAATCCATATTCTAAAAATTATATTGACCCTATATTGATTGAGATTGTTACGAAAACCTTACGCCAATATTTGAACGACAATATTGATACAATATTACAAAATACATTTATCACTAGGACTGAAATTTGAATATTGGCCGAATATTCAATAAACAATATTGAAATGAATCATGATTAAATTTGGGTAAGAAACCGCTAGATAATAATAATAATAATAATAATAATGTTTATTCACTGATTTTTGATACAACAATAAGTATACAAAATTGTAAATAAACAGTGGCATCACGGAAGCAATACAATAGTATCGCTTGTATGTGATATAGCCCTAACCTAAGACATTTAATAATGAAAATAAAATATTAATACTATGAAATAATCAATTATACACGAGTTTTCATGAATGAATGTGAATCAATGGTAAGTAACATCAACTTATATTTTTTTTTTCTCTTAGCGTGTTTGTAGGAACTGGACATTTTTGTAGAATTCGGCAACTAGAAGACAATATAATACCAAATAACGTCAGTACATATATGTTTACACATATATTCACACATACATACATACATACATACACATGTTTACCCACATACAACCATACACATTTACACACATACACATATACACCCATACACATATACACACATACACACATATATTCATAGACAAAGATATACACATAAACGTTTCATAAACACATATACGCATAAACGTTTCATCAAGACTTCTGCGATTATTTGAATATACTTTGAATTTCATTTCTGTAAACGTTTGTGATCCATATTTTTGTTTCGCGTTTGTATATTCCAATATTCTGAATATTTCTTATGTTTTCAGGTAACATCTCCCAAATTTTCGGACCCAGATAGCTGCTATGTCTCTGTCCAACTGATTTTAATCTTCTTGGAACTTGAATATTATAATACTTTCCTCTGGTATGATATGGGTGGTCTATGGGTGACAATTTTATTCGTCGAGTTTTTATTCCCATCAACATTTTTGTACAATATAATTGTCTTATGTCCATTACCCCAATTTCCGTAAATAACCTCTCAGTTGGGTAAGTACGTTCTTTACCTAATATTATTTTTAATAGTTTATTTTGAACGATATTGAGACAGTTTAAATGAGAATCGTTCAGCCCACCCCATCCTATGATACCATAAGATAGTAGAGACTGTACGAGACCATAATAAACTGTTTTTAGGTGCGAAGTTTCGAGGTAATTTTTGAGAAGCTTAAAACGGGATAAAAAGCCTCTTATCTTGTTTGTTAAGGAGGATACCTGCAAATTCCATCTGAAATGTCGATCAATGCTCAATCCCAAATACTTGATGGAACTGGCTTCTGGAATGGATGTCTCGGAATTTATTACCAGTGGTCCCATATCAGGAAGGTTATTACTGTATGAAGTAAATGGTAAGTATTTTGTTTTATTTACATTAAGAGTTAATTTATTATACTGAAACCAGTGCATGATGTTTCTGAAATCTTCTTCTGCTTTTGTTTTCAGCCCTTGCCAAGTCTCAGCCCTATACAGAATTGCTGTATCATCTGCGAAACTCAAAATAGTTCCACTGGATTCTTGTGTTAATAAGCTGTTGATATATATCGTAAAAAGATGGCCCCACATATGGAACAACAGCTGAATCATAGTAATAAGGCTTCTCACAATGCGTTTACAAGTCAATCTACTCAGTGGTGAATTGAAGTAGAAACGAAATTGTAGAATTTTTAAATTATTCGACATTTTCTGGAAATATTTCTTCAATGTTTCCAAAGCAACATATTCACTTTGAATATTTCACCAATATATGCAAATGATATTGTACCATTATCCCTAAATATTTTGGGGCCAATATTTCCTCAATATTTCACTAATATTATTTGCATAATGTCCAAGTTATTACTTGGCACAATATTTTGTGCCAATATCCCGAAATAATTATAATATTATCTCGCCAATATTACGTTTTAATATTTTGGCAATATTTTACCAATACCTATTATTCCAATGTAAGTGTGCTACAGCGATATTGTACTAATATCGCCTAACATTTTGAGGCCAATATTGCTTCGAGAATATTATACCAATATAATTTTTTAAATATTGGACCAATATCGCCGAACGTTCACATTTTTTCCTCGCCAATATTATTATTTGAATATTTTGCCAATATTTTCACAATATTGTACCAATATTGTCCCAATATGGGTGTGCTACTTGGCTTCAAATACGAAAAATTGAATTTTAATTTTTGAAAAAGCCCAACCTCACTTGGGCATTCGCATACCTAATGCCCATTTTTTTAGAAACATTTCATGATGGACACTTTCATATTTTCAATTGGCAGCAACGAGAAAATCATTGAAAATTTCCATTTTTTGTCACAAGTTCACCCCATCATTTCAACCTTTTGGCCACTTACAACCCTTACGCCAATTAAAAATATGAAAGTTCTCATTATGAAATGTTCATATAGAAATTGGCATAAGGTGAGCGCATGCCGAAGTGAGGTTATTTTTTTTTTAATGAAAATTGAATTTTCCATATGAAAGCCACGCGGGGACCGCTTAAATTTTCCATAATTTTCATCAGGATTTTTATGTCTTTCAGTCCTCTCAAAGGCATAAACAAAAAAATTGTCACCTAAAATCTGTCATCATCTCTCGGTCTATATGATGAGGGATTGTAGACTGCATTACTATATCTAATAAATCCCCAGTCAACTTTTTCAGAAGTAGGAAAGCGAATAATCGACTTGCGATAATGCGTGCCAATAACGATATGCCTAAATTTTGTGATTCACCGTCAAAGAAAAAGGCAGATTTGTCGAATGACAACCTTCTTTGTTATTATCAGAATATACGAAGTCTTAGGACAAAAATGGATGATCTGAATACAGCACTCCAAATAAGCGATTTCGACATTATTTTAATCACGGAATCCTGGCTAAATAATAAAAATAAATAAATAATAATTTTGCTAATTCAGAAATAAATAATTCTCAATATCTCATTTTTAGAAAAGATCGTGACTATATACATTAGTACTAACTGCACGCGGGAGGAGGTGTTATCATAGCAATTAAATCCTCTTTCAATGCTTCAGAAATAAGAGTTTCTGATTACAATTTTTTTGAAGATGTATGGGTCAAACTTAAAATCAGGAACAAATCGATTTTATTGGAAATTTCTGTAACATTTATACACAACGGTGTTGTTAACCAATTTAAACAATATTGAGTAAAACATGGATTCAAAGAAATATACACAATGTGTATATACAGGGTGTATCTTAAATGATGACTTTAATTTCAGGTGGTGATTCCTTGTCATATTTCATGACAAAAAGTTCATGAATTTTTCATGAATTACTCAAAATACTGTTCGCCGATTTTAATTAAATTTCGTGTGTTTTTTATTTGTAATACGAAGCTTCTTTTCATGAAAGTAGATTATGAATTTTGTTTCCAGTGGTGTGGCAGAGGGTAACCTGATTGATATTTACGATAATAACTATTGTACGCTAATGTTGTCGCTGAGTTTGATATTATTAGAAATTAATAGCTAAACTTTATGCAATCAAAGTCAGTGGCGTTGAAATGGGGGGTTAATAATTCGTATAATAGCTTCTCTGTTAGTTTTTAATTTTTTTTATTTTTAAACGTTACCGATTATGTAGTAAAACAAGGGATAAAAATTATTTACTTTTGAATCAATTACATCTCAAACCCGACAAGGTTGAAATAACTTGTGACATTATTACCGAAATTACATTAAATGATTATTATTATTATATTTTCCCATTTTGAGCATCTGCTTTAATTATTGTTTCATGAAAAGAAGCTTCGTATTACAAATCACAAATACACGAAGTTTAATCAAAATCGGCGAACAGAATTTTGAGTAATTCATGAAAAACCGATATTTCATTAAACTTTGGACACCCCGCTACTCGGAAACGGAGCAAGTTAGGACACATGTTTATATGATTTTTTTGTCATGAAATATGACAAGGAATCACCTGAAATTAAAGTCATCATTTAAGATACACCCTGTATTATTACAACAAATTAAGATCAATCGTGTGCGAAATTTCTACACAAAATTGTTTCTGTAACCATTCCAGACACATGTTTAAAAATTTCAAACAATTGTGGAAAAAAACTACACACATTTTTTTCCCTGTAATTTACGAAATAAATTAGTAGTGAAGGACGAGAAAATTTGTATTTCTGTACAAAAACTTCAATGAAAATTAGTGTTTATTTTTCAAAAATCATCTATAATTTTTTTTAATATCAAAAATATCCTTAAATTATATTCTAAACACTATTATCAGTTTAATTTGTATTTTGACTTTATTTTGTGGAATAAATAAATGTTATTTCAGATTTTTTATTTAATTCATTGATTAATATCAAAAAGTCACTTGATTTAAATGTGATTTACATTAAAAAGATCTGAATCGGGCGAAGCCTGATAAGATTTATTTACCCCTTAGATTGAAAAAAATCTCTATCCTTGATTCCGATATCGTGACATAGTTTGAGAGGTTTATATATTGATATCGGATATATTGTAACGAGAATACGTTGAAAATTTCTAGTATGGCCTTCACGGTATATGAATTACGCCTGAGTAATTGAAAAAAAGCGAGTCATGCATCAATTACTGACGATATGCATTCAACCGTAAACTTACCAAACTGGAGAGAATACCATTGCTTTCAAATGCAAAAGTCGATGAAAAAGGGCGGGCAAAATCGGTTTCAGAAATGTTATTTATTTGCTTCACGAAAGGATTGAGGTGAAGTTCATAAGAAAATTGAAGTGGAAATGATATTTTATGATTTAATGTTTTTACATACTTTTATCATATTATCACCAGTACAGAGTCATAATGATTCTGTTCACAAACATATTATGAAGTCAATGAAACACATGTGTCTTCTATTCAAAAACGCTAGTGTATTATGAGCCATTTCGATCTGACATATTATCGAAAATAATTGACGTCTGTTTGTTCTATATCGTAACCTTCTCGGCAACTGTCACGAACGTCAGAGAAACCTCAAATTAGGACAAGTATTCGTATTCATAACATGTGAGTTGTGGATAAAAGGAGGGTATTTTTTTCCTCGGATGATGGACCTTTTGCCAGCTACACCTCAGCCTCTTGAACTTTTTGTGTTTTCCGGGTTACTTTACAGCACCCAGTCTGTCTGTACAGTCTGTACAGGTTCTTCACAGGTTGACTGCTGTATTCTTCGGGAGTTAGACTGGGTCTCCCGAATATTGCCTGTCTTTTGCGGTCTATTCTGGCATGGAGTACATGCAGTACATGCAATACATGCAGTAAACGTTACCACATTGTGTGTAGAAAAGTTCTCCGTTGTACAGCCCTATTTTGTGAAGGTATTTCTCATTAGGCTGTGACCAGTGAGAAGGAACGTTATTGTTCTAACTTGATTCCTGCTCAACAAGAGTGGTTCTTCAGTTTTGTGTTTTGACGGTTCTTTGAGGAATGTTTATCGTGGTGCATGAGAAGGGCTTCGTACCACCTCTCCAGAATTTATTTTCATGTCTTGTTATGTCTTGTGTTCATGGTTTCTGTATTTTGCTTGAAATTCTAACTAATAAAACACATTGTATATTTTGTAGCTTAGAGACAAACATATGTTAGTGGTATTATCTTTCTCAAAAATCAATCACTACAGGGTTTCGAAGAAGGAAAAGAAAAAGTGTATATCGTTCCTGAAGTCTTCTACTTCCTCATGCAAATATAACATGTGAGTATCTGAGTACCCAAAATGTGTTGTGTCCCACTTCACATAACCCTTCTACGATATTTATGCGAAAGTCATGGATATTTTACTTGATATGAAATAGTTATACTGGAGCAGGAACCAGCACCCTCTTTGGACCATATGCAACGATTTTAAACTAGTGAGACAAGTCTCACTTATACATGCCAAAGAAATAAGTGGGTTTTTCTCTTGCCTCAGTTTTCAACTCACCCATAATCCCGGCAATTTCTTCAGTAAATGTTGAAAATAATCGCTTATACACATCCTGCATGAAAAATTAAGTATGTGATTTCAAGCTCGAGGATTCCACTTCACAATAGTTTTATTAAACATACATGCAGGATATGATAAGCGATTATTTTCAACATTTAGTGAAGAGAATGCCGATTTTATATTTAGTTGAAAATGAGGCAGGATTAAAATAATTTTTGTTTTTATGTATAAGTAGGACCTGTCCCACTACTTTAAAATTGTTGTAAATAGTCCAAAGGGCATGGGTTGCTGATTCAGTATAATTATTCCATATTCACTAAATCATTCATGATTTTCGGATCATCCGCAAACATCTTCGTGAAGTGCGACAATAGTAATTTACGTAACAAGTCCGGAAAACACTGTTTTTTTGGACGAGTGGACAAGATTCTAGTACGAGCGTAGCTGGTCCTGGAAGTCAGCGGGTCCTAGAAGTCTGCGAGTCCAAAAAACCTGTTTACGGACGTGTTGCGTACACAATCGAGACACAGATTTTTTACATTTCTTTGTAGAAGAAAATTTCGAACATTTTAATTCTTCTTTGTATTAAATATCGAAATTCTAACAGAAGATAGGCACTAACAGAAACATTCTAATTTTAATTTATATAAATATTTATATTGAAATTCGAGCATTTCCCGGACAAGTCCGAAAAGTACTTACTTCCCGGACTAGTCCGGGAAGTGATACTTTCTCAAAGAAAAATCGTCCGGGAAGTTGCCGAAAAACACATTTTAGGTATACAAATACTCGCATATTATATTTGCATGAGAAGGTAGCAGTCTTCAGAAACGATATGAACTTTTCCTTTTTCTTCTCTGATCATTTTTATCAGAGTTATGACCAATCAAATATTCAGCTCCGCCAGAACATTCAGCGGCGGGTAAGTGTCAACCTGAAAGTTGATGTCGGCGTTCAACCACGTTTTCTGAGAAAACGAGCGCATTTCATAAGAAATTACTAGTAATAATTTTTGGTGGAGAATTGAATTGTCTTTCACCTTGTTTAATGGGCCCCATAAATTAGAATCTCAGTTGTCAATTTTATTCGCACAACTTAAATTGTGCAGTCAAAATTGAGAAGTGTACCTATGGAGCTAAGACTGGGGCCAATATGGGACAATATCACGTCAACTTACTTTTTGCACTTATTGCATAAATATTACTTTCATTCATCATTGAAATATTCATGTTCCAATTCGAACTAATCTTTTACATTGAGCCGAAACTAAACATATTCAACCGACTTCGGAAATACTATCATATTTTTTTTTTAAGTATGAAAAGATATATGTCTGAATAATTATGAAAACAAAATAAAGCAACGACCACACACACACACACGCACACATACACAAATTCGTTTTTATTATCAAACAACATGGAAATTACCCAGACAGATTTTGGAAACGGTGGTACATGAATTATTATCTACATCTACGCTGTAAATATAACTATAGCATCTTCGGATATTCTCCGTCCAATAAATTACAAAAAATAACCTCATCAGAACCATTGTGTTCAAGATATAATGCATACAATGCTTTTTCCCACAAACCACGTGAAAAATATGCGGTCTTTCCTCTTCATCAAAACCTGTATCAAAGTTGGCCATGCCTACGCTAAATCAGCAAGATGCACGACTCTCTTTTGTTCGCAAAACAGCTGAAGCGGAGGAATTGTGACAATACTTAGTTACAACGTTGCCGATTTGTATTTTCGAGTAATGAAATATTGAATGAATGAATTCAATTAGTTTAATAAAAGTAAAAAATCATGCAATTTTGGAGCACTTTTGAAGGTCATTCTATACGAAAATAAAGTATTTCCTACAAAAGGCATATCTCAAATTTATTTTTTATTTAAATGGTTTGGCCGACACAGAGCTCGCTGAGAAAAGGACAAAATTAACTAGTTTTTGGAAAACCCAAAAACTCAAAAACTATGATTATAATTACATTGAAGCTTAGAGTCCGCTCAAACTTCATTCAGTTACTAATTAATCACAAATTTAGTTATTTATTGGATATACATTAATTTACTCAAGTACTAATTATTATCTACAGTGTGACTCAAGATGGAAGTACACTTACAAAACTTACATTTTTCAACCGATTGGAATGATTTCATTTACATATTTTTTTCGTTAGGTAGGCATTCCAAAAGTCCACAAGGACATAAAATTTCATGAATAAATCTACATTTTCAGGGCCAACTTTTCTTATTTTTCATGGTGAAAAATAAAAAAAAAAAATACTACGATAAAAAAAATCTGACTACACAACTATTTCATATGTAAATTACGTTGAAATGCATCAATCAATAAAAAACTTATAGGGGAATGAACAGTTTGGGTGGATGAAGAACAGATATGGTCTCCAGCCCATCACCACCCTCGAGCCCCCTGCATCTGACAAACTGCTGCATCTTATTTCCTGTAAATGTAAGATAGCCTGCAGAGGGAATTGTGGGTGTAGAAGGCTAGCCTTTATTGTTCTCGGCTTTGCCAAAACCTCGAAGGAAACTGCAGCAATATGGCAAAATATTTCGCTCCAACCCAACACATTTAAAAAAAACATGGTAATTTTCATTGCAGCACAAATTTGAAATCTCCACATATCTATTACTTATTAATCTAATTTTTCAGATGCTATGAATACCCCATAAACCAAGCTGTAGATAAAAATAATAGTTTGAAAAAACTAAAGAACACGCTTTACTTCCCATGGACTAAAAAGTAAAAAGTAATTTACAATTTTATTTCTCACATGTAAAAAAAGCGTGGGTGCTTTCAATCTATATTCTCATATTTTTCAGTTTAATTTAACAATACAAGATCGTTCAAGAGCTCAAGAGAATTTTATCCCACCCCACGCTTTTTTACATTTGAGAAATTAAATTGTCAATTATTTTTTACCTTTCAGTCCATGGAAAGTAAAGTGTGTTCTTTAGTTTTTTCAAACTATTATTTTTTTTTACTAAAAAATCGAAATCTCCGACCCCGAAAATCATAACAATTTTAAATCGAATCTGACCATAATCACAAACAATACTCGTCCATCATCTTGGGCCGCCATCTTGAATTCATGAATTTTTCGTTCATAATCTCTGACCCCGAAAACCCTCACACACTAGTTTTGAATCGAATCAGACCATAATGACATCTTGGAGCTGCCATCTTTAATTTATGAATTTTTACAGAAAATTCGAAATATACGACCTAAAAAACCTCACATACCAATTTTGAATCGAATCTGACCATAGTCACAAATCTAGTCCGCCATCTTGGAGCCGCTATTTTGATAAAATAAATCATAATCTCTGACTCCGAAAACCCGTATATACCAATTTTGAATGGAATCGGACCATTATCACAAATCTCGTCCGCCATCTTGGAGCCGCCATTTTGAATTCATGAATTCTGAAAAAAATCATAATCTCTGACTCCGAAAACCCGTATATACCAATTTTGAATCGAATCTGACCATAATCACAAATCTCGTCTCAGCAAAATTTCTTTGTGGAATTTTTTAAACTAGAAATATTGAAAGAAACTATAACTTTTTTGGTATCTCGCAAATATCCCAAAAAGTTGGAGAAATCGTTTTACAGTCAATGGAACTTTTGTAGAGAATTATAAAATCTACAAAACAGTTTTTTAAGTGACAGGATCGGTTCTGAAGTAAGGGTTCTGAAAAAAATTCAATTTTTTTAATTTAGTGCTCTCTGGTGTGGAGAAAATGAGAAAGTTTTGTTATTATCATTGAAATACAAATATTTCAGTATGGTCAAGCTATTCATAAGATAAAAAGTTGAAATTTTCATACAGTTAGGAAAATATTAAAAAAAAAGCCATTTTCAATTTTATCTCATTATATTTTCAAACTGTGTATATATGTATAAAATTCAATTCTAAGCAACTTTTTGAAATAACTTTTTTTGATATCTTGCCATTTTGCCCCATTTTTTGCCTTTTCATAGTAATTTTTTCAATTTGCCGCCATACCAGCGATCACGCGACATGTGTCAAAATCGATTTTTAGGTTATCAGACATGCACAAACTTTTTCCAAGAATCTTTTTTCCAATACTCTAATAATAAACTGTTTTCCCATATGGTATATACTTTTTGGCGGTCACTGTATAATATGTATATTTTGGATTTTCACTTGAGAGATGGGAAATGTGTTAAAAATGTCACTGACTGATGTAGTGGGGGAATTGCATTGTTCAAATCGCCGCGAGGTTATACTCTCCTCTCCTCGATAGTTCCCCAACTGCTACTCGACTATGCCATGAACATACTTTCAAGCGTTTAGAGCAACTTTCAGTGGCGTTTTCATTACATTTCCCACATCTCAGATGAAAATCCAAAATATACAAGTTGTAGTGTTTGATCTTTACTTCCAGATGTCGTCAACAGAATTTGAATACGATGATTTCCATTAAATTTACGCATTTTGCAAAATGAGACCTTGAATTGTTTATAACGCGATTGCGCAGAGTTGAACCACATGTTGTCATCTATCAGTTTACAAAATATTGTTTTTCCAGTTTCAGATTTATGTCTTCTCGTGATGGGGACTTATCCGAAATGAGTACTCGGTGTTTATACTTCTGTGATCGGTACTTAGTGTCTAAGCTAGCATAGCTAGCATAGCTAACATAGTTGATAATTAATATTAACATAGTTGATAATTAATATTTATTATTGGATGGACCATCCATGGTCCCTGACATTAGTGGAGTGGCCTCCCCTCCAGATGCGGACCACATGGTCTTTGGTTATGACCAAAAATGTTTAATTTAAGAATTTTTTTAAAGTTTCCCATTGATTGTGTTTTTTTCACCATAATATGGTAGGTTCACACATTTTATTGTTATTCATAACTCTTTGGTAACCGTTTTGTTTTTTCCTTAGATCGACTTGTAACTAACTCATAATTTGCTGAAGATGAAGGATTAATCCTTCGAAACATGTCCTCACTCTTAATGTTAGTCTTCTGACTACATGATTTCAACGTGATGTCAGTCTTCTGACTGCATGACAGACAGCTACAATAAAGAATATTTTTGGTGGAGTTAGACTGTAAGTTTTTTCAATTTCCTATTGAATCTCACCTCCACTGTATGCAATGGATCGTCTCCGATGGATATATGCAGGATATGATTAAGCGATTATTTTCAACATATACTGAAGGGAATGCCGGTTCTATGGGTACGTTGAAAATGAAGCACGCGTAAACCAAGTTTTTTTTAACATGTATAAGTAGGATCTGTCACACTACTTTAAAATTGTTGCATACAGTCCAAAGAGGGTAAGGGTTGCTGCTTCAGTATAATAATTCCATATTTACTAAATAATCCATGATTTTTGGATCATCCGCAAACATCTCCAAGAAGTGCGACAAAACACATTTTAGGTACACAAATACTCTCATATTATGTTTGCATGAGAAGGTAGGAGTCTTCAGAAACGATATGAACTTTTTCTTTTCGTTTTCCGATCGTTTTTTGCAGAGGTATGACCAATTAAATATTTGGCTCCGCCAGAACTCTCAGCGGCGGTTAAGCGTGAACCTCAAAGTTGATATCGGCCTTCAATCACGTTTTCTGAGAAAACGAGCGCATTTAATAAGAAATGACTAAGAATAATTTTTATGAAGAATTAAATTGTCTTTTACCTTGTTGAGTTGTACTTCCGATAAATCATATACTTTCCAAGATTACTGCATAAATCTATTTATTTATTTTTAAATGAAAAAAAATATATGTTCCACCCCTGGAATTTAGGTAAACATTTTTTTTTTCGTGTTTATAATGGTTCCAATTACAAGCATACCAAGTTTGATGGTGCTACAATCGATCCTCGTCCCAAAACCCAATCGTACTGGATTAGTATCGGAATTTTACACGTTGAATATACGCTGGAAAAAAGGAAAAAATGCCTATCATATATCTGCTGGTTTTGTGCTTCTAAAAAGCTGTCACCAGGAAAGCAAAAGAACAAATTACATATTGACGATATTTTACCTACCTACCGGGAAGAGATGCGTTCTAGTTTTCTAAGAATATCGAGCGAGAAGTTTGAAGATTGAATACAGCCCACCTGGTCATTCCTGCGATTCATATAAGAGAACTACCAATTCCATTATGATGAAAGTATGATAAAAAAAGATATGCCTGTGCCCCAACTTATAACACGCTGGCGCTGTGTAACACGTGAAATGCGAAATTTTTAATCATTTCCTGTCAGTTTCAAACTGCGGTGATATCATATTACAGCTCCCAGACATTTTCGTTTAATGGCGTCTAAGTATTCGACAAAGTTTTACTTTTTGATTTCCACTCAAAATCAATGTCTTCCGGAACGGAAATTAATGAGAATTATTGGGAAACCAAGAACTTATAATCGATTAAAAATCAAACCTTAAACTTTCCCAGTCATGTGGCAGATAGCGGAAAGTCTATCATAAAAGAGACTTATTTCAACTACTTTTAGCAATGAGGTTAAAAATTGTTTTACATGTAACGTACGTATCTTGCATATAATTGCAGTACCTAACATCTTCGTTTATATGCTCATATCCCCTGCCAAAAATATAATGTATAATAAAGATGTAAAATTAGATTGCCAAATGGCTACAAGTGATCCCTTACATTATATCATTGATATGTTGTGATTACAAATTCAAAGATGAAAACAAATCAACTGTTCAGAATCTACACGATGCCGACGTTGATGATCAATATACAGTGTGTCATTAGACCAATGGTAAAACAAATAGAAATTTTCAAAATATTATGATTTCGTATCATACAGCAAAATGAAAGCTATCTTCAACGAAATTTTTTTATACGAGGGCGCAAGAAAGTCTCACAAAACCAAACTTCAGTTTTATTACTTTTGATTTTTGAAAATTTGACAAAGCGTTGCTAAGTTATACCAGTATTTCATTTAACGCGGAATTTTTTTAGGAGAATCCGATTACCGATTTATCGTTTGTAATATTGAAACTTCAACACCCTGCATATCTAAACTAATGCAAATGAAGAGACAGTTTTATAGCAAGAATATTGATGGAATAATGAGAATCTCCCGAATTATTTTGGCAATCAAATTTCGTTGCACACTATATATCAGTATAATTGATTTGTGCCTTGTCTTGTTTTAGTTACCATAGCTACGTTAATTTTTCATTTCAGAGCAAACTGATTGAACATTCAATTGGTACTACTTGTCAAATTGAATTATTTTGGCAATCAAATTTCGTTGCACACTATATATCAGTATAATTGATTTGTGCCTTGTCTTGTTTTAGTTACCATAGCTACGTTAATTTTTCATTTCAGAGCAAACTGATTGAACATTCAATTGGTACTACTTGTCAAATTGAATTGTAACATCAACAGGGTATTTTTAAATTTACGTCTCCAGGTCATTCAATTTCAGTGAAACATTTTTCCATTCAATTTGAAACTATCATAATACGTATTTGCAATCATGTGACCAGAATAGCCAATCAGACAAACATTACACTGACTACTTCACTCACTTACGCACTAACCAGCCACTGCAAGTTCAGGCAGGGCCGAAAATTAGATTTGTCATAACTTTGCTAAAAATTATAGTAGAAGGAAAAGAAAAAGGGCATATCGTTCCTGAAGACTTCTACTACCTCATGCAAATATAACATGTGAGTATCTGAGTACCTAAAATGCGTTTTGTCCCACTTCACATTACCCTTCTACGATATATACGGAGGATCCGAATGGATATTTTAGATGTTATGAAATAATTATACTGAAGCATAGGAATCAGTACCCTCTTTGGACCATATGCACCGATTTAAGACTAGTGAGACAAGTCTTACTTATACATGCCAAAGAAAAAACTGGGTTTTACTCCTGTCTCAGTTTTCAACTCACCCATAATCCCGGCAATTTCTTCAGTACCTAAATGTTGAAAATAATCGCTCATACACATCATACATAAAAAATGAAGTATGTGATTTCAAGCTTGAGGTTTGCACTTCACAATAGTGTTATTAAATATACAGGGTGTCCCAGAATAAAGGGGACAAACTCCGATGGTAGAATCCTCACTTTATTTCAAGGCTAGAAGTTTCAATAAACATATACCCTAAAATGAGTTTTAACCGAGTTACAGGGTGTTGAAAGTGACACAAAAAAATGTATTTTCCAGAATAATAGTCTAATTGCCGTATTGTGACCAGTGTCCAGATGCTTCAGTAAGATCTTCTACCTGTCGAATACGCTATTGCGCCATAATAAATTTTGGTACGAATGAGTGATCTGTATATCCTCAATAGGGTGGTAGTATCAGCTTCCCCAGATTGGCTTGATAGCGTTTTCATTAAATTGAGATCATTATTACAATGTTGTTGTTGTTGGAAAGGCTGATAGATAGATACATAAGAGACGAGGTATTACAAACAAACCCGCTCAACGAACGCCAGTATGCGTATCAACCAGGCAAGTCAACGGACTTAGCACTGGACGACCTCAACAGGCTACTAACGAAGTCCTTGGAAGACAAAGAGATAGCCATGACAACGTTTATAGACATCGAGGGTGCCTTCAATAATGCATCCACCGAGTCCATAGCAAATGCCCTAGCGAAAAAAGGGGTACATCCCCTACTGTGCCAGTGGATAAACGCCAATTTGAAGAACAGGGTCATTATATCAGAAATTGGCGGAACAACACTGACAGCTAGAGCAAACAAGGGATGTCCGCAGGGAGGGGTGCTATCGCCCCTACTTTGGGCCATCCTAATTGATGAATTAATTGAAAAGCTAGTTTCCAGAGGCTTTCATTGCCTAGGATATGCCGATGACCTTGCAATTATTGCAAAAGGCAAATTTGCAAGGACAGTATCGGAGCTTACACAGTCAGCCCTAGATATAGTCGACAGGTGGTGTAAGGCGGAGGAGCTGACAGTAAACCCTCATAAAACCACAATAGTCACATTCACACGAAAAAAAGTACTGGAAGAACTTAGGTCACCGGTACTGAACGGGATAGAAATTCCATTTGCCCAAGAGGCAAAATACTTAGGAGTCATCTTCGACCATAAGTTGACCTGGAATCAACACCTACAAAAAACCATAGAAAAAAGTACTGTAGCCTTCAATCTGTGCAGGAGAATGTGCGGGAAAAATTGGGGGCTACAACCAAAAATGACTACATGGCTTTACGCCAGAGTTATCAGACCCATGATAACGTATGGGTCGGTGGTATGGTGGCCAAAGACCAAGCAGGCAGGAGTGGTTCGACGGCTTGGAGGACTACAAAGACAAGCATGTCTGAGTGCCACCGGGGCCATGAGAACTACCCCAACAGCCGCTTTAGAGGTCTTGCTCAACCTACCTCCACTACACATGTACATCCAAGCCGAAGCCAGGTCTGTCACGAGCAGGTTGCTTAGAGGACAAGCACCCATTAGCAATATGCACGGGAGAGACTACAACAAGCTATATGAAGAGTTGGATAACGACCCGGTTACAAGAATGCCATCAGATGGCATTCTTCCCAGATAGCTTTGACAAAACCTTCAAGACAAGTATAACGGACAGGGATTCGTGGAAGGGGGGGCCTCCCATTAATGCGGAAATCGCTGTCTACACGGACGGCTCCAAAACGGATGAAGGTGCAGGAGCCGGCATTTACGGAACCAAGCCGAAGATGAAAATCTCACTGAGCTTGGGCAAACATGCGACGATATTTCAAGCGGAAATCGTTGCAATACAGCATTGTGCACAAGAGCTAATAAGGCACGATTTTTCACGAAGAAACATTGCCATATACTCAGATAGCCAAGCTGCGATAAAAGCAGTCAACTCAATGCAAGTTACCTCAAAACTTGTTTGGGACTGCATAGAAGCCCTAAAAGAGCTGGGCAGTCAGAACAGACTGACACTAGCCTGGGTACCAGCACACTCAGGTTATAGAGGCAATGAAGAGGCCGATACACTAGCCCGAGAAGGAGCAAGTGAGGCCCTGAATGGCCCAGAACCGTATTGCGGTATAGCAAAAGCTGTACTAAAAACAAACACCAAATCATGGATTCAACAGAAGTCTCAAGAATGGTGGAACAATGCACCAGGGATGAGACAGGCCAAAGAGTTTATTAAACAACCGCAGCCAACATTCACAGACTATCTACTAAGCCAGAAGAGGAACACTACTAGAATAGTAGTAGGACTTCTCACAGGGCACTGTAGGCTCAACAAACATATGAGTACAATAGGCCTGGCAGAAGAAATGCTATGCAGGTTCTGTCAGGAAGAAGAGGAAACATCAGTACACATACTATGCCACTGCGAGGGCTTGTCAAGGCAAAGGTTTCTAACACTGGGAGAAGAAAAACCAAGAGCTCCCAGATTCATGGGAGTTCTAAAAACTAGCCTGTGGAGTCTCGTAACGAAGACAGGGCTAGACAAAGAACTCTAAATGATCTCGAGGACAAACACAATAGATCTGAAAAGGTCGCGGTGTAGAGGCTTGTAGCACGAAAGTCCCTAATATATGATCTATAATAATCTACAATGTTGTTTGAGCTGCCGAATATGGCGTTGTGGCAATTTTGAGGTTATGTGAAAAATTCGTTGATATCAAAGTTGTAGATATTTTAATTATTAACAACTTTTAAATTTAACTTTTTTTGATAAAATACGTATTAACGCTGCAAATCGTGAAAAAACCCCTTTACAACCCTTTACAACCTAGTTTACCCTGTACGGAATTTTTCAATCAAAAAAAGGTAATTCACCTGGTCTATACGTCTTCCGTTGCTTATAAGACTAGGCGTCCAACGAAAGCCTTTTTGGTGTAGTTGTGTTTCTCCGAAGCATATAATACCATAATTCCGATGGGATTGTATTAGGGCATGGAAGGCGATCAACACTGTTGTGATATTTACGAATTCTTTCAGTTTGCGTAATACAAAAATATATCTAAAAATTTGTTTACCTACGGCCACTGTAGAAAATAGGCAAAACACACGACACACAGCCTCAGTAAATAGCTCATTACGTACGGTAAACAAATCGCACAGTTTTCGCAAACAAATCGCACAGTTTTCGTAAACAACACGCACAGATTGAATATATTTCGGACACGGCTCAATCGATTTGGGAGCCATTTTGTATGTAGATAGGGTTTTGCTTTTTAAGTTTATCTATACAGTGAGCACGTAAAGGTTGGTACGAATTCGTTGAAAGCTTGATATGGCCATTGGGGAAAAAAGCTAAGACACGTTGGTTTTCTTTTTCAGTTACGCATTTTTTGGTCTACTTATACTTCTGATGACTTCACTGTTCCGAGTTATGACATAATTATATATATTTTTTAAATGGCAATATCCTATTTTGATAATACCTTAAAAAACGCATTTTTCTCTGTATGGATGTCATATTTTTCTTATGTTATACAGTGAGTTTCAAAAAGTTTATACCATATGGCAAACTTTTTTATTATGCATAAAGTTCATTAAGAAAAGTAGTTTGTTATTGAAAACAATTATTAGATGTAGAATCACAAGCATCTACGCAACAAAATATTTCTTTTTAATTTTTTTATGGTTTTAGCCTCATAAAAGTACTAGTACCTCATATACACCTTAGGCGACTCCCTTATACTCATTCCTATAATGATGAGTTAATACGGAATTTGGACCAATTTATTATTTGTACTAAAATATCGAAGTTTGTTAAAAATAGTTTGATTTTTACTAGTTTTTTAGTGAATTTAAGAATTTCCGATCTCTTTAATCATAAAATATGGGTAAAAATATTGTGTCGGGTAGGAGACTGACTTCAAATTTGAATATTGTTTTCAATTCTAAACAACTTTTCTCAATAGATTTTTTTGGTTATATCCAATATAAGGGTAGTTAACTCTTGATCAAATTTCCTACTTATCGTTCTTCCCTGTATAGGAACTGTTTGGAAATTTAGAATTTTGATAACTCTCATACGAGTTCACCCATTTATATGAATAATAAAAAAGTTTTCCATACGGTGCAAACTTGTTGAAACTCATTGTATAACATTAAAAAAACCATCCATACACAGAAATAGTTATTTACCTAACAAGTGCGGAAAGTAGTACTTTTCCGCACGCGACGGCAGTTGCACGAACGACGCGGAGCTAGGTACAATATTTTTCCTAAGAGTGTTTTTGTCCATCTTATTTATGGAAAAACAAGGTTTTTAATATATAAGTTTTTATAATAATGCTACAAAATGACTAATAAGACAGAATAGTTACATAGATCATTTAGTTAGTCCTAAATCTCATTTTCAACAATACAAAAATCGTGCGAAAAAGTAAAAATCGCACGGAAAAGTAAAAATCGTGCGGAAAAGTTACTTTTCTCGTAGAAAAAATTCGCAACTGAAAAAGAAAATCGACAAGTCTGGGCTTTTTTCGCAAAGGCCATATCAAGCTTTTAACGAATTTGTTCCAACCTTTACGTGCTCACTGTATAAGTAGGCGTATTTCTTGGAAAAATAATTATTGTATCGCGGAAACGGCTCTAACAATTTAGATTTAATTTTGTATTCAGATGTTTCGCTTTTTAAGTGCATCCATACATGCGTATTTCTTGAATATTTCGCTAATAATAATAATGATAATGATGTTTTTTGGCAAACTGTATATGGCCGTAGGTAAACTATAGTGCGTAATGCGTGTTGTAAAGCAATTACGGGCCCACGACTCTGTTTTTATCACAGTATAAAAGGCAGTGTGCTAGGGTGGTGATTACCCCCCCAAGAATAGTTATAAGGTAGTATTTTTGGTATTTTTGAATTAAATTCAACTATTTACCTCCTTCACGAAAAAAAATTGAAGTATTCACCCCCCCCCAAGAAAAAAAATCAAACCCTTTACTACCCCCCCAAAAAAAATTAGCGACGCCCTTGGCTCCATATCGGGACAAAAATTGTTGTTGAAATTCCTTAAAAACTCTAATGGCGGATCGTTTCTGCATGTCTGAGAACTGAAAAATCCGGTGCGACTTATATATAACGTGGCCACAGATTTGGCGGAAATACGAAAAAATTGTCAGATTTTAAATTTCTCAGAATTCTGTTGATACAGCCAGTTTGGTTTGGTAAAATCAGATATAGTGATATCCAGTTGAAATGAAATCTACCAAAATGGAGGAATTTTTCACCAACTATGATAATATTTTCATGTTTGGTCGCCAAAAAGGTTAGAAGGTCTTCGGATTTCGTCAGAAATATGGTTATGTCACCTAGGCACTTTATATTTTTATGACAGTTTTTAGGAATGGAAACTCAATGCCACAGAGTTAGGCGTTGATTCAGGCGCGTATACAGCTTTGTTCCATGGGGGGAGGGGGGAAATTCGTGGCGCGGGGGTGACAGAAAATAGAAAAGCGCCGAAGGCGAAATTTATTTTTGCTCATGGTCAAATGCTTTTAAATTGATAGTTACGTTTGTCAGTGGGGTATCATGAAGGTGGGAAAAAGGGTATCATAAAGGTGGGGAAAAAAGGTAATTCGTGGCGCGGGGTGACAGAAAATATAAAAGCGCCGTTGGCGAAATTTCGAAAAATTTTTGTTCAAGGTCAAATGGCTTTAAATTGATAGTTAGGTTTGTCAGTGGAGTATCATAAAGGTGAGGAAAAAAAGGTAAGTTGGTGGCGTAGGGTGATTTTTTTTTTTCAAGGTAATTTAACGAAATTAACAGATGCACTCTGAAACTAAATCCATTTAACATTTACATAAAGGTAACTTGGAGCGAAGGCAAATCAGGTAGGTATAGAAATCAAATCAATCAGGTACTCATGTGTGACAGAATTTGAAACTAATTAAATACATACGTAACTTGAAGCAAATCTAATAACATAAATCAATCAGGTACCCAAGTCTAAGAGAGATTAGAATTAGCATTCAGCATTTTTCAGTTTTTAGGAAGAAAAAGATTAGATTCAGATAGTTACGCATTGAACGAAATAAGATTTATTTTGTGAATCTTAATGTTAATTTTGATTGAAACACAAATTTTTTTTCGAACATGGGGGGGTAATTACCCCTCTTGTATACGCGCATGCGTTGATTTCATCGAAAAATTATTTCAATTGAATGTTTTGAACCATACTCCAGTTTGAATAAAAATTGCTACTCCTCCTTGCTTATAAGCGTTTCTACAAAGATGACTAGCTAAAACGAACAGATTTATATTGATGAACGATATTGTTTGATTTACATTAAAAAAAAAGACAATTCGTCTACTTTATTTCTCTACATATTCAAATGAAATATACTCACAGAGTTAGTAAGTTTATTTTTTGTTTGTGAAACAAGAAATGAACCTCCCCATGATCAGATAAAAATGTCCATTTTGGCAACGCTGTCAGAAAACGCTGGTATTCGTTCGGAACTGGTTGGTCCGTGTGCAGATTTAGAACCGGTTACACAACGTTTGTGCAAATTCACGACTGCAGCGAACCGTCCAAGAACTCTGATCTTTGAATATGAATAAAAAAAAAAAAACTTAACAGGGGACGCTTAGAGACCGATACGAAATTTTGCCGCTAGATTGTTTGTTTTCTTAGAAACCGGTAAGCGGCAACGATCGAACAAATACTTACTCGTTTCAAGGATGATTGCCTCAATTTTTTTTGTGAGTGGTGTCTGCTCTATTTTTAACTAGGTTTACCTTGCTTGCAAAGGAAAGTATGTCAAAGCGAGTCTTTATCACTTCCCTATCTATGGTTGAAGCTCACGATTTCGATAAAAGTACACGACTTGTCTTTTAATTCAGTAAATTTGTATACGACAGGGCCCCTGGCGAGAAAGTTTTGGGGTAGTTTTGATTTCTTCCATATACGTTTTTCGGAGTGCTGAATCCGAAAAATCTATTTTTATGTAGTTTTTTGCTTATAACGCGAAAACTATAATTTTTTCTTGAATAACTTTTCCATTCAAAATGACCTAAAATTTCCTACAAATTACACTATTCAGGTTTTTAACGCACCCACTTTTTTTCACTCCAAAACTATTATTGACTATTCAATGACATTTTTACTGAATTTCTCAAGGAACTATATTGTAATAGAACTAAAAGTACTTTTTTCGTCATTGGAACAGACCTAGGTCCAGGTTTTTTTCCGAACAATTGGGGTAAACACCCACTTTTTTTCACTCCAAAACTATTATTGACTATTTAATGCTATTTTTACTGAATTTCTCAAGGAATTATATTGTAATAGAAATAAAAGTACTTTTTTTCGTCATTGGAGCAGACCTAAGTCCAGGTTTTTTTTCCGAACAATTGGGGTAAACACCCACTTTTTTTCACTCCAAAACTATTATTGACTATTTAATGATATTTTTAGTGAATTTCTCAAGAAATTATATTGTAATAAAACTAAAAGTACTTTTGTTCGTCATTGGAGCAGACTAAGTCCAGGTTTTTTCCGAACAATTGGGGTAAACACCCACTTTTTTTCACTCCAAAACTATTATTGACTATTTAATAATATTTTTACTGAATTTCTCAAGGAATTATATTGTAATAGAACTAAAAGTACTTTTTTTCGTCATTGGAGCAGACCTAGGTCCAGGTTTTTTTCCGAACAATTGGGGTAAACACCCACTTTTTTTCACTCCAAAACTATTATTGACTATTTAATGATATTTTTAGTGAATTTCTCAAGAAATTATATTGTAATAAAACTAAAAGTACTTTTGTTCGTCATTGGAGCAGACTAAGTCCAGGTTTTTTTTCCGAACAATTGGGGTAAACACCCACTTTTTTTCACTCCAAAACTATTATTGACTATTTAATGATATTTTTAGTGAATTTCTCAAGAAATTATATTGTAATAAAACTAAAAGTACTTTTGTTCGTCATTGGAGCAGACTAAGTCCAGGTTTTTTTTCCGAACAATTGGGGTAAACACCCACTTTTTTTCACTCCAAAACTATTATTGACTATTTAATGATATTTTTAGTGAATTTCTCAAGAAATTATATTGTAATAAAACTAAAAGTACTTTTGTTCGTCATTGGAGCAGACTAAGTCCAGGTTTTTTCCGAACAATTGGGGTAAACACCCACTTTTTTTCACTCCAAATCTATTATTGACTATTTAATAATAATTTTACTGAATTTCTCAAGGAATTATATTGTAATAGAACTAAAAGTACTTTTTTTTCGTCATTGGAGCAGACCTAAGTCCATCCAGTACTTTTTTTTGGGACTACTCTTGCGAATCTGCCTTTTGCAATAATCGCGAGGTCATCGGCATATTCTAGGTATTGAAAGACTCTGGAAGATAGCCTTTCGATTAATTCGTCCATTAGGATGGCCCAAAGTAGGGGCTGTAGCACCCCTCCCTGCGGACATCCCGTGTTTGCTCTAGGTGTTAGTGTTATTCCGCCGATTGCTGATGTAATGACCTTGTTTTTCAAGTTAGCGTCCATCCACTGGCACAGTAGGAGAGAAACCTCTTTTTTCTAGAGAGTTTGCTACAGACTCAGTGGATGCATTGTTGAAAGCACCCTTGATGTCTATAAATGTCATGGCTATCTCTGTCTTCCAAGGACTTCATTAGTAGCCTGTTGAGGTCGTCCAGTGCTAAAGGCCATCACAGACACACTTGCATATCACATAGCATAGGTACATAATGGAGTTCAGCCAATCAAAATGCAGGTATGATCGGATATTCGCTGAATTCGTTAAGTTTTTATACTATGCGCTATGAAAGTGTGTGTGACGTGCTTAAGTCTGTTGACTTGCCTGGTTAATACACATATCAGCGTTCGTTGAGCGAGCTTGTTTGTAGTACCTCATCTCTTTTGTATCTATCTATCAGCCTTTCCAACGTTTTGAGCGAAAAATACATCAGACTTATGGGACGATATGCCTTGGGTGTCTTGTCGCCGATTCTCCCTACCTTTGGGAGATACGAGACTTTCAGCTCTTACCACTTCGTTGACATATGTCGTAGCCATGAATATACGGCACAGGTATGGAATAATCATTTCCTGTCCCTTTTGGAGAAATATGGGGTATATTCCATCTACTCCAGGGGATTTGTATAGTTTGAATTTACTGATAGCCCACGTGATTCTATTTGGTCTCGATATTTCCGTAGTAAGCCTCCATTTCAAAGTTGTTCGCCTGTTTGGCCTGCTTCTATAGTTTCTACTGTTGTTGGACAATTAATTACTGAGGCTGGAAAGTGTGCTTCTGTGAGCATCCTTAGACTTTCCTCGAATGTTGTAGTAAAGGCATTGTCATTCTTTTTCAAGAAACCTACTTGGTTTACAGTACCTTCTTTGGCTGAAACCTTATGGATTCTGAAGAACATGATTGTCTTCTGGCTTCACTAATTTCTTATTTGTACTGCGTGAGTTTAGCCTTGTATGTGGTCCAATCTTGGTTGAATTTTACACTATTGAAAAGCTTTGACACCCTGCCTCCGAGGGTTTCTTGATGCTCAGTCCACCAGAACGTTTTGTTATTTTGAGCCTTTTTTCTCGGGACAGCTTTCCTCGTAGGCTTCGACTATTGCCTTGCCCACTTCGTTACTGCCCTCTCAAGGCTCTCCCTGTCTCGTACTTCAGTCACGGGCCTCTCGAGAGACTCACTGAGTGACGATGAGTATCTTTCCAGTTGGTCCAGGTTTCCATATTTGACTAAAGATGGGGTAACTACAACGTATAATATATGATATACAATAATATAATCATGTGAAATATGTTTTCAAAGTTTTTGTTTCAATTTCAAGTATTGTACAATTTCTGACCTCATTGAATAACTTGTATGTAATTTTTGAATAAGTGACCTGTACCTTCATTATATGATCTAAATAAGTAATTAACTTCAATAATACATTAGAGTTTTGTAGTGAAAAAGTGGTTTTTTTGGACGAGTGGACAAGATTCTAGGACGAGTGGACAAGATTCTAGGACGAGCATAGCGAGTCCTGGAAGTCTAAGAGTCCAAAAAAACTGTATTCGGACGTGTTGCGTACACAATTTTTTCGGCAACCGTGTAGAATAACAAATCGAGACACATTTATTTATTGTATTCCTTTGTAGAAGAAAATTTCGCACATTTTAATTCTTATTTGTATTAAATATTGAAATTCGAAGAGAAAATAAGTACAAACAGAAACAACCTAATTCTTATTTATATTAAAATTCGAGCATTTCCCGGACTAGTCCGGGAAATACGTACTTCCCGGACTAGTCCGGGAAGTGATGCTTTCTCAAAGAAAAATCGTCCGGGAAGTAGGTACTTCCCGGACGGTTGCCGAAAAACAATATTTCTCTATCCTAAACAAATAAAAGACTTTATAGATTAACACATTTTTTGGCATTGTCTGATGTTATACTAATGAAGATCATGATGATTTTATGGTTTTGATATGGGGAGATTATTTTTTAGCTAATTCATACAACAATAGACATAAGGACAATATTGTGAATACCGGGCGTCCCAAGTTATCGTATACAGGCAATATCTTGCTTATTTGACAAGGTAATTACAAAATAGAAAAACTGCTTTGAATGGCATTAACGTACGTTCCTAATGAGGTTTAATAAAACACATTTCATTTGTCAGCCCTGTGGCAGCTACCCCTCACTTTTTATTTTCAAATGGCACCACCTGTATTATATTGCAATGGAAAATTGTATGTTATGCAAGGCGCCATTTTGAAAGATTTTTTTAAATCGAGTGATACCTCATTCGATCCGTCTTTCAAGTCTCTATTCGACAGCAAAATTTCAATCAAAAATATTGGTCCAAAACAAAATGGCTGAACTCTCTCAAGAGGATCCTTTCAAATAAATGGCTATTAAAGAGATTTAGTGCAATGATAAAATATTTTTTCGTTTCTGCAAGAGCTTCTTGTCACTCAAAGTGGCAGATAGGTGCCATATTAGAAAAAAATTCAAATAAGTAGAGAAGCAGTGTAATACCCCGTTTTATCGAATCTCAGTAAATCTCAGAAATCATGTCCCATATACGATTCTGAGACAGAGAACATTTTTAGATATCAAAAAATATTTTTTCATTTCAATTGAACTCGTTCACAGCCATTTATTCAAAGAAATCGCTTATAAAAGTTCTAACATAATGTGCCTCCATTTTGTTTTGGATGAATATTTTTGTCTGAAATTTTGCAGTCGTATAGAAAATCAAAATGGAATTCGAATGAGGTACCACTCGACCTCCCTTGCCATTTAAAAAAATCTTTCAAAATAGCACCAGGTCGCCATTTTGAAGGATAGACATTTTTTAATAATGTCAAAAAGTAGCTTATAATATACCATTTCACAAAAAAAAAATCAAAAGAAAATTCCACAGGGCGAAGAGTTACTTTATGGGCACACTGTATAACAAACCGATCAGACCGTACCTATGAATGAAAAACGAACTGTTGATAAAACGTCTTGTTACTGATATACAAACGCAACTTGATGGGATATCAAAAACATTCGCCTTCATCAATTATCCGTTCACGACAAGACTAGACATCTTACCATTTTTAATAAAGTTATGTAATACGAACTGCTCTATAAATGAACTAGGAAACGTTCGCACTCATCCGTCAACCGAAAAGAAATCCTAAGAATCTCCTCCTCCGAACGTATCCCGAAATACCGGAGAGCAAGGCATTGACCTCGCGTGATAAGTAAGTGTACGACTTACGTTGGTGTGCATTACAGTGTAATCCTTTCTGGTGCAGTTGTCGCAGCTGAGCACCGCGTCGCGACGCCAGCCATCTAGACGCCACATGCGTCGGGATTTATTTCTATCGTTTTATTCTTTATTAACGACGTTTAAGGCAACATTGTCTGTTGCAACTTTTCGGTCTGTGATAAAGTCATTACTGTCACGGCATAAAATAAGACACTTGATCATATATAGAGAGTTTCATTTCGTCGAACCAATAATTCGAATGGAATTAAAGAAGGAAAGAAAAATAACAAGTCCAACCTGACAATCAAAAGTAATTGTTCTTTTTAATTTCACATCTTTTATAAAAACAAATGAAATAATTGCAATATTTCTAAATAGTTATTTATGATGCACGTGTTGAAAGTTTAATTTTGTGAGAGGGGAATATTGCGAAACGAGCGTTAGCGAGTGGAGCAACCCCACGAGCAAAATAAAATCACTTTTAACAAATGCATCATACACATTTTTTTGTACAACAGTTACTGATTGTAAGAAAAAACAAAAAAAAAGATCCATAAGGATTCGAACACACGATCTTTGGGTTGCAAGGCTGACTGGCAGATGCTCCAACTATAATAAACCCCAGGGCACTTTATTTATGAATGTAATTTTTTGTCAGTGATGAAGGACCTTCTACAGTTGGACTGAATACTACTTCGTTTGTAAATTCAAAAGGAATTAGTATTACCATTTGCACAAACGGCCAAATACATGTGTGAACTGTTATAAATGATTCCTCTTGAGTAGGTGTTCTGATTATAATATCTGATTGTTTCTATTAGAGAGATCTATATTACTGAGTATACATAATCTCATCTGTCACTTTATTTTTAACACTAGTGTTAAAAGTATTTTTAACCCTAATGTTAAAAGTGATTTTGTGAAAACGTTAGTTTTTAGTTAGTATGTCAATGAATTGAAAGCGTCATATTTAATTGAAGTTGTACAAAAACATCTTTACTTTATTCTCTTCCTTCGTCAAAAATAGTGCATGAAGTATTAAACTGAAGTGATGAATTTAAAAGTTACAGTTTCTCCGCTATAAAACAAGATAATGAAAACTACTTAAATAACTATTGTTGAGTTATAGGGAAAACAGGGTTGTGATAGAGAACTGAAACAAACTGGGGAATACTTATTTCTACTGTACAATCTTCTGTTTTTTAATATAAAAATGAAATACCCTTTATCGTTGAGTTCAAGAATTTTTGCCGAAGAGTATCAAATAAATGAAATAGTAAAATCGACAATGTCGAAGTACCACAATTTTACTATTTCATTTAGTGATATTGAGGAAAATTATTTCAATCAATCGCTATACATAACTACCAGGAAAAATTAGAATAGTATATTCTGTAACAAGGTTAAAATGAAAAATTCGATGCGAGACAGTAATCAGTGAATTGATTCAATACGACTGGTTTGATAACTTACTGATAGTTTGTATTCCTAATGATGATGATAAATTGGTTATAGAAATGGTCATTTGGAAATGAATACGGTAAAGGGAAAAATATTATTTGTTCTTATTCAGTCATAGGAGTCTAGTATTGGTATTGGTATAGATATGGATGGTCACTGATGCGCTGCGACCTGATTAGATCTATTGTGCCCCATCTTCTTCTGCTATCACAAGGAGTCCTTTTTTACAGCAGCCCTTCAAGCCTCAATTCCTTCAGGAATTTTAAGATTTTGAGGGGGTCTACTCGTGGTATTTCTCTCAAAGTCAGCTGGTATGACCCCAGTATATTCAATCTTTTATGATGTACAGCGTAACACTCCATCAATGTATGGTGGGGTGTTTCTGGATGTTCCCCACAGAATCTGCAGGTGCTGTCCTCCTCTAAGCCTAGCTTCCTCAGGTGTTCTTTGAGTCGGCAATGCCCCGTTAGAAATCCCGTGATTGTCTTTTGACTAGTTTTGCTGAGGTTAATCAGTGTCTTCGATCTTGCTCAGTTGAAATGGCCGAGGAGATCTTTGGCCTGCCTCAGCCCTGGAAGTCTTAGCCAGTATGTTGCTCTCAGTGCTTCTTCAGCTTTTTTGATACGCGTCTAGTAACTCACTTTGGAATAATAATAATACTCCCTCATAGAGTGTACCCAAAGTCATAACATGTGCGAATAGAGGGCGGCTATTATTATTATTATTGTTTTCTTCGACATCAGGAAAATTACTTCCTGGACAATAACCGCCCGAAAACAATCTTTTGAAAAAAATCGACTTTACATAACCTTTTGTTAAGATAAGTTAGGTTAGGTTACCTGCAGTATGGTTAGTGTTAAAGACGTATTTCAGTTAGAAAAGTTGCGTTGTTTCTCTACCAGTGGCAAAATACAAAGAAAGAGGTACCCCACTAATATTCTTCGATGTAAAAATGTTTGCCGATGAGTCTGGTCAACTTCAGATGAAAACAATCTTTCGCGTTTTTCTCGATAGGCCGCTTTTCACTGAAACAATTAAGTTAAGATCCAAAATTTGGAAACATTTTGGGAATACCGCCAATAGAATAATTTCATGAGAATCTGAAACACGTTACTTCGATCAAATTCAAGACGCCTCATGGAGGTTACAGGGGATAAAGGAACTAAGCCCATTTGTGATAAAATTGCGGTAGCTTCACTATTTGGTGGCGAATAGTTTATTTTTTCGGAAACCGTCTGAAAAGTGGGTACTTTCCTTTTTCGTATATATGTACGAAAAAGAAAAAATTACGTACGTTTATGGGTAAGTTGAAAATGACGAAGGAGTAAAAAAAAGCTTTTTTTGGCATGTGTAAGTGGCACTTGTCACACTACTCTGAAATTGTTGCATATAGTCCAAATAGAGTATGGGTTGCTGCTTTAGTATAATAATTCCATATTTACTAAATTATTCATGATTTTCGGAGTCTTCAGAAACGATATGAACTTTTCCTTTTCGTTATCCGATCACTTTTAGCAGAGTTATGACCAACCAAATATTCGGCTCCGCCAGAACTTCCAGTGGCGGGTAAGCGAGAACCTGAGATGTGATGTCAAGCACGTTGTCTGAGAAGACGAGCGCATTTCATAAGAAATTACTAAGAATAATTTTTGTGGAGAATTGAATTGTCTTTCACCTCGTTGAGTTGTTTTTCCGATAAATCATATACTTTCCAAGATTACAGCAAAAATCTATTTATTTATTTTAAAACGAAAAAAAAAATGTACGACACGGGAATTTTGGTAAACATTTATTGTTCGTGTTTATTATGGTTCCAACAACTAGCATACCAAGTTTGGTGGTGCTACAGTCGATCCTCGTCTCAAAACTCAATCGTACTGGATTATTAGACTTTCAGCTGCGGTCAACACTCGGTCACATACTAAACACACGGAGTTGTCCCGCTTGTTTCGCGGCAATTATCTGCTTATATATACATTGCATATGAGCAGAAACTCAGCTTTGCCGATTTTTGGCTAAACTGGCAATAAAAATTGTGCGTGCTTAGCACGTGACCGCAGCTCGAAATGTTTATAGAAGAGTCTAACCGTATTGATGCCTACATCCTCCGCCAAATATTAAAATAAGAAAATTCACATTACATACAGAAACATCTCGCATTCCATCGAATAATTCGTTTGGCAGCTAAATCCCCTTGGAACTTTCAATGCGAAATAACTTGCCCTATATTGCAGTGGCCTTCTGTCACACTGAAATTCTCTGTTGGCAGGCCAAACCGACTGCAACTTGGCTCCGGAAAGGGGATTGCTTTAGTCACAATAATAGTTAGGAATCATATACGGTGCGAGGTCAATTATTTATTCATCAGCACCAGTAATCCAGTACGATTGGGTTTTGAGACGAGGATCGATTGAAGCACCACCAAACTTGGTATGCTAGTAGTTGGAACCATGATAAACACGAAAAAAATTGTTTACCAAAATTCCAGGGGTGAAACATATTTTTTATCTTTTCGTTTAAAAATAAATAGATTTTTGTTGTAATCTTGGAAAGTATATGATTTATCGGAAAAACAACTCAACAAGGTGAAAAACAATTCAGTTTTCCACAAAAATTATTCCCAGTAATTTCTAATGAAACGTACTCGTTTTCTCAGAAAACGTGAGTGAACGCCGACATAAAATTTCTGGTTTACACTTACCCGCTACTGAAAGTTCTGGCGGAGCCGATTATTTGCTTGGTCATAACTATGCTAAAAATGATCCAAGAAGAAAAAGGAACGTTCTCATGCAAACATTATATGCGAGTATTTGTCTACCTGAAATGTGTTTTGTCGCACTTTACGGAAATGTTTGCGGATGATCCGAAAATCATTAATGATTTAGTAGTTAGTAGTTTAGTAGTTAATAATTATTATACTGAAGCAGCAACCCATACCTTCTTTGGACTGTATGCAACAATTTTGAAGTAGTGTGACAAGTCCTACTTATACATGCCAAAAAAACTTTGTTTTACTCCTGCCTCATTTTCAACTTACCCATAAAACCGGTTCTCCAGTAAATGTTGAAAATAATCGCTTATCATACCCTGTATATATGTTTTATAATACCATTGTGAAGTGCAAACCTCAAACTTGAAATCACATACTTAATTTTTTCATGTATTTCGCCTTGTTGGAATTGTTTCTTGATAAAACTCATAATTTCCGAAACAACAGCAAAAAAAATTATATTTTTTTTAAACAAAAATTTTTTTGGGTTTGGGTGGCAAATGTTCAGTTCTCTCGACGGAGTAGGCAGACTGAGACCTTAGAGAGAACAAGTGACGAGACCTGGGGAGTAGGCAGATTGAGACCCCGGCGTCAAGTTACAAAATCCTGATGATACCTGAGGAATAGGCAGATTGATACCTAACTTCACCCCCTGTCAATCATTTTATCCTTTTTTCTTGAAAATGGCTCCAAGTGACAGATGACACTACAACCTAATGATACAGTTCTGTAATTTTTGCAGACAAAACAAGTGTTATAATATAATATTAATTTAATATATAATATTAATTTCACAGATTAACTCAATACACTCAATTCCTTTGTCAAAATATTCATATAAATATTGTTCCATTTATTTTATATAATGTATAATTGTATCATTGTATCATTGTATCATTAGGACTAGTGTTGCCTGGCTGTTTGATTTGATTCCTTGTTGGTTCATATCATCTGTCACCCATACCTCTGTTCTCCCATATAGTGAGAAATCCTTTCAAAAGAATTGTTTCACAATTCTCTGAATATTACTGTTTCATGTAGTACCATCACAGAACTGTATCATTAGGTTGTAGTGTCATCTGTCACTCCCTTTGGTTAAGATTCCGTGTGGTGCATGTCTTATGTCAATTGTCTGGTCAGTCCAGTTCAAAATAATCGCCGGCGCGGTTGTTTGCCTCTTCAAGGACAACACGTGCTTTTTATATTTTTAACAATTTTTAAATCCATTTTAATATGTATCATCAGTAATGTGTTTGCATCTAAGTGAACTCTTGTTGGTTAAATGAAGTTTTACTCCCAGTTCTGTCCATATATCATGATTATTTCTAACATATACGCCACATAACCTCACAGCACTGTAAGTTTATTCCTTGTTTTTCATTGTTGAAATCTCATGAATGTCTTTCCACATTGTAGCTTCCCTGACGATGATAATAAAAAGTTATTGAAAGCTTGGAACAAGTGTATTAGAGTACTCTTATTGGCCTGCTGCATATCCCAAATATTAAAAACTCATTATATATATATATATATATATTATTAATGATCCTCAACTGATGATTGGTCATTTTTTTGTATATTCTGTATCGTAATAGTATTCTTAGTTTATATTTTTTTTGTTCAGAATATTTTGTACCTACAAATTTTTCGTGTATTAGGATTTCTTGTTTTCAATAAATTTCATTCATAGGGTGATGGCAATCCTAGAATTATATTATAGCTTTTAGTATACATTATCTTCATTATTATTGTGCTTTTCCACAATAAAACCGTAAAACTTAATTTTTTTCACTTATTTTATTTTTGTTTAAGGTTTCATTCCCACGAAAAGCGAAATCCTATAATGTTCAGAGACGATAAGAAGTAGGTTAGAATTGGTGTTCTCCTTAAATTTTGCATGGAACACGATCCGAGGCACTGCGTTTCAAAGTTTTCCCGTTTGTTGGGAGAATAAGCCCTAGGAAAGATATGTTTGAATGTTTCAAAAGTGACGGCATATGCATGATTTCGCACTGTATGTATCCTATCGTTTGCTTGTATTATTTCATATCTTTTCATATACTTACTAAGCTGTTTTCTGTTAGTTACTGTGATCACAAATCATTCATAAAGTAACCTATTGTTTTCGTTACTTAAATAATCGTTTCGATCATTCAACAAAATGTGCCTGCTTAACAATAATCTATCTTGGAATGTGAAAAATGAAGGATTGCATTAGCGGCTATTTAAATTGGCAAGTATGCTTATGTCGCACAAAAGAGTACTTTTCTATCAAACGAGGTCAAAGATCCGAACTGTGCTGATGAATCAAACTAAAAATAAACTATTCATTCTCGTAGCTTCAACACTTCGAAGAATTCTCAAGAATAATCACCAGCGATTTATTTCCTGGAAGAATCACGCAGTACCTTAGATTTAGTCTGATCTTAAACATAAAATTGTGAAATATCAACTGAATTCCATACAATTCTGATGAACCTGTGGTAGAGGTCCATTGTGTCTCGAAGTGGAGCGGCATATATTCACGATGCAGAAAAACTCAAAGTCATCTCCCCAAATTTAATATAACCACCAAATGTTATGTGAGGGTAGAACGATCAAAAAACATCGAACAGTTCAATGGTATCATAGTACCACATAGTACTATTTGTTTTTGGAAAAAATTAATTTTTCGATTTTCCTCGGAAATTTTTTTTACATTCAAACAAAATTTTTCGTTATTCCGCTACTGAAATGCTTTGTGATCATGAAAAAATATATGCTGAACCCGTTTTGATTGACACTATAAGGAATTCGTCCACTGCGTGAGCTTCGCGAATAAAAAAATGCCGCTTCCATGCAAGGTAAAAGTATTGGGAAATTCAGTGCCGGAAAATCCACACGAATGTCTCTTCTGTTATTTATAGTCGAGATATATATATGAATAATTTGGGAAAAGGTGATCCTGAAAATATCATTATGTTACTGAATCGAATTTCGAGCACGTTTTACTCGAACATGGTACATTTTCTTGAAAAACTTGTAGATACCTTTTTTGTAGAGAATTTCATGCAGAATATTATGACATCATTTGTTTTTGAATGAAATGGATTTTTCGATTTCCCTCGGAAAATCGTCCATAAAAATTTTCCGGATGCTTTCACGGCTTATCACTTTCGAAATTCGGATTCAGCGGGTCAAAATACATAAGATTAACTTGGGTGATCCCGTCGCGCTTTATCGGCTACGAAAACCCTCCCTGCCACCGGACTATATGGGCGTGATTTTCACCCATTTCCGAATGATTTGAAATTTGGCAGGTGTTCATAGTTCCGTGACAATGCAATTTGACATTTTTTTGTTATACAAAAACAAAATGGTGGCTCCCAGATGGCGGACGAGATTTGTGATAATTGTCCGATTTCATTCAAAATTGGTATATGAGGGTTTTCAGAGTCATAGATTATGATTTTTTTATCAAAATTCATGAATTCAAAATGGCGGCTCAATGATGGCGTACAAAATTTGTGATTATGATCAGATTCGATTCAAAATTGGTATGTGAGGTTTTTTCATGTCGTATATTTCGAATTTTCTGTCAAAATTCATGAATTAAAGATGAGGGTCTGCTAGACATCAGGGACAAGCTTCGAGGAATAATGAAATTGACCAACTGGGATGTATACAAGGAAGATCTTGGAAGTCAAACGGAGGACTTACAATTAGTATTACTAATCGAATAGATCGAGAAACTTGATACAGCCTTGAAACAACTTCAAACTGATAGGTATAACAAAAGCAATTGAACTTACGTCCTGAAAAATAGAAGGCAATCACCAGAAATGAACTTTAGACAATAGACAATAGAGTTTTCAAACAGCTCTTTCTGAGAACAATAAAAAACTCAGAAAATCAAAAAGGATAACATCGAGACAAATGTGCGAGGGGATTACTATATTGGCCTCAGAACAACGTCTACAAAAAAATCTCCCAAAAGAATATTTCAACGGAATAGGTTTTACTGAAAAACCGAAAGTAGGATAACTGATAAAGCTTAAGTGTTCTCCTACAGACACACTTTCCTGATTCTAAAACGGCTGTGGAGAATAAACAGCAAAGCACTCACATGAAAGGAGTTGATCTCCACCCAACAGGTCCAGCAGAAGCCTAGCTGGAAAAATCTTCACAACTCAAAAAATAAAATAGGCTAGCAAAAGCTTTAAACCATTTAAGTCGCCAGGAACAAAAGGATTATTTCCCGCTTTCCTGCAACATGGTTTTGGATTGATAGAGCCCTTCTTGAACAGGCCAGCTATCATCCACGGTTTGATACCGCAAGCTTGAGAGAAGCTTTATGGACGAACGAAAGTCTTAGCCAGGAATCACACTGATCGACTAGGACCAACCGTCCGCGACCGTCCACCTACGACCAAAATTTCCAACACGTATAATCTTATCGCACAACTCACACTGTATAATCGTCATTGACCGTCCTCGACCGTTTTTCAAAGACCATGTTCGAAATTGTAGTCTCTTTGATGAAACGAAAGAACACTCTTTTGTCTTATTTCCACTAGATTTTTATTGTTACGACCGGTTTCGGGTTTTATCCCATTATTTATTTATTAATTTATTATTTATTTTTATGGACAACCTAGAAAATACCCTCATCCTTAACAACCCCCTTTCTAAGAAGCATATTGTGTTTTGGTTCAGATACGTGGATGACGTACTAGTAGGTTTTGATGGTTCTAACAGACAAATTAATCAATTTTTGAACTTCCTAAATAGTCTACATAACAAAGTTAAATTCACAGTAGAAATCGAACAAAACAAGAAGCTTAACTTCTTAGATCTGAATATTTCAAGAGTTAATAATAGTTTTCAATTTAATATATACGGGAAAAACACGTTCACAGACTGTACAATTCCCTTTGATTCTTTCAGTCCGATCTCACACAAATTGTCTGCGTTTAGGTCAATGATACACAGAGCTTTCGCGATCCCTTTACCTGATAAGAATTTCCAGGATGAACTAAACATCATTAAACAAATTGCGGTAAACAACCAAGTACCAGTTTCTTTAATAGAGAAATTAATATCAGGTAAAACTCAAAAAACGATTAAGAATGAACTATACCCAAATATTGAAGAACGTTATACACGTAAATATGGGAGCATTACTTACTCAGGTAAACTTTCAGAAAACATCCAAATTTATTTTTCTAAATTCAAAATAACAACAGCTTTTATAAGTAATAATAATTTAGGCAGAATTCTATTCAATGCAAAACCTAAACGAGACAGAATGAAAAAATCAGGAATATATAGATTAGAATGCGGGGAATGCTCTGCAGTATATACAGGCCAAACCGGTAGAAATTTTGACGTAAGGTTCCGTGAACACGTCGGTTTAGACAAAAAATCAGCAATGTACGAACATCTACAAGAATCCAAACACAAGATAAGTAAGGATAACCTCAAAATTCTACACACATGTAATAAAGGGAAGACAATGAATCTGTTGGAAGCCATGGAAATTAATAAATCAATTAAAAACCAGAAATTTAGAACCCTCAACGAGCAACTCGATTTGTGTAGGTCTCCACTTTTGAATTTATAAATTTGACAACCCAGGTAATTTCCATCACCTCCAGAATTTAAGTTTATATTGTTTCACCCTTGTTCTCTTAATTACCTCTCCATACAGCCTACCTGCAAACTCCCTATATAACTAGACTTAGAGTTCAATTGAATTAGTTAGTTTTTATACTTGATAATGGGATAAAACCCGAAACCGGTCCTAACAATAAAAATCTAGTGGAAATAAGACGAAAGAGTGTTCTTTCGTTTCATCAAAGTGATCATGAATTTCCACAAAATAAACAAGTCATCAATCACACAAATTAAATTGTAGTCTGCTGGAAATTTTGGTCGGTGTCACACTATCCTGACGTAATGTCATTTTGACACACATTTATGATGAACTTTTGACTTCAACAAAACTCATGTAAATAGGTATATTTCCTACCGGAAAAATTAAATGTCTGTTAAAAACTATTGATATTATGAATTTAACTTATTTTCAATAAATGAACAGACAATTCACATAACCTTTCGAATGTCAAATTAATGTCAGATATACAAAATTATTCTAGTAGTCGGTCGTGGATGGTCGATCAGTGTGACTTTGAAAGTTTTCATTGATCTACTTCTACTTTTGGTCGTAGGTGGACGGTCGGTCCTGGTCGATCAAGTATTACATTGGTCTACGAGCGGTGGAATAAACTTATGAGGGTTGAATTCAAGAGACCCACCCTAGGTCCCGTATGATTACAATATGATGTCCTGAGAAGCGTCTCTACTCGTGATCTGTTATATTTACTTGTGTATTTTACAACAGCAGCAATCTCGGAATCAAGTTCATCAGCATCACAATCAGCTGAATCATACAGTGTGACCCAGTTTAAATGAAAGTACCCTTATAAAACTTTCAGTTTTGAACCAATTGATTTTTTCCATAATCTGCTTCTCTAGACACATTCTACTTGGGATGAATCTAATATGTTCAAATATTTTGCAAAAATCTCAGCGTCATTCAGGAATTATGTGAAAATTCTACGGGGGACGAATGTTGTAACTACCACTTCTCAATATTGAAAAGCAGGTAACTTTGAATACCGCTTTCCACCATATACTTATTTGAAAATTGAACGGACCATAGGTCTGAGATTGGGATAAAGCAAGAGGCAGTGGAACAGCATAAAATAGAACAGATGTAAGTGATGAATTATCAAGTATTCAACTAGACCACTGCACTAGACCTAGGCAATGATCATAGGAAGATTTTTCGTAATATATTGTATGAAATCATGACATGATATTACTAATTAAATGAGCTCATAATTATGTTTCTCTACATTCATGCAAAAAGCAAAACTTTATTGAACTAGACTTAGTGGAAAAAGAAGTTCTTTATTGCACTAGTGCAATAAAGTTTTTATTGCACTCATTTGTCATTCTACTTCATCGCGCTGTCATAACAAACACAAATGTTCAAACCCACTACATATTTAGCAGATATTCTGTGAGATTGGCAATACGTTTTAAACATTTACATATTTCATATTATTTTGTATTAATGTTAGCAGCCAGAGTTAAACAAACAGTGCCTTCCCGAGAATAACTCCATAATCAAATCTGATACTCGCTTTGTTCTAAACCGTCTACCTGCACAGAGCAAACTGTCTGTACCATGACCACACCTCGTGATAACATACGCGCTCACGGCTACTACGATTTTAATTTTTATAATGCAGCTGTGATTATAGAAACGTCAGCCAAAAATTAATTCTGACAATAACAAAATTGAAAGTTTTAAAATGAGTATTATTAATGGAAAAATAGATGACAATGACCTGTTTCAATGCAAATCGATGGTTATAATTAATTATTTAAGTTGCGCTTTTCATTTTCCTACACCTACTGCCGCACCTTATTAAATCATTTTTTACTTTTTGCATGAACGTAGAAAAAATGTTGTATGCAACTCGTGCAAAAATAGTTTATTGTACTCGACGTGTTGTCCAACTCGGCCTAACGGCCTCGTCGAACAATTTCACGTCGAGTGCAATAAACACTTACTTTTTGCACTTGTTGCATAAATAACTATTATGCTTCTTGAAAACCAAACGAATGCATTTTAAAGAAAATAAAAACATAGTTGAAAAGGGGAACATTCTCCATGAAAATTGAAAAATGAAAAATGGGATTTATTTGTAATATCTAACAGAAAACAACTACTTCCCCGGCACAAGCCACGCTGGACATTGAACTACAACAGATTTTATGAATATCCTATTCATATTTTCGAACTAAAATCAAAAACATAGTTGTTCCACATTTCTGTCCAATTGTTCAATCAATGAACCCAAGTAACTTCCAACAAAAATACAGATATAAAAAAGAAAAATATTTTATTTCTAGGCTGAAATTTATAATCAGACCGTTTATTAATAACTCCACACTGGTAGATTAATTCTCTAACCATCAGTTTCAGAATATTCAACTTTAAAATTAAATTATAATACAACTATGCAGGTGTTTTTGACGCTCAATTTCTCTTCTACACCACTGTCTGCAATGCTGAAATACATTTTCGTACGTGACCTGCCCCGAGCCAGCGAAATGAACAGAAGCCGAACTGTTCTTCAGCCAATTTGGCAGCCTCTCCTAATATTTGATATCACATTTAACACTTTTATATGGAGTCGACTTATTGTAGAGATTCATACAAAAAATATATTTGAATTATGAATCATTATTTGAAAAGTTGAAAAAGCTGAGTTATTTATGACAAACACTTAAAAAAACCTGCATATAGTACAGTAACCAAAGACACATATAAGGCACAAGTGAAGAATGAATCGTAGCACTTTGAAACTCTGCACATGACTTCTTGACATCATATATTGTTAGAAAAAAAAATTATTCACCAAGATATCAGGGATGGAACCCAAAAAAAAATTATTTAAAAATATTATAATTTTTTTTTGCTGTTGTTTCGGAAAGTATAAGATTTATCAAGAAACAATTTCAACAAGGCGGAAGATAATTCAATTCTCCACAAGAAATATACCCACTAATTTCACACAAAATGCGCTCGTTTTCTCAGAAAACCTGATTGAATTCCAACATCAAATTTCTTGCTCGCGTTAATCCGCCACTGCCATTTCCGGCAGGGCCGAAATTTATATTTGTCATAACTTTGCTAAGAATTATAGCAGAAGGAAAGAAAAAGTGTATATCGTTCCTGAAGACTTCTACTTCCTCATGCAAATATAACGTGAATATCTGAGTACCCAAAATATGTTTATCCACTTCACATAGTGTTATTAAACATATATGCAGGATATGAATAAGCAAATATTCGGCTCCGCCAGAACTTTCAGCGGCGGGTAAGCGTAAATCGTATACTTTCCAAGATTACAGCAAAAATCTATTTATTTATTTTTAAACGAAAAAAAAAATATGTTCAACCCCTAGAATTCCGATAAACATTTTTTTTTTCGTGTTTATCATGGTTTCAACAACTAGCATACCAAGTTTGATGGTGCTACAATCGATCCTCGTCTCAAAAACCAATCGTACTGGATGAGTAAAGATTATTGAAACAACTCACGAGAGCTACCTAACTATTCTAGCATATATAGATAGTTAATAATTAACGAAATGCTACCGATCTCTCAAGGTCAATAGAAGGCACCAAAGCAGGAATCTGTAGAACCCATTTGAGAAGAGAAAAAGCTAACCGTCCCGATGGCGCAGCCTCTGAGATGACAAACCGAGGTGGGGAGGAGGGCACTCCAGAAAAGAAAATTAGAGGAACCGAAGGTACTTCGAAACACAAATTAACAGGGGAATCTTCGGACCCATGTAATAAGCATTTCCCTAGGTCCGTCCTCCCAGGTACGGTCTACCTGACGTAAGATGCGACTAAAATACGATACCTACAAGGGGAACCAAAGCAGGAACCAAGCCAAGTCAACCATTCCGATGACGCCGACCAGAGGAAGAGGAACCACCAAGGGTACCTCTGAGATGAAAAACCTAGGTAGTCCGGAAAAAGGAACTAGAAGAACCGAAGGTAACCTCAACACAAGTTAACAGGATAACCTTCAAAGGGACCACCGAAATCATGGTACCAGTGCTTCCAACTTAAGCAAAACATATGGCCTACGTGCAGATGCTTGAAAACCTGCCCATCCGTGTCAGACGGATGCCAACTACTTGTAACCGTCAATCTGAAAAGACGTGATGGGCTTCACATTTCATAAAAAAAAAACCTTGTAAGGCAGTCCTCGCGTTTGGAGTTCATTAAATCTATTCTAAGAGGTTCATTTAAAAAAAGGTAACTTTAGTTAGTAATTTGACAAAGGTTTATTGCCTTGAGTTTTCATCAAGTTAACTGCTAACGACAATATTTTACTTGTCTTATGTGTGTATGGGTCATGCTGGTGAATAGCTGAAAAGAAATGTAAATTGACTGATTGCGTGCGGATAATCCTTTGAAAAGAAGAAGACTACTCCCAGTTTTCATTGAATCATTTTAAATACAAAGATACTCATACTTGTTTCACCCTTGTGGTCTTTCGAGAGATAGCGGACAGATGGCACTCGCTTGACATGTTTGATAGTCGATCAAAGCCTACCTAAATTCGAAAGCAGTGGGAGGCAGGAAAACAAAAAAAAACAAGTTCTGGTCTCGTGACAAGCCATTTTGTCGAATATCGAATTTTTCAAGTTGGTCTATAATTCTTGCACTTCAGTTTTTCTGATGACAATAAATTTTTTTCTGTTCTTGCAAGAATCAATCAAACAGGTCTTGTCTTCCGTTTTCCGGTTCGTGTAACAAACATTTTCTAAAAATGGTCTTACCGTCAAGTCACCGTCCAGTTTCATTGTGGCCTTTAATCCTTAAATTATAAATTTTTTTCAACCTCTAAAAAATATGATCAAATTATCCTACTTCCGACACGGAGGGTATCAAATCCCACTAGACCATATGGAAAGTTTCTTGGAAACTACTTCTGATACCATTGATAAATACTGTTCTTTTATAGAAAATCTATGATTGAGGCACATCTCAACTTTAAAAATAAAATGCCAATAAACAAACGGGAAGTATGTACCGGACGGTTACCGAAAATAAATTTTCCAAGTTTATACGACTAATCTTAGGAGCCCCATACATTAAATCAATCGATACACTTCAATCTTGACAGCACAATTTCAGTTGCCCAAATAAAATTGAAAAAATGGACTTTGAATAATGATTAAGCTCCGAAATTTTGAGTAGCACTTCTTCAGGTATCAAGAAAAGGGAAAGAGTTTCAGGTCCCACAAAGTCGAGGAAATAGTCATAAAATGGGCCATAATTGAAAGGGGTAGGGGGTTAAGACTGAACGAAAACTCCTTTCCCTAGGCGGTTGCTTTTCTTGGTCCCTAAAGAAGTGCGACCTAAAGTTTCAGAGCTTAATCATCATTACCAGTCCATTTTTACAATTTTTAAACATAGCCGGTCCCGCTAGTGCCCCCTTTTGTCCCCTCTGTGACCCAGCCCTGCAAAAAATTCCTTCTAGCTCGATTTATGCTATCTAAGGGCCAAAATGAAACGAATGAACTAAAAAGTGAGAATATAGGAAACCGGCTAATTTTTGACCTGAGAAATTTTCAAGGGGGAAAATTTTCAAATTTTTTCTTCCATCCCCGGCCCCAACCAAATTTCCTTCCGCTTGTCAGAAGGTAACTGATCACTTTTTGAACAACATATCTGGAAGGAATGAATATTTATTAAAATATTTTCCCTCGTTTCTCGGCAGGGCCGTACTCAAAATCAAAAATATTGGATTTGGTACCTTCGATGTAAGTACTTCCATTCCTGAGCTCGGAAGGAGTAAAGCTGTTCGGCGCATTTTTTCACTGGCGGCTCCCTAACTATTATGGATATAATTCCGAAATCATTACTGATGAAATTTGATGTGGTTAGTTCACCAGTTTTAATTTCAATCACACATCCTTTGTCCCGCTACCTTAAACACAGCAAGAAGACTTCGTTAGATTTTTTTCATGAGTAGCTTTGTGATTCATTAATTAATATTGTCGTGATAAATCACACGGAATGTTTCGGAACGTGTATAACCCTGCAAAATAAGCAGATGTCATATATAACATGACACACTGAATTAAAACAAACGCGCTATTTTTTTTAGGTCGCCATGTATTTCGGGACAATACTCGCGTGTCAAGAGAGCTGATTGATAAAAAAATTTTTGGTGTTAGGTGAGGATGATACTAATATACATAATTTATGAAATGACTCGTACTTACGTAAATATGAAGTCACCCAAGAAGCCAAAATGGTGCAAAAAAGTCAAGCAACCTGAAACAGAAACAAAAATTCATTCCAAGAGTAATATTTTTTGATTTCTTGGTCGTTGTCACGAAATCGAAAAGAATGCAAAATATTTAAAAAATACCTTCACCTAGTTTCAGCTGAACAGAGAATGAAAATCCCTTTTGAACAAGATGCCACACGACTCCCCTTCCCATTTAATTTTTTTGAGGGGGTGTTCATAATTCAGAGGGGGTGCAAGAAGGGGGTAATATTTTCATACTTTAATTGTCAAATTGACAATAAAAACTGACCTGTTTCAAGATTTTTTGATAAAATACATAACGCTAAAAATGAATTTATTCCATACCTATGGACCGCACTGTAGATAAAAACTTGGCAAACACTTGCCGAGAGTGGAAACATTTTGCTTTGAGACCTGCTGAATAATTTTTTTCCTACGAGCCTGCGGAAAAGTAACTTTTCCGTACGATTTTTCGTTTTGAAAGTTGTACTTTTCCGTACGATTTAAAATCGACAAGATTCTAGGACGAGCATAGCGAGTCCTGGAAGTCTGCGAGTCCAAAAAAACTGTTTTCGGACGTGTTGCGTACACAATTTTTTTTCGGCAACCGGTTAGAATAACAAATTGAGACACATTTATTTGTTATATTTCTTTGTAGGAGAAAATTTCGAACATTTTAATTCTTATTTGTATTATATATCTAAATGCGAACAGAAGATAGGTACTAACAGAAACATTCTAATTCTTATTTATATAAATATTTATATTGAAATTCGGGCATTTCCCGGACTAGTCCGGAAAGTACGTACTTCCCGGACTAGTCCGGGAAATGATACTTTCTCAAAGAAAAATCGTCCGGGAAGTACCTACTTCCCGGACGATTGCCGAAAAAGTTACTTTCCCGCACGATTTTTACTTTTCCGTACTTTTCCGTACGATTTTTACTTTTCCGCACGATTTTTGTATTGTTGAAAATGAGGATATTTAGGACTAACTGAATGATCTATGTAACTATTCTGTCTTATTAGTCATTTTGTAAAATTATTATAAAAACTTGTTTATTAAAAACCTTGTTTTTTCATAAATAAGATGGACAAAAACACTCGTAAGAAAAATATTGTACCTAACTCTTACGGAAAATGTCTTTTCCGCCCATAACGACTTGCCCTAACTCCGCTCCGCGTCGCGTGCGGAAAAGTACTACTTTCGCACCGTGTTAGGTAAATAAATAATCCAAGTAAGTAGTGGTTTAATACCACTCATTATCAAGTTGCTTGCTTTGTCATTTTGAGGAACAAAAATAGAGGATTTAGATCAAAACATTTCACACTGATATTATGTTCCATGATAATGTTCTTCGGAATGTAAATAAAACTCATAGATTGGTGAAAGTCGCAACAAAATATACCCATTATTTAAAAATATGAAATGTGGGCGAAGAAAATATCTCCATAAGAATGTAATATATATGAAGTAAATATCCTATTTCCATCAAGTATTATCACCACTAAGGAACGAAGAAGAAATGTTTAGATGGCAGTTACTAAAAATAGTCGTGGAAAACTATAAACACAAGTGAAACTGTTTCGAAATGACTCGATTGCGTGTATATTTAAGTTTGTAAGTTATTTTCGTACCAGAGTTCACACCTTAATTTGTAAATGTCATGATGGCCTACCTACGATATGCGTATAAATGTTGTTCTCTGGCAATAAAAGCGGCGATATTTCAGAAAATTATGTGCGATTCGAAACTCTCAGTTTGAATGATAAAGCGAAAATTTGTATAAGGTAGAGTCGCAAACCTATTTCACAAGGCAAAAATAAAACTTGAAGGCCTTTTTTCACTGGTTTTATGAGCTGGAATGTAAGTACTAATAGTCTTGAAATGAAACTTGTAGACAGGTGATTTAAACAATAATCACATTCACTCAAAAATAATTAATGGTGAGTCATACTTACAATTTCATTACTGGAGAAAAATTCCAAAATCTTGACTGCAATATGTAATCAAGTACGATTCAGTTTTGAGACGAGGATCGATTGTAGCACCACCAAACTTGGTATGCTAGTAGTTGAAACCATGATGAAGACGAAAAAAAAATTGTTTACCAAAATTCCAGGGGTGGAACATATATATATATATATATATTTTTCGTTTAAAAACGAATAAATAGATTTTTGCTGTAATCTTAGAAATTATATGATTTATCGAAAAAACAACTCAACAAGGTGAAAAACAATTCAATTTTCCACAAAAATTATTGCTAGTAATTTCTTATGAAACGTACTCGTTTTCTCCAAAAACGTGATTGAACGCCGACATAAAATTTCTGGTTTACACTTATCCGCTACTGAAAGTTCTGGCGGAGCCGAATATTTGGTCATAACTCTGCTAAAAATGATCGGAGAAGAAAAAGAAAAAGTCATATCGTTTCTGAAGACTCCTATCTTCCCATGAAAATATAATATGCGATTATTTGAGTACCTAAAATATGTTTTATCGCAGTTCGAACAAAGTTCGAAATGAAACGATAATTTCGACAGAGCCGAAATCCCTTTCTCTTCACACTATCCCGCAAAATGAAAAATTTGAAGCGAATATTAAAATAATATATTCATAGAGGTCAATATTATTATTATTAATGTTGACTTGACTTTCGAATAACTAGTCCATCGAAGTAACTTCTCATTTTCTTAGATTTGTATTCGAAATGAATAAACAATCCTCGTGAAGCAACTAATACCTTTTTCTTTCTTTGAACTATGTCAGTCAAGGAAATCTCATATTTGCACGATCCACGATTTTCTCCGTTCAATCTTCATCACTTTTCATTTCTACTTAAATTAAATTTATAGTTATCAAGAATTTGTTATCTGGATAGATGCACAATTTCACAAATTTCATTAATTATTGTTGTCAACTAGTTTCTGACGGCCAAACAGCCATAGCTACCTTGGATTACCTAGTGTAGATTAGGTCCAATAGTTCCTTAGAGGTATTTATCAATATTAGCGATCGTTGGGGACAAATGTCCATTGGTATCATAGATGAGGCCGTGGAAAAGAGTATTCCGTTGAATACGGCTAGAAGTAAAGCATCAATTACTAGGTGAGAAGATTTTTCTTTATTTCAAATCGATATATTGTCGTCCTAAATATAATTCGTGGTATGATTAAAAACCTATAATTTTTTGGAATATCAATTCATTGGCAATCCCAATGCAAGAAAATACAAGTCGTCCTACGGACTCGTTGTATTTTCAGCTTTGGAATTGCAATTCATTAATATTCCAAAAAATTATCGGTAATAATCATACCACTTATTATATTACCCCTGAATATATTCGCCGCGATAGTTTGGAATTTTGATAATACTTATTTAATACTAAGAATGCTAAGAATATTATTGGTGAAACATTTGTATATCAGATATTTATAGGTTATTAGTTGCCAAAGAACATGAGAACTGGCTTTATGACAGGATTTCGTTATTATTCGGATCTGTCACTGGTGTTGCATGAAACTGTCGGTTGCCTAGCAACAGCCATTAAAAAAAGTGCTCTTTTTTACGCTTTTCCGTTTAATAATGAAATCGTATGTTGATAGTGAAATATTGTAATACTTTACGCACACAAATCACACAAAAAAAGTGGACTTTTTTTAACAGTTGTAGAAAAACATTATTTCGACGTATTTTCGGTTATTGATCGTTCAAAATGCATTCTACACTTATGTGTTAACAATATAGCTCGAATAAGTTTGAGCTCAAAAGAAGATTGTGCTCGCGTACACAAGACACCTAATTTTCAACAAGCATCTTTCAACTGAAGTTACTTTTTTAATGAATTATTCGTTCATATGATGATACGGTTTCAAACAGGATATACGCAATTAGTTTGTGGTGACTATATTCCGATGATGGTTTTGAGTTCATACTTTTAAACTTTCAGCAACTAGTTACACAGTGCTTCGATTCTGAACAGCAAACGCAAATTCTGGGCGTCGACTGACTTTTTCTCTCGTCTGATATCGAAACAGTTTCGGATTTTCTCTATTGGTCTAAGGAGACTAGTTGCTTTACCGATGTCTTTCAACCAGTTGGAGAAGTCTAGAGGGTAACTTATTTCAATATGATAGCTTGCTGTTACAAATTTCTAGTGAGGTTGGATTCAAATTCAATTATTTACTACCTGCAACAACCGGCGTTGCCCGCGGAAACAAAAATATGAGACAATTTCACTTGAGTGTTTTTCCCGTACATTCTAGAACCTTCCGAAGAATCTGTTCTGGTTCATTTCGCGATTACCACGAATTTTCTAAAGTTTTACACAAGTCTCGAGAATATTCTAGAATTTTCTTTTTCATAGTCCAGAAATCAAGTACCTAGAAAGTTTCATTACTACGCCCTTCATCCTGTTAGCCGAAGTTTCGAAAACTTAATTGAGTGTGTTTTAAGTACATTATACAGGGTGACCAAGGGTTAAACCGCCAAACGTTTAGTATGGGTTTTTCAGGTAAAATAAGAGTTTTTCTTCATATTAGCACCTTTTCCAAGATACAGGGTGTCAAAGTTTTCACAAAAAATATTTATTTTTTTATTCTGAGTACATTCAGATGAGACTTTCACTACCGCAAATAAGCATGCCAAGTTTTATCAGAATTACCCATAAAGTTTTTAAGTAATGAATAAAAAACTGATATTTTCTAAAAACTTTGACACCCCGTATCTCGAAAACGAAGCAAGTTGGGACACATGCTCATGTAAAGAAAAAATCTTATTTTCACCTGAAAAACCGATACTGATCATTTGGCGGTTTAACCCTGGGTCACCCTGTAGAAAATTACGGATACTCTGTTCTAGCTTATTTCACGGAAATTTCGAAATTTTTAGAACTTTCTAGAAGATTCTAGGACATTCTAGAACGTTCTTTCGTATATTCTAGAAATTTATTTTTTATATTATGGAGATTTCCAGAACCTTTTCCCACCACGCCGAACTTTCGTTAAATGTACTCAAGGGTCTTTTTAATACGTTATGAAACATTACGAAGGCTATGTTCTAGTTTATTCCACGGAGATGACAGTCATATTTGCACAAGTGTGAATATGAGATTTTATATCGATACAAGGGCGAATATAAGAATCGTTGGTTGAGATTTATTCGGTAATAAATTCAAAATTAACTTTTTGAATTAACTTTTTGCAGTAGCTTTAATATTATCAAGTGCATTTTCTGTACCTATCAGAATTACTCTTTTTGATTTTATGCAAATTCTGGGGAAATAAATAACCAAAATAGTTATTTATGCAACAAGTGCAAAAAGTAGGTGTTTATTGCACTCGACGTGACTCAACGAGGCCATCAGGCCGAGTTGGACAACACGTCGAGTGCAATAAACTTTCATACAATATTTTTTCTACGTTCATGCAAAAACCAGAAAATGTTTCATTTAGGTGGCACTTAACTGTAAGGAAGACATTGTTTGTTTAAATCTATCTACTAAAAGTAATTCAAAAACATTTTGTGTAATTCAGATGATATTCGAAGGAAATAATTTTATTTTTAACAAATTGCATTTTCTAGTAATTTCAGAGTCCATTATATAATGAATATGATGAAACATGCAACTATTCAAAACGTAATACAAACTCACAGAGAATGGGCTAAATTTGACGTCGATTTGAAAGTTTATGTCTGTTATGATGACAGAACCCTATAGTAGAATGACAGATGAATGCAATAAAGAGACAGTTTTTCCACCAAATATAGTTCAATAAAGTTTTGTTTTTTGCATGAACGTAGAAAAACTAATAAATACGAACGAAAGGCAGTCTGACAGATATTTTAATAGTGACAACTTATCAACTGAAAGTTAGATTTTGGGAGTGTCTCCGCTAACGTCTACTGGGCAACATAATCTGAAAAATCATTCGAGACTCGTGATATGCAATTCAATATAAATGTAGCTGTTGCCCTATGCTCGTGTTTTTTTGCACACGACATGTTGGACTACTCGCTATAGTCCGGTGGCAGGGAGGGTTTTCGTAGCCGATGAAGCGCGACGGGATCACCAAAGTTATTCTTATGTTTTTAGTTCGAAAATATGAATAGGACATTCATAAAATCTGTTGTGGATTAATCTTATGTATTTTGACCCGCTGAATCTGAATTTCGAGGGTGATAAGCCGTGAAAGCATCCGGAAAATTTTTATGGACGATTTTCCGAGGGAAATCGAAAAAACCATTTTTTCAAAAACAAATAATGTCATAATATTCTGCATAAAATTCTCTACAAAAAAGATATCCACAAGTTTTTCTTGAAAATGCAGCATTTCAGTAAAACGTGCTCGAAATTCGAAAAAATGCGATTTTCTCAATTTTCAGTGCTCTCTCATTAAGTCACATAATGATATTTTCAGGATCACCTTTTCTATATATATATCTCGACTATGAATAACAGGAGAGGTATTTTTGAAAAAGTCATTCGTGTGAATTTTCCGGCACTGAATTTCCCGATACTTTTACCTTGCATGAAAACGGCATTTTTTTATTCGCGAAGCTCACGCAGTGGACGAATTCCTTATAGTGTCAATCAAAACGGGTTCAGCACATATTTTTTCATGATCACAAAGCATTTCAGTAGCGGAAAAACGGAAAATTTTGCTTAAAAGTTAAAGAATTTTCCGAGGAAAATCGAAAAACTCATTTTTTACCAAAAACAAATAACTTTAATATACTCCATAAAATTCTTTACAAAAAAAGTGTTCACAAATTTTTCTTTAAAATGCACCGTTTTCGAGTAAAATGTGCTCGAAATTCGAAAAACTGCGATTTTCTCAATTTTCTGTACCCTCTCATTCCGTCACATAATGATATTTTCAGTATCACCTTGTCCCAAATTATTCATATATGTCTCGACTATGAATGACAAAAGAGACATTCTTGAAAAAATCATTCGTGTAGATTCGTGTGAAAATATCATTATGTGACTGAATGAGAGAGCACAGAAAATTCAGAAAATCGCATTTTTTCGAATTTCGAGCACATTTCACTCGAAAACGGTGCATTTTAAAGAAAACTTTGTGGATACCTTTTTTGTAGAAAATTTCACACCTCACTTTTTCAGCCAATCACAAAATTGGTTTTTATTTAGTTGCCATGGCAACCCAAAAAATTTCCGGAAATTTTTATCCTCCTGGGTACCCTGGGCGAAATTAATAAGTGGAAATTTTTCTGTCAAATATTTGACATGTGATAGTTAACATTTTGCTTTTATGTACAAATGGAATGTTATTTTTCATATGAAAGGAGATAATATTTCATAATTATATATTCACTAAATATTTCGAATGTGTCTGAAAATATTTTGAGAACTTGCATTTCAACGATGAATAGGTCCATCGGTAAAAAATGTATATCAATCAAATATATCTATGATGAACTTAATATTTGAAACAATTTTATTCAACTTATCTTTTCGTGAATACTCGGCTGAAATTTGCAAGAATTCCTTTCCACACCAGTCAAAACTATTTTAGTTCTGCGTGATGTGCAATGTAACTTTAGGTTGAAAATGTCACAAAATGAATTTTCCTTTCTCACATACAAACACCGCCACTAATACCAACGCGTAACTGTCATTATATCAACAAAAACCATTCATGGCCCACTGATGTTACAACTTGTTTTCTCTCAGAATAATCTATAAGTCAGTTGAATTAACCATTAATTTAATATATTTTGGTGTGAAATTTTCTTACCGAATCCCCCTAGTGCTTGAATTATTGCCGGAAATTTTTCGAGTACATGAATTTTTTGAAAATTACCCGAGTCGCGCAGCGACGAGGGTGATTTTCTTAAAAAATTCATGTACGAAGTATTATTATAAGTGAAAATTTTATGCAGAATATTACAACATCATTTGTTTTTGGAAAAAATGGATTTTTCGATTTCCCTCGGAAAATCGTCCATAAAAATTTTCCGGATGCTTTCACGGCTTATCACCCTTGAAATTAGGATTCAGCGGGTCAAAATACATAAGAATAACTTGGGTGATCCCGTCGCACTTCATCGGCTACCAAAACCTTCCCTGCCACCGGACTACTACGCTCGTGTGCAAAAAACATGCTCATTTTGCAACTTGTTATATAAATAGCTATTATGCTGGAGAGGGTATAACATGGTTAGTTTGTGTAGGTTTTCCGTAAATGCTGTATTCCAGATTTGTTAATGGTCTATTTAAGGGATGAGTTTCGTGAAGGACGTTATCATTTCATACTCTTTATAAAATATACTAGTTTGCAGCACCTATATATTCCGAATTATTTCTCGTAGATCAACAATCAATGTTGCACTGGGAACTTTTTTATATTTACTGTCACAAACTCATTTTATAACTCAGAGCATGATACATAGTGCGTCCGCCTAAATTCTCTACATATGAGAAATTTTTTCACTACTAAATTACAAAGTTGTGCATGGTCGACCACAGGGTTCGAAGGATTTATATCAAGGATATATCCATATCCTTTTTTGTTTTTGAAGACATTGGAATGAAATTTGGAGGATCTATATAATACATAAAACTGCATTTTCTGACAAGTGACTCAGCTTCATGCAACTTCCGGTCTCACCGGAAGTGATACACTTTCGATTTTTAAATGAGACACCCGGTATATTTCCATTTTTTTGTCTCCATATTACATTCTGAATACAAACATGTATCATATAACCAAACATTTTTCAAATTTTGAAATTTATTTTTGAATCTAGAGGACTATAAATACGTTCAAATTATTAATTTCAGTCTTAAAGTATTGAGAAAAATACATCTTTACGGTTTTCGATTGAAATGCATCTGCTGGGTAATTAAATATTACGTAAATATTTTTGGGATTGGAAAAATATTAAAATTCATAGAGTAACCTGTGACCAACACAAATGATATAACAAAACCATCAATCCAAAAACTAATATCTCCTTGTATAAATGATATAATTAATATGTTTTGTAATCAATAGCGTACACAATAGTTTTCTAATTCAGATTTGGAGAAGTGAGGTAAGATAACATATCGACAAGTAATGTGTTTTTTTTTTTAATACACCTTAATTCCCCTGTTCTATTTATTATGTAGGTCACAGGTTACCCAATGTATTTGAATCTCATTTTAATCTGAAATGTTGTTTCATTTTAATAAAGATCCTAAGTAATCTTTTCAAGTTTTTCAACAACAGTGAAGCGGTATCAACATAATAATAATGAAATTTACAAAATTTCCATTTAAAAAAATTAGTAACACAAATTCGAAAATTGAATTGTATGTACATAGCAGAAATATTTCGACTGAAAACAATATTCCACAAAAATGTTAGAACTTGCTGAATCTGAGTCACTTGTCACAAAATGCAGTTTCATATCTCCTACAGGTCCTCCAATTTTTATTTCAATATCTGCAAAACAAAAAAGTTATAGGGTCGAGCCACTTTCCGTGGACACCCGGTATATACCATGGATATTTATTAAAAAAAATTGCAGCAGTGTTCAAAAATGTAATTATTACCTTGAAAAATGACTGTGATGAACCACTGATTGGTATTTAAAATAAAGTTGAATAATAGAAACTTACTATATTCAATTTTTATTTGTGTGATAAAACTATATCATTTTGAACCAAAGTTTGTTATGTTGACTTTAATTTTTTCGATCTTTTTTATAAGAATATTGTATGATTTTTTTTCAATTAAAAGTACAAAATAGCAATATACTCTTATTTTTTGTCGATGTTTTACAAAAAAAAATTAATCAACAAGTATTAAAAAATAAATATCTAATTTGGATATATATCCGATATTTTGATATTTAAATTGATAACATGATATTCTCGAACCCTATTCGAACAATGTTTTTTAGTCATATACGAGGGTTGTCAAAAACTATGAAATTTTCTAGGGAGTGGAGTACCTTTATTTTTGGCAAAATCGAAAATTGTTATCAATAAAAGTTGATTAGAATTGAAAACTACTTACCTATCTACAATGAAAAGTCAGTTTTTGTTATTTTTACAATTTTTTTTCATATGTAGAACTTTTTTATTATGAAATTGATAAGTAAGTACCTTCAAGTTTGATGTTGGAGCAAAATGGATAAAGAAAATGTTACTGGAAGTAATTAAGCATTTTATCCAAGTTTAGACTCTTAGTACGATTGTAAAAAAATGAACATTTAGATAAAAATCATTTCAAAATTAGCACTCTTCTTTGCTATAATTTCATGTTTCCTTACATCAATTCCTAAAAATATGATTATTTATTTCAGTAAAATGCAGTTGTAATCATAAATATTGCAATGAAATAATTGAAATACAAATAGTATGTATTAACTCTTGCTTCCCACTGTACATTTTTTTGGCCTTTTAAACTTTATTATTTTATTATAAGTTTATTCACTTTTTTTTGTTTAATGTTTTTCAGTGTTTATGATTGAGAATAACGTATCAACCAGGTTTCACTTGAAAGATCAGAATATTTCATTTTTTAGTCAATCAGCAAGTGGAATACATATTCATTCAATCATTTGAACATGCAGTTGAAATTGAATATGCAAGAAATATATTTATCTAGATACCGAGAACATTACCAAATCATGTTGTAAAACTACTATTGCAAAAATATTGAAAGAGCAAAACATTTTGGACTTACCAACTAAAATTCCTACATACTTTGAAACAAGGTGATGATGAGCGCGACGGTTCGAATTTTGTTGTTTAATACAAGAAGAGATAGAAGATAACCCTTCCATAACAAGAAGCACCACTTTAACCGAAGAAACATCGTTCACTTCTAGACAGGCCATTAAACGATGTGTGGATCGATGCTCCTGTCGTGTGGAGTGTGGAGCGATACAACGAAAGGCTGACAAAATACAATAAAGAAATAAGGAAAGCCAAGAGGAACAGCTTCAGGAGCTTTTGTGAGACAATTACATCAAGCCCTGCCACAAAAACCATGGCGAGGGGCAGAGAGCAAGGACCAATGTCACTCAGAAGAACAGATGAACAGATGGTAACTACACAGAGGATGAAGAGCAACGAGCTCTCTTACTGGAGACGCACTTTCCAGGCAGCATACCACTTGAACCCAACAGATCACTTAAGAACCAGGTAGGGCTAAACGAGAAGACTGGAAAGTAGCAAAAGCCATATGCACTCCCCAAAGAGTGAAATGGACCACTAAGTCATTCCAACCATTCAAGTCACCAGGAATTGACGGTATATTTCCAGCCCTCTTATAAAAAGGACAAACAGAACTACTGCCGCTCTGTACGTGCTTACCGAAAGCATCCAGAGATCAATCAAAGAAGTAAGATCCAGAGATCACTTGAGCATAAGGTAATGGTCATATGCGTCTTCTTAGACATAGAGGGGGCATTCGACAACACCTCTCATGAAGAAATAAATAGGGCCCTAATGGATAAGGGAGTGGACAGAACCACATCCAGATGGATGTGCCAAATGCTGGCTACAAGAACTGCTGAAACGAAAGTGGGTGAGAGCAGCTTTCGGATCAGCACAAACAGGGGGTGCCCACAAGGAGGGGTACTATCACTTGAAGTCTCGTAGTAGACGAACTACTCGGAACACTGACCGGGAACGGAGTTACTTGCCTTGGATATGCGGACGACATAGTCATTATGGCCAAAGGCAAATAAGGAACCCTCTGCGATCTCATAGGAAGAGAGCTAGAGACAACCAGAAGGTGGTGCCTCTCGGTGGGGTTGAGAATTAAGTCATCAAAAACCACAGTAGTACCATTCACTAGAAGAACAAAGTTTCAGCACCTAAGGACTGTTCGCCTCGACGGAACAGACTTAGAATGGCAGAAAGTGGTGAAGTATCTAGGGCTTACCCTAGACTCAAAACTACTCTGGAACAGACACGTAGAAAAGATCGCTAATAAGGCAAAATCATCACTGATGGTGTGCAGGAACATTGCAGAAAAAACATGGGGCTGTATGTAACTCATCAGTACTGCGATGGATGTACACCATGATAGTGAGACCTATGATCACCTACGGAGCAGTAGTGTGGAACGGCAGAACCGAGCTCGCCACAACAAAGAAAATCTTGGAGATAGTGCAAAGACTAGCATGTCTTTGTATAACAAGTGATGAGGTCGACTCCAACAGTAGCAATAGTGGTCATTCTAGATCTCACTCCTCTACATATCGTGGTGAGGAGAACTGCTTGGGAAGCAAACCTCAGGTTGGCTAAAGTCGTATTCAAAGGGACAGCACACGGTGTAAGGGGCTCAACCTCCACCTACTGTGCACATCTTGCCGATCTCCCAACTGACGAAATTACCAGGAAATTTGGTTTCGAGAAATTTTTTCGAACGGATCTAAACACCAAGCGAGAATCCATTCGAGGAAAGAATACCATAGCATGGTACACGGACGGGTCCAAAACTCCCGAGGGAACTGGAGCAGGAGTCTTTGGGCCTCGCACCAAATACTCGGAACCCATGGGCCAGTTCCCCAGCGTTTTTCAAGCAGAAATTCACGCGATCGAAAGGTGCATTCAGTTCAACCTCAAAAGGAAATACCGGAACAAGGAAATCGTGATCCTATCCGATGGTCAAGCAGCCGTGAAAGCGTTGAGCCTAGACAAACTTAATGATCTAGGCAGGAACAACAATGTGACCCTCCTCTGGATGCCGGGGCACGTCGGAGTGGAGGGCAATGAACAAGCAGACACCCTGGCACGAAAAGGCGCATCAACGCCATTGATCGGGCCAGAATCATTCTGCGGACTTGGAAAATCTTACTTCCGAGAAGAACTCAATAAAGCTGAAGAAGCAATGAGAGCAACATACTGGCTGAGACTTCCAGGGCTGAGGCAGGTCAAAGATCTCCTCGGCAATTTCAACCGAGCAAGGTAGAAGACATTGATTAACCTCAGCAAAACTAGTCTAGAGACAATCACGGGATTTCTAACGGGGCACTGTAGACTCAAAGAACACCTAAGGAAGCTAGGCTTAGAGGAGGACAGCACCTGCAGATTCTGTGGGGAACATCCAGAAACACCCCACCATATATTGATGGAGTGTTATGCTGTACATCATAAAAGATTGGATATACTAGGATCATACCAGCTGACTGTGGGAGATATACCACGAGTAGACCCCCTCAAAATCCTAAAATTCCTGAAAGAATTGAGGCTTGAAGGGCTACTGTAAAAGAACACCTTGTGATAGCAGAAGAAAATAGGGCACGATAGATCTAGATAGATCAGGTCGCAGCACATCACTCACTCTCCATACTTACCAATACCAATAAAATATTATGTGGAAACATCGAAATTTGGTGAATATTATAAATAAAAAATTATGCGAGATGAAAATAAAATATATGGATACTACTACTAGTTTTCCTAGTTCAGTATATTCTTCACCCCAGCACGGAGTAACGGACTACTTTCTCCATATAAATAACACTTTTTCTCTGTGTACATTATCAGCCTTTAATGTCAACTGTGATGATATCACCGCTATAGGTAGAAATCATTTATCTACCAACATCGAAGTAGATTGGATTATAACTTTCACGTTTTATATTACAAGTAGCGAAAGGTGCAGCTAAACAAAGAAACACTGAAGACATTCTCTTCCTCATCTTCAACAGAATATTTATAGACTTCGGATTTCGTAGTAGTACCTAGAAAAACCACAAAACTCCAGTTATGTTCGCTTTGATATGGCAGTCGAATGAAAACGCATATATCCAGGAAAATATTTTGCCGTGGTGAAAGGAAGCCGCTCGTTAATTTTGAACTTGTGATATTCCTTAGATTTCAATATGATATCATTTGAGTCAAAATAAGCAACTTTCTACTGTATCACAACTTTGTAGCTATACAGGTGGGTGGCTAGAAGTGGCTAGAACATGTCAAACATGTGTCGATGAAATGATAATCATCATTTATTTTTCAATTTCCAACACATACTTTACATTATTTAAATAAATGAATGGTTATTGATTTTAATTCTTTTAAGTACTGCGACTGTGTGAAATCCAAATCTTCATCAGTCAACAAGAAGAAATACAGACGACTAATTCATTTGGAAAAAAGCTGATGTAAAGGCGGCCTTCCATACCAGCCTTCAGCTTCAACTTCTTTCGGAAGAAGTGCTGCTATTTTTATATGACCATTTCCACAAGGGCAGAAAAACGCCACGCTTTACGTCAACTGTCAAATAATTTTTCTCCATTGTTAATTAATTTAATTGTCAGTTCTTGGCAAAAACACCGAAGAATAGTTTAATAACACTTCCTTATTTATTTGGTTTGGGTTTTATGACTTATATCATTTTATTCGTTTCATTTATATGACTTATATGTCTATAAAAAGAGATGGCAATATTCATAAACAAAGATAGTCAACTGCATGACGCTAAAAGTAAAACTTGAACCAACAAACAGCGGCATGACCTTGAAGAAGCGGCGGCTACTTTTGAAGTACTCTGATTCACTAGAGACAAGAAGCCAGCGGCAAAAAGCTGGTGTGGAAGGCCGGCTTAAGGTTAATTCAGTAATAATTAACTTTGATACATATTTTTGAACACAGTAAAAAGTGGATGAAAAAATACATGCCAAAATGTAATATATACACACTCTTCCTAGTATTATGACTTCACTGCACAAGTAATTTAAAAGTTTAATGTAAAATCAGGTGAACGTCCTCCATTTCTCCTGTGTTTTACAGTGAACATGTAGTTCAATTCTTTATTACATGTAATTTCCTCTGGTTTACATGATGACTGTTAATGAAGGGAATACTTTGTAATAGGACGGATTGTTACAGCGGAATGACTCCAATTTACATAATATTCCAGGTAGTGTGTGAATTTCCATTTAGTTAAATATAATTTTCCATGACACTGCGCTGTCGCTATGCGCATCTACCGCGGTGGCATTCGGCAAAATCCTAATTCTCATTCAGAGTTCATGATGGTAGGGTGAACATCGTTCGGCATCTGGAGTAGGTAGGTATTTATAGAAACAAACGGCCCATCTTTTGTATTATGTGTAAGTGAGTAAAGGGCGGGTTGTAACACGACGGGTTAACCTCTGGTTTTCTTAACCATTGGTTATCCTTGATTGGGTCGTTGTAATTTGGGATTTTGGAAGTTCACCAACTGGTTAACCATTGAATTTCTTACCATCCGATTTCGGATGGTTAACTACTGTTTAGGTCTCAGAACGATGAATATTAACATGTTTCATGGTTCTGTTTGGATTTTGTATTGACATTTGACATTAATTAATGTATGTGAAATTATGAATTAGTCATTTGAATGTGGATTGTGGTTCAAGTTCGTTATATATTAGTATATTTTATCTAGTTCTAAAAAGTATCATGGACGTTCAACGAGATCTAGAAGAACTTACAGATGATGAAGACTTTCTGGAACTCGTAATTGGAATGATGAGGAATTCAGAGCAAGGTTCAGGTTATCTAAAGAAAATGTACAGCACATTATCCAGGAAATAGAAGCTATATCATTCATTAGATATGAGTGAGTAATATTATTTCATTGGTGTAAATTTGACTTTTCTTTTCACTCATGCAGCTATCGGTGTTCTTGTTTTCAATGATGACGGAAAAGTTTTTCACCAATAAAATGAGCATATTCTTCTCGCTTTTCGTAAAATTCACAGCACGTTTGTCACCAACGGATGCTGAAATATTTCAAGTTTGAAATTTAACTTCATTTTATTCATAAGATTTACTCGCCCATTATTAAAATATGTCTCGTACGTTCATAATTATAAAAACCGAAACTCCGAACAACACTTCAACACACAACAATATCCAAACAAACACGGCACAAAACACGAGAATAAATAAAAGTTGTATCAACCACTAATCTATAATCAAACTGGATGAGCACTGCCCGTTTCGTCCCATGAAAATAATACGCCAAATTGAACCCTCTCAAATTGAAAATGCGCATGTGCATTGCTCCAAATTGTCAATGTCATTACGTCAGGACGCCATTGTTGTCAGTGTCGTGTGTTCTTATTGTTCGTGTTTCTAAAATTTTTGGCCAGTTATATTTGTGAAATTTGCTAAGTTAGAGTCTAAGACGATTAGTATAACTTGCGAGTCCATGTTTTATTATTATCATTTTTAGGTACCTGAATTTTTTTTAATAGTTGATAATTTTCATTAAGATTAAAATTGTCCCTTAACTTAACCTACAAGAGACGCCTTTGTTTAATATATCCTCAACGCGCATGTGTGGTGCTCCAAAATGTCATATACTGGTTGGCGTAATTTTCTCAAATGGGGGTGCTCATTCAGTTTGATTATAGATCAGTGGTATCAACCTACTCCTAGGTTATATACTCTCCTGTAACAGTTCATTGACAACTGACGTATAAAAACTAAAATTTGAGCAGTTGCTTAACCAATGGTTAATTTAGCGTCATACAACAGAAATCGACTAACCACTTGCTGAAGGTTAACCGAAGGTTCCATGACCCTTAAGTTAACTAGTTGAGTTACAACCCGCCCTAAGTGGGTGCCAAATGGTCATCGGATTATACAGTGTGTCCCAGAATAAAGGTGACAAACTCCGAGGATAGAATACTAACTTCATTTTAAGGCTGAAAGTTCCAATAAACATATACCCTAAAATGAGTATTTACCGAGCTACAGGGTGTTGAAAGTAAAACAAAAAAATAGATTTTCCAGAATAACTCCATAACGGCTTAACTTTTCTTAATGAAATTTGGTATGTCACTTGACAGCATTCAGTTTCATATTTCAAGGCAAATCATGTGTTTGTAACTCTGAACAGGGGCGTACGGCAGGTGGGTACCTCTATTCGCCCCTCCCCAACTTTCATGCCACTGGATTAATATCGATTTCGTCTTTTTTTTCTTAATCCCCAATATTTCCTATACAAAAAAGGAATACGTTTCGTTTCACAAATATCAACGGTTTTCGAAATATTGGAACTTTCAGTCTTAAAATGAAGTGAGGATTCTACCCTCGGAGTTTGTCCCCTTTATTCTGGGACACCCTGTATATCAGGTGACAGAATAGATATTGACGAAAAAAAAAACATTCTGTCACAGTTCATTCCATAATATTAGAAATTCCATAGGGCGATGATCCGAAAATCAAAATGAAGTGTACCTTTGGACATGTATAATTCTTTTAGTAAATACATATCTGCAAAATTGTGCAACAAGAACTTCTACAATATAATATTTGCAGGTCCAGTGTCAAGCTTCCGGTTGAAAAAAAAAAAAAAGTATCTTCAACTGTGAAAAATGTTCGGAAGCCTACTCGCCACGTTTGAATTATATTTCATATTAAACTTTCAGTAAAATATTTGTGATACCATATTTCAAAGATTTGAGAGTTTTTGTTATTTCTCTTCGATGTATATATCAATTTATTATGATGTTATGATAAATACAGTATTTTTGTAAAATTTTTATATCTATTTGGTAATTATAAGCCTATAAACATCGAAGAATATGTGGGAAACCACATTAGAAGTATGTAAAAATGCATGATGAACCAAGTTTAATATACAACAAAAGAGTAACTTATGTATCAAGTGAGTAAAGTGATACTTTTTTTTACGAGTAGGAAATGTTGCCGTAGGCATTCCTACAAGTGAAAAAAACACTTTACTCACGAGTTTCATACAGTATTTTTTCTACAACTGTCAAAAAAAATAACCAATTCATATTTTTTGCAAATATGAAATGAATTTGGCATATTTTTATTGATTCATTATTCGAACAAAGTTCGAACAGTATGCCGGAGAGTTGAGTTTCAAACAAATGAAACGAATAATTTCGACAGAGTCGAAATCTCTGTCTCTTCACACTATCCCGCAAAATGGAAAATTTGAAGTGAATATTAAAATAACATATTCATCGAGGTCAATATTATTATTATTAATGTTGAATTGACTTTCGAATAACTAATCCATCGAAGTAACTTTTCATTTTCTTAGATTTGTATTCAAAATAAACAATCCTCGTGAAGCAACGAATACCTTTTTCTTTCTTTGAACTATGTCAAGAAAATCTCATATTTGCACTATCCACGATTTTCTCCGTTCAATCTGCATCACTTTTCATTTCTACTTAAATTAAATTTTTTATAGTTATCAAGAATTCGTTATCTGGATAGATGCCCAATTTCACAAATTTCATTAATTATTGTTGTCAACTAGTTTCTGACGGCCAAACAGCCATAGCTACCTTGGATTACCTAGTGTAGATTAGGTCCAATAGTTCCTTAGAGGTATATGGTATTATTTTGAATATATTCGCCGAAATAGAATTTTGATAATACTTATTTAATAGTAAGAATGCTAAGAATATTATTGGTGAAACATTTGTATATCAGATATTTATAGGTTATTAGTTGCCAAAGATAATGAGAACTGGCTTTATGGCAGGATTTCGTTATTATTCGGATCTGTCACTGTTGTTGCATGAAACTGTCGGTTGCCTAGCAACAGCCGTTAAAAAAAGTGCACTTTTTTTTACGCTTTTCCGTTTAATAATGAAATCGTATGTTGATAGTGAAATATTGTAATACTTTACGCACACAAACCACACAAAAAAGTGTACTTTTTTTGACAGTTGTAGAAAAAATTAATTTTTCCTTATAAATACATGAATACATCCAATAACACATGGTAAAGCATGTATGTTATTTGGCAGTCATTAAATATAATGGTGAAAACACCTAAACAAACATGTAGAAATCACCATTGAATCCAGAATAATGCAGAAAATTACGTTAGTATACAAGTATTAACTCATGGAATAAACTGGGAATTTACATTTGAAGTCAAATTATGACTATACATTATAGTAAATGAGGTATGTAAGTTCACATGTAAATACATGGCAACGCATTACCCATATGAAATCATGTAATCTGATGGAAATTATTTTTATAATGTATGGAAATTCTATCAACTGCTAGTGTCAACTTCACATACTCTACTAGCCCAGTACCATTGCATGCTCAGAGTCGAAACAACCTACAACCATTTCGACCCTTTCTGCAATGGAACAAAAAAACCATTTCGAAGATTAAAAAATGTATCATGTTGAAGTAAAAAAAAAATATATATATAGTCAAACCCCACCAACAGTCGGTTGCTTTTTCTTTGGTGGGTCACTTGCGAGGGTCACCGTATCTGAAATGTTTCAATATTGTAACCAGAGTCTACGCCATATTTTCATAGCCATACATCTATCATTGGATGAAGAAGAAGTTTGTACTTCGTGCAGAAATTTATTTATAAAATAATAGATAGCAAAGCGCTTTCGACTATATAAAGTTCATCATCAGTGACATTGAATAGAATTTAAGAAATTTTGATAATGAGAATTTTGAAAATTGAAGATGTAAATATTTAAAAACAGGACATCGTATGAATAACATTAAAAAAAATCCTTATTCCAGGATTAACTATTATAAACCTTAAAACGTCAGCCCTAAGTTTACCAAAGAAACAAACATGATTATTATTAGTTCAGCATCGTGGGGGAGTCAAATGAATGCGACAGAATAAAGTTTCACAAGTTTCACATTCAAGGTATTCAACACATCATTCTTTTTTTCATTTTCTGTTAAAAAAGCCTCAGCAAGATGTCAATTGAAATCAAAAGCATATTTTTCATTATTTCTAGAATGGGAGAAGGGGGCAAATGAATGCGACAAAATCAACTTTAATATTCAAGATATTCCACACATCATTTTCATCTATTTTTCATAATATAAAAGTAATACTTCGATATGATTGTGTTCCTCTCACTCAATTTATGAGTGAAATATGGTATAATTTCACGAAGAATAATGCTCATACCTTTGATACATGTCCTCTTGCGGGATTCAAGACAGACCAAATAAGTTTTATATTTTATATTTTTATGATAAATTTGAATATGCTCAGATTCCGTACAAAACTGTACGATTTTCCATTTATTTTATGATATCTTCTTTGCGAAGCTAATTCTTACATGACGCATAATGTGAAACGTCATTCCACCAAAGTGCTACAGTCACAGCCAACTTCACAGATTTTATGTAACCGCGTAAATTTGTCATTGATTTTGCAAGGGTTATTATTAATTTTCCTTTCTCTCTAGTAGTATAAAATTATTTATAGTATGAAGAAATAAATGTATTTATTAAAGACACCGATTCCTTTTTTGTTTGACTACCTAGGGCAAAGGAAAAGTATCTGAAAAATAAATTAAAACTATTCAAAATACAATATATAAATAATAGGTAGGTTTATCAATAAAGGAGGTAACTATCGTCCAATATAACACAGACCTACATTTTTACCTATCCTCCAGTACTATAATATTGTGTGATATTGATTCAAACATTCAAACCTCATTCCACGAGAGTAAGTACAAGGAACTTTTTTTTTAAATAATTTTTGGTATAAAATTTCCTTACCGAAATTCCCACGAGCTTGAATTATTCTCTGTACATTTTTTAAGCTCTACAAAAATTATAACTGGAAATTTTTTGACATTTTAAAAAGTTCGAATCCCACTGCTGGAACTTTATTTTATATTATTTTTCCCCTGCAAGCATTGAGTTATTCATGTAAATGATTACCATCAAAAACCTTCAGTATCCTAGTATTTTTCAAATAATATTTTGGTGTGAATTTTCTTACCGAATACCACTCTATAGCTTCAATTAAAAACAAAAATGTTTTTGTTCTCAAAAAAATTTCCAGTAATAATTGAAGCTCTAGTGGTATTATAAGTGAAAATATTTCATCAACATAGACGAGAATAAACGTGATAAAATAAAAATCCAGTGACAGTTTAACTCCGCTAGTAATTTCAACATTTCTAGAGGTGGAAAGGGGTTGAATCGATGCTACAAACCAAGCGTCATTCAACGTATTCAATTCATTATTTTTGAGCAATTTTTCTAGAAAGGAAAATGCAAGATGATAACTACCAGAAACATTAATTTAATTTTATAAGGGGGGTTGATAAATGCTACAGAATCAACTTTCAAGTGAACTTATTCAGCAAGATAATGATGGAACCACGAAACATCAATTTTTCACCAACACAGATGAAAATAAACGTGATCAAATGAAAATCCATATGCTGCCGCAATACCAAGCACGACTTTATCGAAACATAGCGCCGTTCATATTGCTGGAGATTTCAATGTAGGTATTCAACACACGTATTCATCATTTGTTTTAGAAAATAAACTTCAGCAAGATGATTAATACCAGATATAATAATTAAAATCAACTTTCAAGGTGGTGATGAAACCCAGAAACACTAATTTTATAGGACTAGAAAATACTAGAAAGGATTAAATCAAGTTTCATATTCAACTTACTCCCACTTATCATTTTCCAATATTCATCTAGGAAAAAAAACTCCAGCAAAATAAGAATTATTACCAACCAGCAACATAAAAATCTGATTTTCGTCGGATTTTTGCTTTTGGGTTCAAAACTGTAGGTGCATGTTTCTCAATTCAAAAATATTAAGTGCACCTGTGTACCTATTTCTTGATTTTAATAGTATATTACGTAACAAGTGTCGTAAAAGGCATATTGTAATTGCTTTACACGCATTACGTACTATACTTTACCTACGGCCACATAAAGTGTGCCGTTTCCGAGATCCAAAAATTCATATTATTATCATTATAAGTAAAATGTATATTTAAGAATAGACGCCTATATAGATGAACTTAACTAGCAATACCTCATCTGAATAATAAATTTGATCCGAAAAGTTGATGACGTTTTCGAGATGCAAAAATTCAAATTATTATTATTATTATTCTTTTTCCAAAAAAGACGCCTACATAGATGAACTTTAAACGCAAAACTGCATCTAAATAAAAAAATTGATCCAAATCATTAGCCGTTTTAGGATCCAAAAGTTATCATTAATATTATGAGTAAAATCACAACCAAAGTGCTACAGTCACAGCCAACAGCATGAAAAGCGCCTACATAGATGAACTAAAGTAGCAATACCTTATCTAAATACAAAATTTGATCCTAATCGTTGTAGCCGTTTTCGACATACAAAAATTATCGTTATTATTATTATTATCATCAGTAAATTAGTGTGTTTCCATAAAAGACGCCTATATACTTAGATAAACTTAAAAAGCAAAACCCTATCTACATACAAAATTTCTGCCAAATCGATTTAACCGTTTCCGAGATAGGTATATCGTTTTGTTTATAAAAACTGTGCGGTTTGTTTACCGTGCGTAACGAGCTATTTACTGAGGCTGTGAGTCGTGTGTTTTTGACTATTTTCTGCAGTGGCCGTAGGTAAAATTGCAAACAACTCCTAAATTGTTTTTTGAAATAGGTATTCCTGCCTAGATTTATTCCTAACTACCAAATTATTACATTATATTCATTTTGCTGTGATTCCAATGAAAAATCAAGACAAATCATTGATGGATAAAAAGAGTTAGTTCATCAACCTCTCAAACCTCGAAGTCAATAATTATACCCGTTGACAATTACCTACACAATTTCTCGTCAATTTCAGAATTTAGTACTGTGTTAGGTATGCATTTTGACAATTGATGAAGATCGTTCGACAAAGTGCTAATTATGGGAGAACATGTTTCAAAACGGATTAAGAAAGTTGTTCATAGCATACCGCAAAGACCATCTGAACCAAATATTACCCGCTCGTATTTGAATAGAATATGAAATTGATATCAATTATTGCTGACAACTCGGAATCGTGTCGTCAAACTCCGTAGATCCGACGCATAGGATAGGATCCCCCTATTTCTAGACAAAACATGAAAAGAAATTTCAATAGGTACCTAGACGAAACACGTGCCATTCTTACGACCCCAAGTTCTTTTGTAGATGTTCACAATAAAAAAAGGCGTGCCTTCAGGGTGTAATAACCCTTGTAAATAAAGATAACCTGCAATCTGCGATAGAATTTATGGTTGACTCACCTTTGTCGTGATACACAACTGAGACTTGGGGATTAGAAACAGCACATTACAGTTAGTTAAAATCACACCGCACACGGTTAGCAAGACACATAAACAAATTAAAATTTTAAAATAAAGTTTTACAAGCAAGCACAACGTTACAACGCTGTTGAAGCAAGCAGCTGACAGAAAATAGTGTACAAATAACAGTTCGGGTATATTCGGAGCCGCTCGTGTGTTGAAGTGTGTTTGATTATAGCGGGGTTTTCAAACACTATGAATTATTGATCACGCGAAAATGAAGGAAGGTGAGTTAATTGTTCGGGTATATTACTTTTGCTGAGACTTCATTTGGTGAAATTATCCAACTAAATTTTCTAATTGTTACTTTGATGAAATGTTTTCAACAGACTGCGGTTTAGAATGAACCGTGTAAGTAGGTAGGTTCCTATCGAGTGAAGCTCTTCCTTCAGACAGCCGACACGAAGTAAGCGGCGCGCATCAGTATACAAAGGGATTAATTAATTATTATTTTCGAAAACGTATTATGCGCCATCTGATGCTTCTGAATTTTTATGACAAATGCCTATCATGCGTCAACACAATTCCGTTTTGGAGTCTAATCACCAAATGTCGTCGAATGGCTGTATAATCTACGAAACTTTGGAAGGGACACCCAAAATGAAAAAAATTATTTCTTCTTAAAATTCCGAGTTGTAACTCAGAATTTTAAAATTCCATGTTACAACTCGGAATTTTGAAATTTCGAGATATTACTAGGAATTTTGTAGTAAAATTCCCAGTTGTAACACGGAATTTTAAAATTTCTAGTTATAATTCGGAATTTTAAAATTCCGAGATTTAACTCTGAATTTTGTGAGTAAAATTTCGAGTTGTAACTCAGAAATTTAAAATTCCGAGTTATAAGTCGGAGTTTTACTTCAAAATTCCGAGTTGTAACACGGAATTTTAAAATTCAGATTTATAACTCGGAATTTTAAGAAGAATGATTTTTTTTATTTTTGGAGTCCCTTCCAGAGCTTCGTAATAATCTGATCAAATTGTATTTCTACCAAACAAGTTTTGGGGTAGTTTAGATTACTTCCATTCGCTATGTATTTTGGGGTGCTGAATCCGAATGATGTTTGCTAACAAATTTTCGTGACGGAACATTGACAAAATTGCAAAAAAAACCTAGATAATCTCTTTCTTTTACGGTTTATTGCTTATAAGTTGAAAACTAGAAATTTTTCGTTGATATCCTTCATTTTAGGAATGGAAGAGCATAAATATTTTCTACAAACTTTACCATACAAGTTTTTTTCTACGACGAACCGTTCGGGCTCAAGTACTAGGTACTTGTAAATTGGCATATTTCGGATGACTGGGGAAAATCCCACTTTTTCACTGCAAAACTCTAATGTATTATTGAAGTTCTCTGCGCATACCTTATTTAGATCATATAATGAAGGTACAGGTCACTTATTCAAAAATTACATACAAGTTATTTAATAAGGTCCGAAATTGTACAAAACTTGAAATTGAAACAAAAACCTTGAAAAAATATTTCACGTGATTATATTATTATACAGGGTGTTCCAAATTAAGTCGGCATCATTGCCAACTCCGTTATTATTGATGCTACGAATTCGGTTAAATGGGCAAACTAGTAGCATTTTCAATGGCCTTCTCGACGCCGAAAACAAAAAAAAATTGACAGTCGCGTTTTCGAAATATTTCATAAAATGATATTTTTTTAAATGGAACACTCTATATTTTATCATGCATTTCGACTCGTAACTACATTCTCAATAACAAAGCTCCTATGACTTTTTTTCCTAAAGTTGAAAATGAGCGACTTATGTGGAAATATTTATTTTTTTCACTAGTACAAAGAATTTCTTTGTTTTGGCGAATAAAACCTCATGATTGTCCAAACACCCAATTTTGGTATTTATACGAATGACAATATTTTGTTACTAACAGCAAAATAAGACAGTAAAAAGAAAAAATTGCGCTGGGATTTGAACTCGTGAAACCCGTCAATTGACACAACTGAGCTATTTGGTATTAATTTACAAAACTATAATTTCCATCTTAAAACCATCTCACTAGTCGTATTTAGTTTGTGAATCAAAATATTTCTGCCATAATGATAACTTTGAAGCCGTTTTTGTACAGAACAGAAAATGCTGGAGCGTCATATTAATGCGGTTGGAAATAGCTATTTGTGTATTTAGAGCGCAAAGTGATGGATTGCCGCTCGAACAAAGAGAGTCAGTTACCGCGCGACGCGAAGCAGAGCGCGGTAATCTTTGGAGAGCGGCAATTACACTTTGTGCTCGAAATACACACAATATTTTTTCGACAAACGCAGATCTCAGACACAGACACTACACTCGATACTTTATTGATCATTGATTACCTTATAATAATATTAATTTCTTTTATTATTTACTAGATTAAAATTGAATGTACAATTCTGACAATTTTTAATAGATATATCCAAAGTCGGTATCCAAATTACTGGCAATACAATCCATATCTCTAACACATAAAAAGAAGGCTCGAACACGATTTGAACACGGGTCGCCGGCGTGAGGTGAAGGAGCCTTAGCCTCTAGACCAAACAGGAGGCGGTGTGTTTGAACATATACTGGATATTTTATGGCGCTTTATCAAATCCGATTTTTATAAATGTTTCCTATTGACAAAACTGACTTATTCTCAACGTTAGGAAAAAAAGTCATAGGAGCTTTGTTATTGAGAATGTAGTTACGAGTCGACATGCATGATAAAATATAGAGTGTTCCATTTAAAAAAATATCATTTTATGAAATATTTCGAAAAGGCGACTGTCAATTTTTTTTGTTTTCGGCTTCGAAAAGGCCATTAAAAATGCTACTAGTTTGCCGATTTTACCGAATTCGTAGCATCAATAATAACGGAGTTGGCAATGGTGCCGACTTAATTTGAAACACCCTGTATATCATATATTATACGATCTATAGTTACCCCACTGCCTACTTAAGTCAAATATAGAAACCTGAGAGAGACCAACTGGGAAAAATACTCAGCTTCACTCAGTGAGTCTCTCGAGAGGCCCTTGACTGAAATACGAGACAGGGAGAGCCTGGAGAGGACAGTAGACGAAATGGGCAAGGCCATAGTCGAAGCCTACGAGGAAAGCTGTCCTAAGAAAAAAGTATCAAAGTAACAAAACGGTCTGGTGGAATGAGAATCTAGAAAACCTCGGAAACTTCTCAACAGAGTAAAATCCAACTATGGACCACATACAAGGCTGAACTCACGCAGTACATCGAAGAAATTAGTAAGGCCAGAAGACAATCACTTCAGAATCCATAATGTTTTAGACAAAGAAGGTGCTGTAAACCAAGTAGGTTTCAGAATCCATAATGCAAGGTCCTGTAAACCAAGTAGGTTTCTTAAAAAAGAATGGCAATGCCTATACTACAACATTCGAGAAAAGTCTAAGGATGCTCACAGAAGCACATTTTCCAGCCTCAGTAATTCCTAATAGCTCGACAGTACAGTAGACAGCACTAGAAGCAGGCGTAACAGGCGAACAACTTTGGAATGGAGGCTTGCTACGGAAATATCGAGACATCAAGAGATAGCCATGACATTTATAGACATCAAGGGTGTCTTCAACAATGCATCCACTCCATAGCAAACGCTCTAGTAAAGAAGGTATTTCTCTCCTACTGTGCCAGTGGATAAACGCTAACTTGAAAAACAGGGTCATTACATCAGCAATCGGCGGAATAATACTTACAACTAGAGCAAACAGGGGATGTCCGCAGGGAGGGGTGGTAGCACCCCTACTTTGGGCCATCCCAATGGACGAATTGATTGAAAGGCTATCTTCCAGAGACTTTCATTGCCTAGGATATGCCGATGACCCCGCGCTCATTGCAAAAGGCAAATTCGCAAGAACAGTCTCGGAGCTTACACACTCAGCCGTAGATATAATCGACAGGTGGTGAAAAGGAAGAGCTGATAGTGAACTGTGCAGGAGAATATGCTGAAAAAATTGAGGGCTACAACCAAAAATGACTACATGGCTCTATGCCAAAGTTATTAGACCCATGATAAAGTATGATGCCGATGACCCCGCGCTCATTGCAAAAGGCAAAGTCGCAAGAACAGTCTCGGAGCTTACACACTCAGCCGTAGATATAATCGACAGGTGGTGAAAAGGAGGAGCTGATAGTGAACCCTCATAAAACCAGAGTAGTTCCAAAAAAAAAGTACTGGATGAACTTAGGTCACCTGTACTGAACGGGATAGAAATTCCATTTGCCCAAGAGGCAAAATACTCAGAAGTAATCTTCGACCATAAGTTAACTTGGAACCAACATCTACAAAAAGATATAAAAAAGTACAGCAGGCTTCAATCTGTGCAGGAGAATATGCTGAAAAAATTGAGGGCTACAACCAAAAATGACTACATGGCTCTATGCCAAAGTTATTAGACCCATGATAAAGTATGATGCCGATGACCCCGCGCTCATTGCAAAAGGCAAAGTCGCAAGAACAGTCTCGGAGCTTACACACTCAGCCGTAGATATAATCGACAGGTGGTGAAAAGGAAGAACTGATAGTGAACCCTCATAAAACCAGAGTAGTTCCAAAAAAAAAGTACTGGAAGAACTTAGGTCACCTGTACTGAACGGGATAGAAATTCCATTTGCCCAAGAGGCAAAATACTCAGAAGTAATATTCGACCATAAGTTAACTTGGAACCAACATCAACAAAAAGATATAAAAAAGTACAGCAGGCTTCAATCTGTGCAGGAGAATATGCTGAAAAAATTGAGGGCTACAACCAAAAATGACTACATGGCTCTATGCCAAAGTTATTAGACCCATGATAACGTATGATGCCGCTGACCCCGCGCTCATTGCAAAAGGCAAATTCGCAAGAACAGTCTCGGAGCTTACACACTCAGCCGTAGATATAATCGACAGGTGGTGAAAAGGAGGAGCTGATAGTGAACCCTCATAAAACCAGAGTAGTTCCAAAAAAAAAGTACTGGATGAACTTAGGTCACCTGTACTGAACGGGATAGAAATTCCATTTGCCCAAGAAGCAAAATACTCAGAAGTAATCTTCGACCATAAGTTAACTTGGAACCAACATCTACAAAAAGATATAAAAAAGTACAGCAGGCTTCAATCTGTGCAGGAGAATATGCTGAAAAAATTGAGGGCTACAACCAAAAATGACTACATGGCTCTATGCCAAAGTTATTAGACCCATGATAACGTATGATGCCGATGACCCCGCGCTCATTGCAAAAGGCAAATTCGCAAGAACAGTCTCGGAGCTTACACACTCAGCCGTAGATATAATCGACAGGTGGTGAAAAGGAGGAGCTGATAGTGAACCCTCATAAAACCAGAGTAGTTCCAAAAAAAAAGTACTGGATGAACTTAGGTCACCTGTACTGAACGGGATAGAAATTCCATTTGCCCAAGAGGCAAAATACTCAGAAGTAATCTTCGACCATAAGTTAACTTGGAACCAACACCTACAAAAAGATATAAAAAAAGTACAGTAGCCTTCAATCTGTGCAGGAGAATGTGCTGAAAAAATTGAGGGCTACAACCAAAAATCACAACATGGCTCTATGCCAAAGTTATTAGACCCATGATAACGTATGATTCGGTGGTATGGTGGCCAAAGACCAAGCAGGTAAGAATGGTTCGATGGCTCGGAGGGCTGCAAAGACAAGGCCGGTGCCATGAGAACCACCCCAACAGCCGCCTCAGAGGTCTTGATCAACATGCCTCCCCAACACATATACATACAAGGCGAAGCCAGATCAGTCACGATCAGGCTGCTTAGAGGACCCATAAGCAATATGCAAGGGAGAGACTACAACAACCTATACGAATAGTTGAAAAACGAACCAGTTACAAGAGTGCTATCAGATGGCATACATAGCATACATAGCTTTGACAAAACTTTCAAGGCAAGTATAACGAACAGGGATGCGTGGAATGAGGGACTTTGCGTCAATGCGGAAATCGCTGTCTACAATGATGGCTCAAAAACTGATGAAGGTTCAATAGCCGGCATTTACGGAACTAAGCCGAAGATGAAAATTTTATTGAGCCTGGGCGATATTTCAAGCGGAAATCGTTGCAATACACCATTGTGCAAAAGAGCTAACAAGGCATGAGTTTTCAGAAACAAACATTGTCATATACTCAGATAGCCAAGCTGCAATAGAAGCAGTCAACTAAATGCAAGTTACCTCAATACTTGTTTGGGGCTGCATAGAAGCCCTAAAAGAGCTCGGCAGTCAGAACAGACTGACCTTAGCCTGGGTACCAGCACACACAGGTTATGGAGGCAACGAAGAGGCCGATATTATTATTATTATCGCACTGTCATTAGCAGTCAACGACATAACCTCAAAGTAGACTGCCAGATGAGTCCTTTGTTTGAAATTGCTCCATTGACGAACAAGAGTACTTTCAGTTTCATTACAATATCATTATATAGTCAATAACGAATAATTTTGTTAGCAAACTTCAGATTCGGAATCAGCACTCCATAAAACACGTATAAAATGGAAGAAATCGGAACTACCCCAAAACTTTCTTGCCAGGGGCCCTGTCGAATACAAATTTACTGAATTAGTACGGGAATTGGTTGTTTTCAGTTGATGTGTGTCATCTCAAGGAATATGATATAATAGTAATATCATGATAATACTAATAATAATGAGCATGAAGGCAAACATCTGATACCTTGACAACGGAAGCAAAATCGGACCTGCAACTCAGGCGCATCCTGGAGAAAAAATACAACTTTTCATCCGTTGCAGGGTATGGTTTCAGTGGGTTAACCACACATTGAATCCCTAATAATCAGTTATAGGCACTCACAACCCCATTGGACTAGGGGTCAAAGGCAAGGTGGTGGTGCCAATAACGAAGACTTACCTAGCGATGACGACTGCAACTCAAACGGACGATTTCAATGGAAGGATGATAGTTTAGGTTTAAAGCGAAACAAAAAAGTAGCATTGATTAAATAAGTAGAGTAAACTTTGACTTCGTTGAAATAATATGAGCGTTTGTGTATTGCTTTCTAATTATGTTCTAAGCCGCCTACGTTGAAGAACATTCAATTTCAGGAACACTCATCAAGAAACCTTTCTCAGCTACCTAGATAGATATAACATTCTTTCAGAAAAGCAATTTGGATTTCGCAATGTTAAATCAACATAATACGTGATTGCCAGATTAACAAATATGATAAACAACTCCATAGACACCAAACAAAAATCACTGTGTGTATTTGTTGATTTGGCAAAAGCGTTTGATACGGTTGATCACACTCAACTGCTATCTTCTTTAGAAAATATAGGCTTCAGAGGTATAGCTCTTGAGCTCATGTGTGAGAATTGGTGATTCCATAAGCGAATTGAGAAAAATTGAACTTGGGGTACCGCAAGGAATCGTCCTGGGACCCATTCTTTTTAACATATATATCAATGACCTCTTTCATCAAAAAGTATCAGGTCACATCATAAGTTTTGCTGATGATACCGCTATATTCTATTCAAGTAACTCATGGGAGACACTCAAAAAAATTGTACAGGAAGACTTGAATGGAATATATCAATATTTCAGCAGGAAACTGTTGACTATCAATTTTGGAAAAACCTATTTTCTCCCTTTCGCATCATACAATGCTCACCTTCCCAACTTCGATACTATACCTGTAGCAGTAGGCCAGCAAAGGATAGTTATAAATTCAACGAAGAAAGTCAAGTATTTGGGAATATATATTGATTGTCACTTGAGATGGGACGAACAAATCAACTATGTGATAAGGAAAATAAGAAATACACTTCATGAATTCAAATATCTATCGAATATACTTTCAATACGCCGTTTACGAACCTTATATTTTGCTTTGGTAGAGACCCATCTGACATATGGACTGATTGCATGGGGGGGAGCAGCTCACACACATCTTGCTAGTATCCAAAAAATATAAAACTACATCATTAAAATAATTTTCAAGAAACCAAGAACCTATCCAACAGAAAATTTATACAGCGAATCAAATTTCTTTGATATCTATCAACTCTATTCCAAAATAATACTGCTCAATCAATTCCGACATAAAACAGAATTAATTCCAATATCCCATAACCACTCAACAAGACAAAAAATCAGGTTACAAGTTATAGTCCCCAAAACTGAAAAGGTAATAGGACAAAGGTCGTTGAATTATCTAGGACAAAGGTCGTTGAATTATCTAGGACAAAAATTATTCAACGCCATCCCAGAATCACTAAAACGTCTCAACTCTTACAAATTATTCAAAATTAAAACTATTCAATGGATCCGCAGTATTAAAAGAATCGATATCCAAAAGTTTATAGATACCAGGGATCCCTTTTATCTATTGTAGAACAATAATTAAGAAATAATGATTAGTCATTGCTGTTGAATGTTTTTTATAGTGTTAAATTCTTTTATTGTTACTTTACTTATTATTACTTATTTATTATACTTCATTTTGCATGTCTACTATACATTAGGTTAGGTAAGTCTATATTACATTGTATATACCCTTATATTTTATAAAACAATGCAGTAGAAAAAAAAATGCTCGAACTTAACATGCCAATATAAAAATTCAACCCACGTACAAGTTTACTTCTGTGGGGAGTTCTTCAGTTTATTTGCCATACAAAATGTTAGCATATTTTATTATTATTACTATTGTACTTATTTTTGGTGAATAAATTAATTCTCCAAAACTGTTCACACGAGTAAACTGATAATTTTTGATTTTTTATCATGACAAATTGAAAAGTACATGTTGCCATTTAATAAATGGCAGTTGTGAGCATTTTTTTATGGATATCATTTCGTTTTTAGGTAATTTTTGATAATTTTTGGAATATATGGGAGCTGCAATTTCATAAAAAACTCAGTTTTCAACTGTATCGCACTTCGAAGCTTCTTCTGGTAACTTCTGATGTCATTTGTCAATTGTGATGATTTAAGTTTGAGTTTCATGGCCAACTTTGTTCGATTGAACAATCGACTGTATCTCCGCCATTTTTCAACCGATTTTCAATTTTGAAGAACAGTGTTACCACAAATGCCGGAACTGTTCGGAATATTTTGTCGATGTCTGTTAAGTTTGCAGAACTTTTGGAATTTTCTCTTATGGTATATCACAGAAAAACATTAAAGGTCCATAAAAAAATGTTCCGTTCACTTGGATTGGTTGCAAACTTCATTCGTGATATGAAATAATATCTTCTATACTACTCCAAGTTTGCAGAACCTTTGGAATTTTCTCAACGAGTATACAGCAAAATTCAAGTTAACTGCCATTTTGACAATTTTGCGTATTTCGGAAGAGGTTGCAAACTGAGATCTATTGCTTTCTCGATGTAAAATTCACTTGACCAAAGTTTGAAAACTTTTGGAATTACTGTTAAATTTTCCATTTTTCATATCCTTCTCTACTGGCCTATGAGTGGGTCGGATAGTTTTCTTCATTTTGCTTAACAAGCTCAAAATAATTTTGTTTGTTGATTACCTCAAAATACCATTTTTGCTTCGAATTCCTCAAAATTGTTAGTTTATCCGTATGAGCTGAATAATTATTTCCAGTCTTATTGGTTTGCGTGTGTGATGTCACCAGATTTACAATATTTTTTTATTTGTGTTGTCCATTTTGTTCATCCACTTGTGATCTTTTTTCATATTGTCTCCTATGTTTTCCATAGTCTCGTATGTTTTTCTGAACTGAATCAATTTATGCATGTTTTTGTAATTTATTTGTTACTTGCGACCCGCCCGGATTTGCACTGGTAAAATTTATGTTTAAAAAAGCACTGTATTATTTAGAAGTTAAAAATGGTTATTGTGGGTCAACTACAGGCTTCTTGAAGAACTACAATTGCTTAGTACATTATTTTGATGTATCTCTTGAGATTTAGCCAACGTAATACATGTAAGCGCCCTAAAATAGACTTTTTGACGACTTGATTGCAAACCATTGAATTTTCTCGGTGATACAAAACTTAATTGAAATATATTGTATACATACTGACCTTCTGCAAAAAAATCTCTAAATGACAGTGAAAACCGTATCACAATCCGTTTCGTGGTTCAGAAGTAAGCGGAGAAAGAGAAATGTTAAGGACAGACGCGGATAGCGACTTTGTTTTATACTATTTGGAGATTATGTCCTTTATTTATGTCTGATTACACTTCAAGCATCCAGAGCGCAGTCTTTTACTATTTGCCTTCAACACTGTGTAGAATACTTTTGTCAGAATGTACTTTTGAAACGAAAGTCCTGAAATAAAACTTATTGACTTTTAAGGCAGGTCTAATACGAAACAATTTAAGTCGAAGCTGGCCGACTAATAATCCAGTACGATCGGGTTTTGAGACGAGGATCGATTGTAACACCACCAAACTTGGTATGCTAGTTGCGAATTGTTTAAAAATAAATAATTAGATTTTTGCTGTTATCTTGAAAAGTATATGATTTTTTGGAAAAACTACTCAACAAGGTGAAAGACAATTCAATTCTCCAGAAAAATGATTCCTAGTAATTTTTTATGAAATGCGCTCGTTTTCTCAGAAAACGCCGACATCAGGTTCACGCTTATCCACCGCTGAAAGTTCTGGTCGTAACTCTGCTAAAAATGATCAAAGAAGGAAAAGGAAAAGTTCATATCGTTTCTGAACCTTACCTTCTCATGCAAATATAATATGCGAGTATTCGAGTACCTTAAATGTGTTTAGTCGCACTTTACGGAGATGTTTGCGGATGATCCGAAATCATGAATAATTTAGTAAATATGGAATTATTACCGAGGTGGTGCTGTAGGTTTTCCTGCAGCTGAAAAGTGAATACGCCACCAAAAATCAGTAAGTCGCCCCGGAGCGCCACGGCAAATAATAATAATAGCCGTCCTCTACCCCCACAGGCTATGCCTTTTGGTACACTCTATGAGTGATTATGGGGGAGTATTATTATTTTTAATATTATTATACTGAAGCAGCAACCCATACCCTCTTTGGACTATATGCAACAATTTTAAAGTAGTGTGACAGGTCACACTTATACATGCCAAAAAATAACTTTGTTTTACTCCTGCCTCATATTGAACTAACCCATAAAATTCCCCATCACCGACTGATAGATAGACAAGTTGAAAAAGTTCGGTGTCTCCTCTACATTTCAACAATTAATGAAATCAGAAATGGAGTTGTTTGTGGAATATGAAGGGGTGAATCCTCCACATTTGAACCGACATCGGGAGTTCCGAAAGGTTCCAATCTGGGACCAGTCTTGTTCCTTTTGATTGTCAATGACATTTGTGAATTTTTGAACTCAAAAACTCTTTTTTATGCTGATGATTTGAAACTTTACCGTGAGATCAATGATATTCGAGATTGTGAACTTTTACAAAAAGATTTATCATCTTTGAATGATTGGTGTATAGAAAACAATTAACTCCTGAATTACACTAAGTGCAAGATAATGACTTTTTCTCGCATAAATCCTCCTCTTACTTTCGATTACTGTATATCAACTCAACAACCATCACGTGTTTCTGAATGCAAATATTTAGGCGTGTATGAGTTTTGACGAAAAGCTCAATTTTGTGAATCATATCAACACCATTATTGGCCAGGCCACTCGTATTTTGGGTTTCCGTATCAGAAATGTTAAAGAATTCCATTCCTTCGATGCTTTACGCAATATCTATTATGAAATGGTTAGGAGCAAGCTGGAATATTGTAGTCATATATACAAAATATGTGGATGCGTTGGAGGCTGTCCAGAGGAAGTTCTTAAAATTTGCTTTTTCAAGGAAATATCCCATTTACCTGAGAGAGTCTATGATTATAATCTATTGTTAGAAGAATTTGATATACTCATTAAGAAACACAGAGAGATCGCAAATCTTACTTGTCTACACAAACTCATTAACAATGGAACAGATTCTCCGAACCTTCTATTATCGATCGATTTTAATGTCCCATAAGAATTACCTCTAGACGAAATACTACTTTTCATTTAGCTGTTTCTGTTTCTAATTCTTTCGAATATGTGTAGATGTTACAATAATTTGCAATCTGTCAATGCTGATATATTTTTCTTGTCGTTGCATACATTTAAAAAAGAAATTTCTAGGGTTATTCCAAATTGATTATCCAGTTCCTATATATGATAATTAGCGTTAAGTTCAGTCTTGTAAAATACTCCTGTCATTGGGCTTTTAGCCTGTTGGATGTATAATGGTTAAATAAATAAATGAGTAAACCCATAAAACCGGCATTTCCTTCAGTAAATGTTGAAAATAATCGCATATTCATATCCTGCGATATGTTTAATAACACTGTTGTGAAGAACAAACCTCAAGCTTGAATTCACATACTTCATTTTTCATGTAGGATGTGTATGAGCGATTATTTTCAACATTTACTGAAGAAATTGCCGGGATTATAGGTAGGGGAGACCCGGTAAAAATGATCTCCCTAAGCTTTCGAATTAAATTTTTGGGTGAAAACAAATAAACAAAAAATCGTTAACTTGTCAGTAGCTAGTCCTGCCCTTTAGTGCTCTTTCTATAATTTTTAGCGATTGTAGTTATAGGTATGAACCCAGCTACATATATCCTAGTAAGATTCTACCAAACGATCGTTTTGCCCCAGTACGTGGGGCAAAAAGGCTCCTTCGGAGGGGCAAAACCATTCCACTATGTTTTATTCTTGAAAAATAATGCTTTATTCAAAATCCTTTTTATAAATATTTTTATAAAAATATATACATGTTTATGAAATGAAATTCGCTCTTTTGTCAACAAAATTTATGACCTGCATATAAAAATAAACAAATATTTCAAACGATAAATCACAATTGCAACAGCAAAGATCTCTGCACGTTGGGCTTATAGATGCAAATATCGCATACAAAATGTTCCTCATCATCCTCGACCCCTGAGCATTCGTCATGAGCCCACTGATGGCACTTGCTACACATTATCCATCTTTCTTCTACTGTTGAATTCGAATATGCCTCACCACAGATAATGCATTCACAATCATCATCTTCCCCGTTATTCGAACTTTCATCATCTATATCGTCAAGCCTCTTTTTATTTGGCTGTTTCCTTTAATTTTGACGTATGTTTATTCTTCATAATTCCTTTCTTCTACCGTTTATCAGCAATTTGCTTTTTCTCCTCCAATCTCAACTTTTTCTTCTCCATTTCCTCTGCTTTCTAAGCATGCTCTTCCTCCAGCATATTCTTGTAAGGACTTGAAGTTAAAATAACTGTATTGCCTTGCCTCTTACCCTTGTTAGTTTGCAGTACTGCTTGTTTTTTCGGAATCGAACGAATGTCTTTTGGAGATATTGCAAAAGAAACCTGTTTTCGAGTAGAGTTGGATATAGAACGTTCAGCACTAGTCGATGGAAGAGATGTGGATTCAAGATCTGTTGAATCTGGCTCTTTCTCATCTAATGCAGTCTGGAGATTTTGGGTGTTGTTTATGTCTTCGGAATTTGTTTGCGGAGGTGCCAACTCCAAATCATTCAAATTTACTTCAATACTTTCAGTCTGTAAAGGTCTGTTGGAGACTTCAGCTGCAGCGTAGTCAAAGTCGTTGAAAATGTGTTTATTGAATGGAACTATATCACATTTTCTGAACCCTTTCACTTATACAAAAATGTTCAGTGTGTTCACAACAGAAACAAAAGGCGAAGTTCAATTTGTATTTCGCGAGCGTCACCAAATTGCTCTTCCACTTAATCTTAAAAATATCTCCAAGGTGCAATATGGTGAGAAGAAAAAGGGAAATAAAAAGAAGAGTATTATCTCTGGCATGAATATACGAGTGGGGCTGAGGTGGGTAGAAGGTCTTTTGGTTTTCTTATCGCTGATTGACAAATAAATAATCTCTATATTTTTGTTGGGAGTTTGTAATTTTTCATTTCTAATATTAATAAGAATTGAGTTATGGATTTCACAGATTTGGTAACTGAATGATCTCTTAAATTGTTCCGTTTTGAATTTAGGTGGCGTTAGTGTGCCTTTGAACCTTATATTTAAGGTGTGGACATCACTGCGGTGCCTGATTTTTCGATGCAGGTATAGTGGGATTTTAGTGGATAATATTTTGTGAAACAGATCAGCAGTATGGAGGACCCTTCTATTCTTCATGTTTAACCAGCAAATTTCGCTGAGTTTATGTGATATTCTCTCATATTTGCGAACTCCATATATCAGCCGCAAGCACGAATTTTGAACTTTCTGTATTTTTTTCACATATTAACTAGTTAAACAAGGACCATATAAGGAATCCGCGTAATTGAAAAGGGATAAGACCAATGTGTCACAAAGAATAGATTTCAATTTGGTGGAGAGGAAATGCCTATTGCCATAGATTATTTTTATTGTTGCACACTGAAGTGATTTATTGACATGTTTTTCGAACCGCAAATTGTCATCCAGTAGTACACCAAGACTTCTGGCCTCATGAACCAATCCAAGTGGTTCATCATTCATGCTAATATCAATTGAGACACTTACTGTATCACGATTGTTTTTGGACCCGAATAACATGACACTAGATTTGCTGGCATTAATATTGAGACAATGATCTGTGCATAGTTTTACAAATGATTGAAGATCTTTATTAATCTGTATACAAGCAATTTCAGTTGTGTGAGGTGAAAAACTGTGGTAGAGTTGAGTGTCGTCTGCATATAGATGAACACTACATTAATTAATGCTTGTCAATATATTTGAGGTGGTAAACACAAAAGAGTTACGTGCTTCTCTCTTGCTTTGATAATAACATTCAAGTTTTTTGTATGCGATGAATGACCATCTAGAATCAACAGTACGGGATCATCTTCAGTTGGCTTGGTGTGGTGTAAAAAGTGGTCGAACCATAAATCAAACACGTCAAGTTTCATCCATCCAGATTCGTTGCATGTGAAAATAGATCCGGGGGGAGCACCATCCTTTAGTTCTCTTTCATTCTTTTTCGACTGAAGATGATCAGAGGAGGAACAAATTTCCACCAGCTCCCATGCAGATAACAGCTGTAGTAGATATGTCACTCTTGCAACTTGTTTATGACCTTTTAAAGTAATAATTTTAGAATTCTTTCCTGGCACTGCACATAATGAAGTTTCATCCACATTAAAAACTCTGTAGGATGGAAAATTATGTTTCTTTCTCTGTTGTTGTAGTAGATTGAAGAATTTATCAACAATTAGTCTATTGAAACGATCCCTAATCGTTTTACCTTGCGGCAATACGATCATTTTGCCCGAAACGACAATTTTCATTTAACCATAAAATTATTTTCATTCAATAATCCGGAATTTTAAAGAAACTATTGAACTTACCTCTTCATATAGCCCCCTTTCACGTAATAATAATAATAAAAAAATTATAATTATTTTAAATAAAAAAATTTCTGGGTTCCAACACTGATTTTTTTTCTAAGAATACATGATGTCAAGAAGTCATGCGTCGAATTTCAAAGTGCTACGATTCATTCTTTACTTGTGGCTTACATTTGTCTGTGGTTACTGTACTATAATTCAATTTTCTAATTTATAGTTCCGTTATATCAATTTCAGCCCGTCTAATTATTGAATTCACAATACTCTTTGATTGCTAGGCATGTGGATACCTAACACCCCCGCCCTTTCCTTTCGAATGTGCCACTGAGGAGAATAGATAGACATGTTCCGGGCTGGAGCAAAATTATGAATTTTCTATAATTTTGAGTGGAATGTCTCCCATATATTTATATATTGTATTTTTTCTTGTTGACAAAAGGATTTTACATCTATCTTCATTTTTCTTATTTACTAACACCTTATCTGAGGTGAAGATGAGAAGATGATATTTCGACCATATTTTCATTCAACCCTTACTACTTGTCTTGTCTATTAACGTTCAATTAATTGTAGGGGAATTCATCCAATATTTATAAAAGCACTGGATCGATGTTGTTTGTAAAGCTAATGGTGTGGCAATTTCACCGAAAGGCAGATCAAAAAATTGCCGGGTCGTCAATATTGATTGTTAAATAATAAGTCTGGACGTATCTTTTACAATATTCACATCGAGCCATGGCGCCGGACTGCCTGATTGCCATTTTCCAGACTATGAATGTCTGAACTTCGAATGAACTGTCTTGAAAAATGGCCGTGAATTCATTCTGGGAAGAACTGGAAATACGATTGTCGAGATTAACGTTCTCTGATTGGTTGGGAAATACAATGATAACTGATTTTGTTGAGGTCTCGATAACTTTACCGTATAAAGTCTCAGTGTGTGTAATAGTAATAATTTCATTAGTGAATATCACGTAAATAGACCAGGATCCCACGCTAATTTTCAAAAATGATTGATCAATACCAGACTGAATCTTCCTAAGTAGCTTCATTTTTCCGAGACGCCCAACTTTTTCCTCTACGAAATTTTTCGATAGTGGTAGCTAATAAACTGCGAAGGCGTCAATCATGTCGACTTGGTGAGTGCAAAAGAGTCATTAATAGCAGTTAGTTTTTTAGTTAAACCTCGAGATAATTCGCCAGAGTACTCGAAAAAACTTTTGTCCTACAGAATGGATGGTAGGACTGAAGAGTCCCCCACTCCCAACATGTACAATGGCGTGGTCATAAGAAATCATCAGTACCCAGTGAATTTTTCTACCGTTGCTTGCTTTATATTTGTATAACTGAATGCTCTAGGTAGGATTTCCCAGTCCTACGTCCAAAAGCCATAGTATACAGAGTGCTCCATTATGTTCTTGTACAAACTTGATAAGGACTCATTTTTTATTGAATTTTGGCAAATTCTAGCAGTTTGTTTTCAGTAATAAGTCAATATATGTTCTATTACCGCATGGTGTGATGTAGTCGAAGTTGATCCTATAATGAAAATTCTATAAAGTTCAAATTCCACGTGTTTCTTCATTTCTGTCGCCCTGCTGGAACGAATTCCTCAGTTTTTGTGTCTATTTCTCGACGATCTTCAAATGTCAACTTCAGCTTATACTTAAATGCTGAATTCTTTGGAACTGTGCTTACAAAAACTGCTAACTGGCCCTCATCGACAATTGTTGTTCATTTCCAGCATTGGTGATGTCATATTCTACGCTGTGAGGTTGAATTCTCCTCAATGGGTATCTTGTTTGTGGTAATTTTCGATTGAACACTTTGTCCTGAATATCTAAATTATTCAACTGCTTCAAAACATTCTCCTTTTCCTCGAAAAATTGAATATCTTCCTTTAACTTTTGAACACGTCTACAAAACTGCTCAACCTTCTGTTTGTATTCTATGGATGACATTATATCACTGATTCTTTGAACAGCTCAATGGTACCTAAAAATAATGTTACCAAACCCCCACTTGTCTGCTGATGATGAAAAACGAACAAACAGAGTCAAACTGGCACATATGGGGTATCGCACGTTAAAAATGACGGACCCCATATTTTGAATCCCCATACCCCCAATGACGCGTGTTTTATTTGACAAATGACAGAGGCAACCATGTTTTTTCTCTTAAATCACATGTTGGTACACCTGGTATATGGTATTTGTTAAGCACGCGCCATCTTTTTTCTCTTGAATGATGTCGGTTGTTTTTTCTCTCAATTGATGAGTTTTTTGAGACACCCTGTAAACAAAATGATTTTTGACAAGCTGTTTTTTCTGTGATTTTACGTTGGTACACCCTGTATATGTTTTTTCTTCGATAATTAAATTAAAATACCGGCAACGTACTACCCTCCTTAACTCTACTGCTTAATTTTAAATCCTGCAACACCCAAATCTCACTCTTCTTACTAAACGGATCAACTTCGACTACATCACACAGGTACCGCACGTTAAAAATTAAGTGCCCCAGTTACCTCCCCCATCCCCTCATTGGAATCGCACGTTCAAACGCTACACCCCCGTTACCCATCAATTTTTCCAATTTCATACATCATTATTATCATCACACTTTCAAACTCTGAATTTGTCATCTATAATCATTTTTGTTCTAATATTAAAATCGCGCTGTGTACTGGCAAAATCTCATCTTTGAAACGGATCAACTTCGACTACTTCACAAGATGAACACAAAGCACCGACGATGACAGCACAGAGAAGTCGCTACTGCGCATGCGGTAACAGAACATATATTGACTTACTACTTACTGTTTTCTAGTTATAACAGATTGAGTGAAAATCAAAATTGATATTGCAGTATACATCTATTTCTGTCAACATTTTTTTGCCATGCTGTAATACAACACCTTTTGTGAGGTGTAATTTTTATTCAAATGAAGAGACTCAAGATCTTAAAATTAGATGCGAAAAAGTTATTTCTAAGAAAGTTCAATTTCGAGTTAGAACACGAGAGAATTAAATCGATGCCTAATATCCAAAAAAAAATTTTTTTTTATACCCTGTAGCTCGGAAACTGGTCTGAAAATCATACTGTATAATAAGGATACACAACAGGATCTACAACATATCGAATGTTGAGCAAATTTAGCCGAAAACCATTACCATTACCAACCAAACAATTAATAATACTCTAGTCTCTAGACTATTTCCTTCCAAATCGATAGAGCTTCATTATGAATAATTCTTGTAGGACTAGCGATACATACCCGTTTTTTTGTGGGACACTGTATCATTTAGGTGAAGGATACACTAACCTTTCATGTGTTATCATTGTCCTACAGTTACTAATAATTTTTTTTATCATGGAATTGACAATTTTGGAGCGTAAGACTGGGAACACCTACCATTCAATTTGTATAGCAATATGACCATTCAATCATACAAATATCAACCAAGCAACGGTAAAAAAATCCGCTGGTTACTAATTATTTCTCATGACCACGTCATTGGTACTTGTTGGGAGTGGGGGACTCTTCAGTCCTACCATCCATTTTGTAGGACAAAAGTTTTTTCAAGTACTTTGGAGAATTATCTCGAGGTTCAACTAAAAAACTAACTGTTATTGATGACTTTTTTGCACTCACCAAATCGACATGATTGACGCCTGCGCAGTTTATCAAAAAATTGTTGCTGTTTTTTCCGTTAACCAGCTGTCGTCCCCTTACGAAAGGCAGCCCTCAAAAGTCGAAACTTGTGCGAGCCAAGGATTAACGAGGTCTTACCTTTTAACGTGCGATTCCTAGCACTTTCTCGGGACATCAGATAAAAAATCTGTAGTCGCTAAGGATTCGAACCTAGCCGACCAGCAGTCACTGGTTTCGAACGAGAAAGTCTCAACCACTGAGCTGCATGACCCTATTAGCTACCACAATCGAGAAATTTCGTAGAGGAAAAAGTTGGGCGTGTTGGCAAAATAAAGCTACTCAGGAAGATTCATTTTGTTATTGATCATTTTTGAAAATAGGCGTGATATCCTTGTCTAAAAGAATTGAGACATTTTTAAATTTTGCAGTTTTGAATGCATGGCAACTTGTTCTTGAAACCCATTATTTACTGGACAGAAATACCCTCATCAAAACCAAAAACTCAAGAACCGATTCTTGTGCAATCTCCGGTATTCCAAACATTATAATGTCAGGGAGGTTTCTGCCTTCAGCGAGTTTGAATGTATACAGTAATTCTCAAAATATTCTATAAAATTTGTGAAAGTCGCGTTTCGAATTATAGTGCGAACATATGATCCATGTTCCTAGTTAGATGGGGAAGCAGAGAATCTATATCTCGTAAGATAGTCAGGCAGTGCTCAGAGCCATCTACCGTCCTTAACCAAGCTCAACACTTATTTGTACAGGAATGTGGAGATGAGTTGACAGGAATTTTTCGTGATATGGGATTTCTGGTGACAGAGGGGTTCCTGGAAACAAGGGGATAGATGAACTTGCCAGAACTGGTCCGCGCAGCCGTTCTTTGGGAGGGAGCCTGTACTAGTCATGGCAAAAAGCCAAACTTTTTCCGTCCTCTACGATTGGGTGCAAGATGAACTAAACGAACTTTGAAAATTGATGGTATGTTTGGTTGCATGAAACTGGCCTCCTAGATCTCCCGATCTTACACCCCTATAGCCTTTTAGCGTTTCCGGAATTAAACCCAAATTACATTCAAGGAGCCACAATAGATGAAGTTAATATTCGTATTGGAAAGTGTTTGGGACTTAACCGTTTATATTTTGAACATTTATTAAAATAATTCAGCACCGTTAAATTCTCTTACATTTAATACATATGTTCGACGTAGATACTCTTTGCTTTTCATGATTCAAACATTTCACAATATGAATTATGAATAGCAGAGTATCACAGCTTTCCACTAAATAATAATATAGTAGTAAGTATTCTATTACTTCACAATTTTAATTCAATTAGCATAAAACTATGTGGATACTTCGATGGATATTGCGTTTTTCCAAAACGCACAAAATGTGAATTGCCATCCATAAAAATTCACCAAAATACCCGATTTCCAATACGGAGGACATATCAACTCTTTGTACAAAAATATTGAGTGTTTAAAAAGAGAAGACGTTGGGGAGCGGCGATTAGGAGACCTATTGGAAGTTACTAAATCTTCATATACATTGACATTTTAAACTGAACGTCATCAAATGATTAACCAAAATTCATTAATAAAAATTTTGCTGTTATGGAGATATTCATGGAAACACATGATATGTATATGGAAACTTCTAGCCTTAGAACTGAGTTGGATTATACCATCGGAGTTTGTCCTCTTTAATCGGAACACTCTGTATATATAAATGATCGTGCCATGTGTGACGTCAAATAATATTCAGTTGCCGATCAGTGAAACAATTGTTGAAAACTGGATTGTCATTGCATTAACTACACTCAACTACACTCAACCCTACCTAAGATTGACTTTCGAGAATTCATTTGCATCTTTCAAACGGACTACATATTGAAATATTCCGGATTGCATCTGAATCCTATATAAAAGTTCATGCTCAACGCAAGAAATTTCCATTTTCTCAAGGAAATGAATATATTCAACCAATAAATTCGAATGAATCATTTCCCAGTAGTCTTTCTCTACTCAAAGTAATATCCATCTTCAAAGAAAAAATATATCGGTATATTTCCATAACGAAATTAAAATTTCAATATCAAAGATATTGGAAAAAGAATAGTATATACCCATATTCAAAGCAGATATATCTAGTTGAAAATCAACTAGCACAACTGGAATCCACTTCTAATCACACAGAAAAAAATTGGTACCTGAATACAATGAAAAAGTTCAGTGAGTCAATGAATATTTTCATCAATATTGGTCCAATGAACGCAATCGTTTTGTCAATGTACCACTGGTTATCCATACTATGAATACGGATCTTAATTAAATCAATGAATGCTTTCATTGATATCATGATCAAGTACATTAAATAGGTGCGTTATGGTAATGAATTTCATACATCAAACGAATAAAGAGTGATCACCCAAGCAATGGACTGTATTCGTTCAACTGATGAAAGTGTATTCATCAGATTAATTATTATTGTTCGTTCTTCGAATAAATGTTGTATGATTGATATAATGATTTAGATTATTTCGACGATGGATATTTTTCATCAATTCAATGAATGGTGTTTATTGATAATCGGTTACTATAATGCAAGGTTCGTTGGGGTAATGATTTCCATTCGTCAAACGAATGAAGATTGTTCACCCAAGCAATAAATTGTATTCGTTCATTCTTCGAATGAATTCTGTATGATTGATATAATGATTCAGATTAGTTCGACGATGGATATTTTTCATAAATCCAATGAACGGTGATTATTAAGTATCGGTTATTCCTTGATTCAATAATTGATATACATTAAATCTATGTTTCAGTTTATTCTCGTGATGACACATTGAACTAATTATTTTGTTTATCATTTGAATAAGTGGTATTTATTCAATTATTGCATATCATTCGTAAATGCAATGAAGGCCTCTCACTGATATTGAGCATACAGTGAGTTTCCGAAAGATATGCAAAATAATTAACATGCATTCATCAGAACATCGCAATCCTGATTGGAAGGCGTATCTCCAAGTTATCTTTTATTTCGGCTGGCTCCTTTCGGAGCTCTTCGGATGTCTCTGTAGTCTGTGCTACCTGAGAAGATGCTTCAACGATCGCTTCTGTCTGCTTAAGTTAACCGGCTCTGTGCAAACAACGAAGTCGAGCGGAGTGGTCCCTCTAGTGGAGGCGCTGTGTACTACCAGCTAAAGCTAACTTGCCAGCAACGGAGATTTCTATCGGAGGATTCGGCTGAACAGATGCCGGCAAAATTTATGAGTATATTTAAACTTGGTTCGACATAAGGCTTATTATTATATTCATGAACATATTAATTACGGAGTTATAGAATGGGAGGAAAATGTTGCTTCTATCTGCCTAACAAAACTGGGACTTAGTAACTTCGTTACACCTTCTATGATCTTTCCATAGCCCCAATAAAACCTGTGTGTAGATCTGAAAATAGATTATCATTGATTTCGATAAACTTGGATTCATTGTAACAATTAAATCATTTCTGGGATCATTAAAAGGGATTCAGTGTACCCCTTTCATTACCTTCATGAACTTTTCCATAGCAGCAACGAAACCTGTTCATAAATGTAAAAAAAGATCATCTTTGATCTCAATGAACTTGAATCATTGTCACGATGAAAAATGTATTGTGCCAATGAACGGAAAGGTAATAAACGGTATTCATTTATATAATGTACCATATTTTATTCATAAAATAGTATACATTGTTTCAATGTACTTCTTCCTTCATTTCAATGATATTTTCCATAGCCGCAATGAAACATGTTCATAGGTCTGAAAATAGATCATCATTGATCTCGATAAACTTGAATTCATTGTAACAATAAAAACATACATATTTCAGTGAATGGTGATTCATTGACTCGACGAAAAATGTATTGTGCTAATAACGAAGAGGTATTCATCAATGAAATGTACCATATTTTTTTTAAATATATACATCAGTGCTCTGGGACCATGAATTATGTTCATTACCATGAATTATGTTCATTGATGTGATGAACAATTTCAAATTGTTTCAGTGTACCACATTCCTCACCTCAATGAACCTTTCCATAGCAGCAACGAAACCTGTTCATAAATATAAAAAACCATTTTTATATTTATGAACAGGTTCAACTTTGATCTCAATGAACTTGAATTCATTGTATCAATAAATACCTTCGTACATCAGTGAATGTTTAATCATTATCACGATGAAAAGTTAATTGTGCCAATGAACGGAAAGGTAATAAACGGTATTCATTGATATTATGTACCACATTTTTTTCATGAAATAATATACATTGTTCCAATGTACTTTTTTCTTCATTTCAATAATCTTTTTTAAAGCCGTAACGAAATATGTTCATAGGTCTGAAATTAGATCATCATTGATCTCAGTGTACCCCTTTCCTCACCTCAATAAACTTTTCCGCAGGAGCAACGAAAACTGTTAATAAATGTAAGAAACGATCATCTTTGATCTCAATAAACTTGAATTCGTTGTATCAATAAATACCTACAAAAGTCAGTGAATATTTATTCATTGCCACGATGAAAAATGTATTTTGCCAATGAACGGAAAGGTAAAAAACGGCATTTATTGATATAACGTTCCACATTTTTTTCAGTGCATACTCCAGTACCTGCTCGGTTTTTATAATAATAATAATAATAATAATACACCCTCATAAACACTCGTAGAGTGTACCCAAAGGCATAGCCTGTGCGGGTAGAGGACGGCTATTATTATTATTTGCCATGGCGCTCCGGGGCGACTTACTGATTTTTGGTGGCGTATTCACTTTTCAGCTGCAGGAAAACCCGGAAAACCTACAGCACCACCTAGATCAGTTCATCTTGGAATTACTTTCAATTATTATCGAAGTTTATGAATAATAATCGTGTTCATGAAATGATGCTACCCAATACATTTTTACATTATGTATTCTGAAGTAATCTTCCTCATAACAACATGCATAATTATAATAATAATAACACTCCCTTGTAAGAAAGGAAAGAAAGAAATTATTGATATTGCCAGGAACATAAAACAATAGAATCTCCGGAAACGACGAGGTACCACTATGCTTTCCAAAAAAATGTACTTAATATACTTTACCTTGTTGGCACTCTGCGATATTTTGAAATGTTCTCTCACTGAAGGAAAATATCCTGACTCTCTAAAAAGTATCTTAGTAATACCCATTTTCAAAAAAAGGCGAGAGTAATCTGCTAGAAAGGGAGCGTCCATTAATTACACGAGATAATTTTGGTGCTTTTTTGACCCCCCTTGGTGAGACATTGTGAGATTTTGCTCAACCCCCTCCCCCTACCCTAATCTCAAGTGAACTTTTTCCAAATGCGTATTTGTGATATAAATAGGTTAATCTGTGCTCAGATTCTTCTATCAGGGCATAATTAAACCGCGATGAATATTATTATATATTATGATTTAGCCATATTTTAGTGGCGAATTATTTTTTAACCTAATTAGTTTTCTCGCAAATATCACACTGATCCTTGCAAAAAAAAATTACATGATATTTGCCGAGACCACCCTCTCTCCCACGTGAGATTTAGTGAGATTTCGCTCGACCCACCCCCCCTGAAAGCCTCACGTAATTAATGGATGCCCCCAAATCTACCGCCCTATCAGCCAGCTCACGTCGTTTTCTAAATTTCTCGAGGAAATTTATTATAATCGACTTCTAACATTTTTCTCATTATACAAGGACCATTTCTGATTTTCAAAATGGCTTTATCAAACAAAAAAGTACTTATTTTTGATTTCGTAACAACTAAACTGAATTAAAAAAAAAAAAGAATATTGCATGTGCATTTTCCTACACTTACCTAAGGCTTTTGATTGTCTAAATCATGACCCCGTCTTAACAAAATAAAAGTAACGGTATTCGTAGAAAAGCATATGTATGGATTGATTCATTTCTAATAGGCAACAAAAAGTAATACTCAAAAATAATAATACGAACATTTTCTCTGAAGAATTATTTTACAAAATGGGAGTCCCCCAAGGAAGTATTCTTGGTTCCCTTATCTTCATAATTTTCCTGAACTCAATAAGAGATATAAAACTAATTAACTATGCCGACGATACAAACATGATTATGTCAGAAAAACTATGGACAACATCAAAGTAGCAAATTGTCACGGATTTACTCAAATACACAAATGGTTCTCTGAAAAATGGTGTTGAATAAAGAAAAAACTGAAAGTATAATCTTCAAAACTGCTCAAAATAAACGACAAACCATAAACAAAATCTTGCAAATTATTAGGCGTTTACGTGGATTCAAGTGATTCAGCATTGAAATGAGAACCTCAAAATTGAATATTTATGTTCCAAACTCTACTCTTGTCTCTATTATCTCAAAGTAATCACAAGAAATCTTGATGTCAACCTTACACTGTATATCTCTGTTATTTCATGTCCTTTCTCAAATATGGTATAATATATTGAGGAAACTCGTGCTCTTTTGGTCGAGTATTCAGACTACAAAAAATGATAGCTTAAAAAAACTAAAGAACACTCTTTACTTCCCATGGACTAAAAAGTAAAAAATAATTGACAATTTAATTTCGCAAATTTAAAAAAAGCGTGGGTGCTTTCGATCTATATTCTCATATTTTTTATTAGTTTAATTTAACAATACAGAGCGTTCAAGAGCTCAAGAGAACTTTATGAAGCACCTACGCTCTTTTTACATTTTAGAAAATAAATTGTCAATTATTTTTTACTTTTCAGTCCGTGGGAAGTAAAGCGTGTTCTTTAGTTTTTTCACACTATAATTTTTTTTTACTAAAAAATCGAAATCTCCGACCCCGAAAACCATACCAATTTTGAATCGAATCTGACCATAATCACAAACTCGTCCATCATCTTGGGCCGCCATCTTGAATTCATAAATATTTACGAAAAATTCATAATCTCTGACTCCGCAAACCATCACACACTAATTTTGAATCGAATCAGACCATAATGACATCTTGGAGCCGCCATCTTTAATTCATGAATTTTGACACAAAATTCGAAATATGCGACATAAAAAAACCTCACATACCAATTTTGAATCGAATCTGACCATAATCACAAATCTCGTCTGCCATATTGGAGCCTCCATTTTGAATTCATAAATTTTGATAGAAAAATCATAATCTCTGACTCCGAAAATCCTTATATACCAATTTTGAATGGAATCGGACCATTATCACAAATCTCGTCCGACATCTTGGAGTCGCCATTTTGTTTTTTCATAACAAAAAGATGTCATATTGCATTGTCACCGGAACTATGAACACCTGCCAAATTTCAAATCATTCGGATGTCTGGAAATGGGTGAAAATCACGCCCTAAGGAGTCAGTTACAAACATACAAACAAACATACAAGTGAAGCGAATATAAAGCGTGTAAAAATGGCGCTTAACACCTCTTAACTAACCTCTTGCACTTCCGTGAAGGACGGGTGTATAATGCCAATATGTAACTAATGGCAGGTGTGAAAAATTCGAAAAAATATTGTGAAAATTTTAAATTTTGTTGAATTGCTGTTCGAAATTACACATCCGGCAGTTCTAGTATTCCTGCGGCTCTGCTCCGGTCAGCTGACGTTAAGCGGACAGCGGTTCCCAAAATTTCACGAATTTTCCAACACAATATAAACCTTCCATCATTTTTTTTCGAATTTTTCACACCTGCCATTCCTTATGGAATCATATTCCAGTCCTTCACGGGAGGTTAAATGACACGCTGTATTTAACCTTTGAATGTGTATTGTATGTTTGTTCCAGATATTAAGAGGCCATGAGCTCGATCATATTTGGGGCATGTTTTAGGGTACAAGAGTTTCAAAAACGGTTCATCGTATAGATTTTAAACAAGGACAGGCTTCTAGAGCTGCAGTGGTATTTCTTTTCCATTAAAATTTGAAGCAATCTTTATCCAATCGAAATGAATTTGGTATCAAAAGAAAGGTTAAACGTTGATCTATGTACGTGCTGTAATGTTTTATTGAAATTATTTGTTCATATAAGTAACTGCATGTTTGGGGCATGTTTAAGATTTTTTTTGTGAAAAAGTGGATTGAAAATTCAATTTCGATTACAGCACGTACGTAGAACCAAACGTCCTCTAGAAGCCTGTTCATGTTTGAAATAGATAAGACGAACGGTTTTTGAGTTATCAATTGACTGTTTTACCCTAAAAAGCGTCCTAAATCGTATTAACATCGGAGTAAGAGTAAACAAATTTTAAAAACAGAACTTCTTAGAGATCCACAAGACTGTGACCATTATATGAATAAAGTGTATTGTATCATCAAGAATGATTGTTGTATAATCTCAAATTGATCAGATACTCATTTTATTTCTCATCAAGGCAGCAACCCATGCGGCTGATGAACTTGGTCTCATTTTTGACACCAAACGGCGTAACCTAAACTCTTGGAACTATTTCGGCAAAAAGCCTTTCTTAGCAGTTATTTTGCAGCTGCACAGAGATAGACCTATGCATGGGTTCTCCTCCAAGAAAATCGAAGACCTCGGCTTATCCAAAAACTTGACCTAAGGTCAAGTGGGCTAAAGTCGGAGACCAAGGAATTCATAATGTACCGCCATGAGGGTGTCTTCAAGATTTCTCTGATACCATAATGCATATTCGGCCTCAGCCTATGTCCATAGACAAAACGCAGATCTAAACGAGTGTTATATTACCATTCACGGAAATCGTACGGTATAGCCGAGACACCGTTATTGCCTTACACTCCAGGGGATATTGAGTACGTGTGGAGGATGAAAAGTGCCGACTTTATCGGAACTATTCGTTTCCCACTCTTAGACAAATACAAGCTAATGTATTTCATCTCTATCAAAGTAAAGTAAGACAAACATCTTCCGAAAAGAGGAGAAAAAACGGACGAAATATCGAGATTTACTCTCCAAACTCCGCAGGCTCTACCTAGACCATTCTGTAAAAATGGTTATTTTGATAATAATAGCGTTGTTTGATAATATTATCAAACAAAGATAATAGGGTAACTTGAAATTCGCTTCTCTCAAACCTAAAAATCATACCGGCATGTCGCAAGAATGCAGAATTCATAGCCGGACGTAGACAAAAAGGCTGTCAAAACCAGTTCATCACGTCTGCTCAGGGCACTCGATGTCCGGACCTAATAGATGTTGACTCTATTGTTTGAGGAGCGATTATTAGGATAATGATCATCCCATCACGACCTACGAAAGTGTTGGAGCTTCGGATGATTTTAATTTTAATAATAACAGTCTTTCTCGAGTTATATTCAATGCAACACAACCTCGATGAGAAACAGTTAAACAGTGCAGATCTTGATAGTCCACCCCTGTTTATTTTTGAGTGAATCGACGTAGAAACATGCAAAAAAAATACAGTGATTGTTCGACAGGGAGGCGGGGAACTCAAAAATTTTAAATAGGATGGGGGATCAAGTGTCACATTGTTGAAAAGGGAATTCCATTCTTGACATGATTTTTTGGGTTTATGACCTTCCACAATCTGAAAATGAAAAAATTTTCAATCCAAAGAAATCTGTCCAAGTGTAGAAGAGCAAATTAATTAATTTGCCCGATTAGTTAAACAAGACTGCTGTCTTGAAAGAAATTAATTTTTGTCAGTAACGTACCCTACACTGAATTTGCCTATCTGAAAAAATGAGATAGAATTAACAAAGAATACTTCTCTTTTTTTGAAAGTTGTTGACGATTCGGAGGCTGTATCTGCCTCCGTTATCAAAACTTCTTGGAAAGACGCTGAAGAAACTGAATTTGAATTGCAGTTTTGGAAATAAGATCTTTCTTTGACAGAATCGAATGAAATCTGTAATACATTCTTTTTATTGACATTTGGTATCTTGATACATAGGGTGTTCGGTATCAATCACCATTCTATTAGTTCTTATTTCATCTCCGAGGAGAGGTAACCAGGTGCGGTCCATTTCGATGGAATTGGTTGAAAAGCAGTTCTTCGATAAAATAATGCACGCAGTTTCCTTTAACTTTCTTTTTTCTTGATTTGATTCTCTCAATAAAATTTTGGTATTATTCCATTCCATCATATGATCGCCATCAGATGTTAGAATATCTTCGGATATTTTCGAACCCGTTATTTTTCGATTTCTGATGTAACTTTTATGTTCTTCCTGGCGCACAATCAATGGTCTTGATGTTTCACCTATATAACTCTTACCACACGAACAAGGTATGTTGTAAACACAATTTTTTGAACATTCACCAGCGTTTTTGAGTTTTGTATGTGTGAGTATGGATCTCAATGTATTGGGTGTTTTAAATGTTGTTCTTACATCATACCTATGGCCAATCCGTTTTATCTTTTCAGACAGTCCATTCTCTACACAACCATCTAATTTTTTTTGAATTTCATCAATATTTTTTTTGCAATACAATTTCGAAATATCAAATATAAATGCGGATCTGAATGCTACTCATACCTCGATAAATTTGAACGGTTTGATGTGGAACAATAAAACCAAAAATTTGAATGATGGTTTTTCGGGTTCTTAGTACGACGTTTTTATGCGATGTACTCGACGTTTCGCCAACACGTGTGGTTGGCATTTTCAACAGAGATGTTTACAGTTACTCCGTTCACTGTTCACTGTGTTCACTGTTTACTGTTACGAGTATATCGCATAATAAATGTCGGCCTTAGAACCCGAAAAACCATCATTCAAGCAACGTCGGCCGAGAAAGTCTTTCACAATTGGTGAAACCAAAAGTGTTTGAAGGATATTACCGATACTACTTTTTGAGAGAAGAAACATTGCAATTACTCGACAGATGGCGCTGGGGGCACATTAACTTAAATATTTCGAAAGGCATAAAAATCAAAATAAGGAAAATAAATTGATAACAAATTTCAAAAATATTCAGATGGTTGTAAAGAGAATTGAATTCTCTCTTCAACGATGTGACACTTGTCCCCCCTGCAATTTAAATTTTTTGAGTCCCATGTCGAGCAATCACCATATTTTTTATTTAAAAAAGTAGTATTGGTAAAACCTTCGGATAGGGTATTTTTTTCATGTTTGTACGTCGAACCGTTCAAAAGTTAACGGGGGGGGGGGGGGGCTATTAAAAGCCGCACTGCACACAAAATGTTGAACACGGAACAGATCAGCTATGACTCCAGAATATGAGCCTTCATGATTTTTGTTCGAAATTATGAATTCATAAAATCTGTTGTGGACTCATCTGCGGCTGAAAGACAAACTTTAGTCGCAATTTTCCATCGTTCAAGATAACATCTTGGGAGGTATTCATGTTGAAAACGGGGAACATTCTCCATGAAAATTGAACATTGAAAAATGAAAAATGTTATTTATTTGTAATATCTAACAGAAAACAACTACTTCCCCGGCAGAAGTCACGCTGGACATTGAACTAAATCTGATAGATATTTTTAATTCAGATTGTTGATTTTTTTATAATTTTCTCTAGATTTTATTGAAGATTCATTAAATAAACTAGATAGGGAGAATGTTATTAAAAAAATATCACTCACAAAAATCGTTCATTTTATTGAAGCAAGTTTCGCTTCTCTCGCATTCAATCCCCAATACATTTTGGTCGACGAAAATCTATTTCGCTTTGCTGCGTTGGCACTTTCACCGACACTACTTTTTGAATTAAAAAATATGGTGATTGCTCGACAGAGTGCGCGGTGGGGGGCGGTGGGAAATATCAGCTCAAAAGTTTTAAATTGCAGTGGGGGTCAAGTGTCACATCGTTGAATAGAGAATTCAATTCTCTTCACAACCATCTATATATTTTTGAATTTTGTTATTAATTTTTTTCAAAGTGTCACCGCAGAAGAAATATTTCCATCCTTGATGTGTATAATTGCTTCTGAAGAGTCTGTTTTCCAATTCAATTAATCTCCCTGATGAGCTTGGCAAAGCGAAATAGATTTTCGTCGACCAAAATATATTGAGGATTAATCCCTGTGTACTTTATTTAATGAATTTTCAATTAAATCTAGAGAAAATTAAAAAAATATCAATTATCTGAATGAAAGCGAATTTTCACTTTCAGATCTTTTCTTCTCAGTTAGAGCCTTTTCACAATATCTATCAGATGTAGTTCAATGTCCAGCGTAGCTTTAGCCGGGAAGTAGTTGTTTTCTGTTAGATATAACAAATAAATCTCATTTTTCATTTTTCAATTTTCATGGAGAATGTTCTCCCTTTTCAACATGACCCTTCATGTTCCACAGGTACCATTTGCATGTTCTCGAAAGAAACCCCTGTATACACTGAGAAAAATAATCATTATTCACAAGCGAATATTTAATTACGACAAGTAAAAACTTATATACTCTATGAGACAGCTCTACAACTAACCTGCCACAAGTAAAACGAGGTTTCTAAAATAAATCACTTGCTATTATTGAGTTAGTTTTAGCAACTGTAATCACTAGCCACTAGTTGAGTGGTAAACCAACCATAATTAAGTTGTTTTTTTGCCATGAATAAATATTTTCTTATAATTAATCACTAGTTATTTTTCATTGAAATACTTGATATCTTGTTATAATTAGTTTGGAACTTAACATAAGTGAGCAGCTGTCTCCCAGTAAATTAGTTACTAGCTTGACCTGAATTTATAATTAACTTATGGTGAGTTAGTAACCTCTTTCCTATAAGTTAGCTGATAAGTTCTAGTGATCAAGTGATTATCGTCTCATGAGTATACAAATTACGAGTAATCACAGGACAACTACATTCCTGTTAGTCAACAGTGAGCTCCCAGTAGGTTAGCAAATAGCTCCATGTTAGTGGTCAGAATTGAGGAGATTATTTATGGTTGTATGGTACAATGATTCTCTAAAAGCAAAGCGGGATACACTTTCAACAGTTAAATGTATTTGTGATACAAATAAAGATCCTACTGATAAGGTGGTATACAATTCACTTAAGAAAAGCTACCGAAAGGAATTGAAAGAAGCAAAAAGAAATTCATATGGACACTATATTAGTAAATCAGTAAACAAATCAAAAGCTAGTTGGCAAATTATAAACTATGAGTTAAATAGAAAAACCAAAAGTAATCCTGAAACTCCAATAAGTGAAACTACCTTCAATGCTCACTTCACGAGCGTTGCTGAAAATATAATAAAGCAGTTACCTAATATACCAGACAATGACTTGATCCAATACAAACATTTTCCTGCACCTTGCAACTCTTTTTTCTTAATGGGAGTCACAACCTATGAGGTTCTTGATGCAATTAATACATTAAAAAATTCCAAGTCTGTAGACACACATCATTTAAATTGCTTTATCATAAAACAAACTTCAGATATAATTATCAAACCTTTAACATCACTGATCAATTTGATTTTCAGTGAAGGCGTTTTCCCAGATAGTTTCAAATTTACCAGAGTTGTTCCCATACATAAAAGGGGAGATGTTACAGAAATTGACAATTATAGGACAATATCCATTATTTCGATATTTGCTAAAATTATCGAAATCATTCTGAAAAATAGACTAATGAAATATTTTGAAGCGAACCAATTTTTGAATAATGCACAGTATGGCTTTCGAGAAAATCGCTCCACAACTCTTGCAATTCTTAATATAGTGGGAGGCATAGTTGAGGGTCTGGAACAAGGTTTACTCACGGCTGTTACACTCTGTGACCTGTCAAAGGTCTTTGACTGTGTTTCTCATGAGATACTCATATGGAAGTTAAACTACTACGGTATTAGAGGGGTAGCTTTGAAGTTATTTAGTTCATACTTAGAAAATAGAAACCAATGTGTCACTGTGAACCGAACCAACTCTGACTTTCTACCTATAAAACATGGTGTCCCGCAGGGATCTGTGCTCGGACCAATTTTGTTTGTCATTTACATAAACGATCTATGCAACTTCCTGTTACCCCATAAAAGCGTTCTATATGCCGACGACACAACGTTGATGACTACTGGTAAAAACCATGGGGAAGTGACTTATTCATCTAATAATATTGAAAAACGTGCTGAAAACTGGTTTACTGCAAACAAACTGAAGTTGAACGCAAGCAAATCACAAAAAATTACTTTCTCCTCTAATATAAACACACAAATGGGAAACACTGTCAAGCTACTTGGAATAGTTATCGATGACAAACTCACATGGACCAAGCACATAGAACAGCTCAGTAACAAATTATCAAGTACTCTATTTTTGTTGAGGCAGCTAAAGAAAACAATTCAACCTGATACTCTGAGAATGACATATCTTTCTCTATTCCATTCGCAGATTAACTATGGAATAATTTTATGGGGAAATGCCTCCCATGCAATAACCATTTTTCGAAAACAGAAAAAGGCACTTAGAATCCTTGCTGGAGCTGGATATAAGGAGCATTGTCATCCACATTTTATAAAGTATGGCATCATGCCATTACCTTCAATGTATACATATACAATTCCTTATTAGAAATACATAGAAATGCCAACCAACTACAAACCCAATCAGATATACACAAGCATAGTACAAGGTACTCTAAGTCGATAAAAACCCCAAGGTATAGATTAACCAAATCTCAGAAAAATTCTCTGAATTTCAATTTCTACAACAGCCTGCCAGAGAGAATCAAAACACTAACCTTTTATCAATTTAAAAAACGCATAAAAAATTATATTCTTGAACACTGCTTTTACTCCACTGACGAGTTCCTTCACACAACAAAGCAACTGAATCATACACTCAACACATTGCTTCTCTGAATTTCCCATGTTGTTATGTTAATTTGGTTTGTTAATGTTTTACTCATGAATGTAACAGTTTTAAAAAAAAAAAAATTTGTATGTTGTATTGTTTTACGTATTGTATAATTTGATTATTTATTGACATGCCATAATTGTATTTCTATATGTAAAATGGTGAAAAATATATCTATCTATCTATCTATCTATCTATCTATGGAAAAGTATCAGTTATCTTGCAGCAATCAAAGAAGATATTTCTGAGCAATGAATGTCTAGTTGAGAGCAATGATCTGAAATTTTTAGATAGTTTTCGGTAAGAATCAAATGTCAAGTGACTGAACCAGACGCTTGTTGCCTGCTCCTAACATGAGCAAGATCAATATATGGTGGTAAAACACCATAGCCAACTATTACTATCAAAAATTGTTTTGAACAATAGTCATCACTACATTGTCCGCAATTAGTGGATTAATCTTTTGAAACATGTCCTGCTGCAGATTAATTATTAAATTAATTATATTTGGTGGCGTTTGACTATAAGTTTTCAACCTACCCAGTTTTATGTTCAGTTAGTTCACCCTCAAACCACCAGAGAGATGATAATAAATTATATGAAACTTTTGATAATAAATACTTTATTATAATAGAGCAAGAGTCAGACATTTCCTAAAAACCAAGTGAGGAGTTCAAAACGAAAAAAAAAGGACAGACAGAGGGCTCCAATTAAAATCAACAATGAAATAAAATAATCTTTATTGAAAGCTACTACATGGGATTGAAACATTTTGAAAACGAAACACTAACAATTTTTCATACATAAATCAGTCTACTCTAAAAATATACTCGAATATATTTGAAAGTAAAACAAAAATTCACTAAAACTCACTGGTTTTTGTACTCCATTACCACACACGACGCACAAAGTGCCACACTTTCAGTCACAAAACAAAAACTCATTATTCAACTGATTATGCACCATAAACATATGTACTGGCCTATGTTAGAATTGCAAATGGCGTTGTGAGAGGTTGTGATTTTGTCTCGAGAGTCTCCGAATTCGAACGGAAGCAACCGAAAGCATGAAAATTGTTTAGTAGATCATTAGTGGCCAATATTTTGTATCCTGCAGTAATTGTTCCTGCCGATTATGGAGGCAAAATGAGCTGCTATGGCAGATATTATATTTCGGATATATCGGTTCAATAGTAACAGTTATTTTTTCTGTCCCAATTAGTTACCTGTGTCTCAGTATTATCGATTTATTGAACCGAGTTATAATCGCTAGCAGTTATTATCGCTGGGACAAAACTCTCACTTCAGAAACATGGTTTTTGCTGGCCGAAGTGGCGGAAACATTTTCCACAATAAAAATTTCACCTATCCGAAATGAAGAAAAGTCAGCAAAAAATTTTACTTGGCAGATTTTTCTCGGTGTATTGAAATGGTTCAAATGAAAATGAAAGAATCGAATAACAATGATTCAAATGGATAGTTCATTTCAAGTTCATGTTCAACGTATTATGACACGACTTATGCTGATTTAACAAAAATGTCAGCAATAAGCGCTGTGAGAGAGTCGAGAAATTTTTGAAGTCAGGGGAAAAAATTAGTTCAGTTATAACGAACGACCAATTACCAGTTCACATAATACGAATAGGGCAGTTTCTTGTGACTTTTGATTCTTGCAGAAATGTCCCTCAATATGGACTTAAAGAAACGAAAAAAACAATTGAAGAGGTGAGTTTTCTACTGAAAATACTTCATTAAGTTCTCATCATTCGAGATCTTTGAAAAAGTGTTCTTAACTAAATCAAATTAGAGATATGTATGCTTTGATCACAAAATATTTTCTATTATCAAGTATCAAAAACTTCCTCTTATTAAACGATATTTTGATCACTAGCGAAGCGTAGCTGAACGAGTTTCTAATAAGTGAGTGTCTAGAGGAGTTTATAAACACGTTACATACATTCAAACAACAGAAAAGAAAATTGTAATTTTTTCTCTGTCTGTCTACCTGGGCTGCGTTCATAAACCTACTCTGAGAGTAGAGTTAGAGTACGGTCACGTGATTAGAAGTACATGTCGATCATTACTCATGTTTTTGTTTGGTTTTGAGTCAAAAATAATTGTTGAGACTCTTTTTATTAGGGATTCCAGAAGTGAAATATGGTTCATTACACTTTGAAGCCTATCTTCATTTTCAAGAATAACAAGTATACCTGCCAACTGATACCACATACGAGAAAATCCATATTGTGGAACTACAATTTATATATTATAAATTGTCAAAACTTCCGTATATTTCAAAATTTTCACTTTTAAAGCCTCGTAAAAATATGAAGATACAAACAACTACAAACACCAACTATCAAATAAGTTCCCTGTCATTGCCATTACTGTCGGCGCTACTCTTCAAAAGCAGAGTACGTAGAGTTTACTCTAAGTAAGTTTCTGAACGATTGTCAATCATACTCCATGAAGCTAGAGTGAGTTTACGAACGATTCAGAGTAAGCAGTCTTTACTCTGAGTAAGTTTATGAACGCAGCCCTGTCAGTTGAAATTGACAGATCAAACGGTAAGTTCGAAAAAGAGTTTTTGGCATAGCAGACGGAAAGATGAGAAACGCCATCGATCCTGTTTCAAAATCAGTTCTGTGTCAGAATGAGATGTTCATCAGGGTTAAATGAAAAGATGGATCCATTCGAATCCCAGTTGATCCACATTTTTTTCAATTCAGTTCTGATTTTTATCTTTCCTTCTGCTATTTCAAAAACTCATTTTTTAATTCAATTCACCTACAGACTTGAAAGTACTTCATTATTATATTTACTTGGCTCATACACACTTGAAAGGACCCCGCACATGTACAATTGGCTCTTGGTCAAATTGGTTGGAATTGTATTATGTTATAGTAGGATGAGTAATTAGGAAAATGTGCGAGTTTGAATGATTTTGTATATGTCGTTTCTGAGTATAAGCAGCCAAAGTTCGAAAAAACGTCGGAGTTGGATAATGTTGACAAAGGAAAAAACTGTTTTGTTAGTCGAAATAAGACAAATTCAGGATGAAAATATATTCATCGGAACTCGTTCATATGTTCAATTATAACGTTTATACGGGCCTAGTCAAAAAATTCGTTTTTCAGGATTTTATTTTTAACACTAGTCCTGAACCAACAATTTATATTTTGGTAGAATATCATAGTTTCAGTCTGTTCTAGGTGATAAAAACATGTTTTGTTTCTTGATGCCTTTCACTATTTAAAATATGAATTTTTAATATTTTGGATTATACTCTTACAATGAAAACAATTGACAGATCGTTTTTGAATTCAAAAAAGTTATTTATTGCCACTGTTGATTGAACAAAAGATAGGGGAATTCTCTGGTCATTCATTCATTTAGATACATTTTTTTTCAGGTCACTTACAATGATTTTACTCAATATATCAAAAACTGTTGCATTAATTAGGACCTATTTTACTCTCACCATTATGAAAGTGTTGACTATTAAATATGAATGTTTTGGTCAACTTTGTATGTTGCATTTCTAAGATAAGTATGCATTTTTAAAGCTTACGGTATTACGATATATATAAGCAGCATATGTTTCTTGGGAATAATAAAGTTATTATTATTATTATTATATATATAGGGTTGCTAATATCGATTAAACAAATCATGATAAATTCAATTCTATTACATAACATATCGATTTCTTTCTTGAGTTTGCGCAAATTTTTTAATTTAATCGTGTTATTGAGTGTAGTTTGTGTTGTTTATAGTATCGAACAATTCGATATGTTACGTGATAGAATTTAATTTATCATAAGGTCTCTGTTTAGTAGTCGTTGGACAATAGGGCGACGTTACCAAGACAACATTGTCAATAATATAATAATTTCCAAGAGAGAAACGTCAAGCTCTTACTGTTACTCTTATTTTGCTGCAAATTATTAAAAGCCAGTACAATTTCATAAAATTAGAAGTTGTATTTATTCTAAATCAAAACCACACCCGACATTCAGTCTCCTAAAGTTTTGTTTAATCGATAGTAGCAACCCCATGTATCGTAATACCATACATTTTTTAAATGCATATCTTAGAAACGCAACATACGAAATTGACCAAACTCTTATATTTAGTTGTCAACACTTTTATAATAGTGAGAGAAAAATTAGGTCAAAATTGACCGAACAGTTTTGGAGATATTGAATAAAAACATTGTGAATGACCTAAAAAAAATTAAACGCACCCTGTATCTAAATGAAAGGTAATATTGAACAACTACATTCACCAGAGAATTTCCTTATCTTTTATTCAATCAATTATTAACGTTATAATTGGACATGTTAACGAGTTCTGATGAATACATTTTCATCCTGAATTTGTCTTATTTCGGCTAACAAAACAATTGTTTTCTTTGTCAACCATACCCATTTCCGACGTTTTTTTGGAACTTTGGCTGCTTATATCTTCAGGAACGACACATACAAAATCATTTAAATTCGCACATTTTCCTAATCACCCATCTCACTACAACACAATGAAATTTCAGCCAATTTGACCGAGAGCCAATTTTACATGTGTTTTCGTGCGGGGTCCTTTCGGATGTGAAGTCGGTCGATAATCCTATATGTGGTTGACATCAGCTGATACATCAATATAACTTTACTGGGCGTGTATGCGAAAATGTATCAATCTCTTCATTTAACCCTCATCATCGTCTCATACTGACACAGAACTGAATTTGAAATGTGAATACCGGTTTCCGAAACAGAATTCATTGCGTATCGAATAACGCACATTGCCAGAAACCATGAGACCCGAGTTCGAATCCCGGTTGATACATATTTTTTTAATTCAGTTCTGACTTTCGTCTTTGCGTCTGCTATGCCAAAAACATGTATTCCTGGGGCTCGAAAGATTTTTTTATTTTTGGATATATCATTGTAGAGTTCAAAGGGAACAACTTTCTTCATTACACTTTTTTTCTGGCCCGTCAGGGTGAGCCAAAAATATGGGTTGAGTGTCTTAAGCCAATTATGGAAAAATCCTGTCTATGAGAGAATTTTTCTTGTTTTTTGGGTATAAGATCCTGTGGAAAATATCGATTGACTTTGAATATATCAATTATGGTGAACATACTTACAAGATGAGACAGAAAACGCGTTTTACCTGAAACCCGTTTATTGACTTTTTGCCCAAGTGTAGACTTTTCGTTGAAATGTTCTGAATCCATTCAAGAGTGTGTCTACAGAGTGAACAAAAATTGTGTTAAGTTATTTAGATGATATTGTGAATAGTTGTTTTCAGAATTGATTTGCCAGCACTGTAATATAATCAAATATGAAATGAAAATTGAGATTTGCTGCCTGTCATTTGCGACAATTTTATTACTAACTTGGCTATACTATACTGATCATATGCATAAACGCATAACATTGCAGCTGCTACAACTCTTTGAGGGTTGATTAAAAACCTATTCGTTTTGAATATTTTATAGAAATATCAATAATGTATTCATTTCAAGATCGGATATTTTCAGAAGGTTTCAATTAATACGTGTTTTCGGAATAACTTATACGTTTACACAAACATTTATTTTCATCCTCTTTACAATGTCAAAATCTAGTAGTAAAGAGTATTTTCCATAAATCAATGTTTTGTGTCTAATCATGTATAGGTACATTGGAAAATGTGATTTGGAAAGTTCAATATACTCATATAGCTTTCATATCAACAGAAATAAAATAAATATTCGCCCATAATTTAGTTTCGAGAATTTGTCTTTTTGGGCTCACCATGTATCGTCACAAGAAAGAGTAGACAAAAATTCATCTTCATTCTTTGTGAAATACCAATAATGAATCTACTCGTATTGCCTCCTATAATTCAACACTATTTTTTGCTCAATCTGTAGACACATTGTAAAATGTATTCAAAAAAGTTAATTGGCTTAATTCAAAGAGTATGCTTCAAGAAAGTTAATAGAAAGCCCACACTTGGGCAAGAAGTCAATGAAAGAGTTTCAGAAAACCCGCATTTTCTGCCTCATCCTGTAAGTACCTATATGTACAACATGATTGATATATTCAAAGTCGATCAATATTTTTCACAGCATAATATTCCCAAAAATTGAGAAAAATCCACTCGCAGGCAGTATTTTCCATAATTGGCGTTAGACATTCAACCCATTTTTGTAGCTCACCCTGTAGGGCCAGCAAAAAGCGTAATGAAGAAAGTTGCTTCTTTTGATCCCAACAATGATCAAAAAATCAAAAAAATCTGTCGAGCTCCAGGAATACATGTATCCTGTGCCATGTCCTTTAATCTAACTATACAGACGAAAACTATTTCATTATGGTAACCATATTTAATTAATGGAGTTGCCATGGTACTGTTTCGAAAAATTTGCTTCAAACACAGTTTGTGATCGTGATCATACCCGAACCCTAAACATTTCATTTTAGTTATGTGAGTAAGAAAAAAGATGTAGCTAGTTATAGTTTTTCATTATTTTTTTCAGTAACCACTGTCGGTCAGAAAAAACGCCTTACGAAAACACCGACAAACAGAAAAAGATTGGAAAGAAAGAACTGAAAAGACTACTGGAGTGTAATTTAAGTCCAATTAGGGTGGCACAACCACCAGATTTGCCCTTGACACCACGTTACATTGGACCTGCTAGTCCTCTGAATCATCAAGAAAATTTATTTTTTCCCGAATCTCCTATTGCGAAGGGCCGACCACCTACTCCGAGAACACCGGAGCACCTGAAAACTAGTGATTTATTATAAAAATATTGATTTTAAGTGAAGTGAGTTGACTTTTTTTACGGCTTGGTAGAAAACTTTAAACAAAAATTATGTGTATATACGGTGTGGCCCATGCATTTGAAATGAAAGCACTCTTATAAAACAATATTAGCGATTTAAAAAAAATCGAGCAAATACAGAAAGTTTCAACATATTACTCTTCAGAATTTCATCGAAATCTGTTCATAGTTCATCAATAAAAATATAATAAGGGTTTTAAAAACATGTTGTTGTTTTTTGAATGGAATTAATTACTTTTTCCTACGAGCGTGCGGAAAAGTAATTTTTCAGCACGATTTTTCGTTTTGAAAGTTGTACTTTTCCGAACGATTTTTACTTTTCCGTACAATTTTTACTTTTCCGCACGATTTTTGTATTATTGAAAATGAGGATATTTAGGACCAACTAAATGATCTATGTAACTATTCTGTCTTATGAGTCATTTTGTAGCATTATTATAAAAACTTGTTTATTAAAAACCTCTTTTTTCATAAATAAGATGGACAAAAACACTCGTAGGAAAAATTTTATACCTAACTCTTATGGAAAATGTCTTTTCCTACAAGCGTGCGGAAAAGTAACTTTTTCCTACAAGCGTGCGTGATTCACCCTCTACCCGCACGCAATTCAGTTTGGAATGTGTCATTTTCCCACAGTTGTGCGGGAAATTTTTTCCCACACTAGTGCGAGAAAAACATTTATATGATATCCTCGTAAAATATAAGTGGTGGGTGACAAAATATGAAAGTTCAAGCTTTTTTGTTGCAATACTAAGTGAGTTTGTTCAAAATCATCCATCATTTTGCACTATTTATTGAAAAAATGAACAAATATTTTGATAAATAAAAATGTATTGTTATGAAAATCACCCTATATATAGGCTTTGATTGATCTGATAACGAGTAGGTAACAATTGATGTTGTCATGCCGATCAATACACAAATTTGTTTGTAATTGTCAGAGTGACAGACAAAGCGTTACTTATATAAAATTTTCGATTCAGTGAAATTGCCACAATGGATTATTCATCTGATGAAGAACTTCCACAAGAAATCGTGCAAGCAGCTACAGATGCGAACTTAGAGATATTGCCAACGAAATCTAAACAAAGGTGTGAGGAGCAATACACGAGTTTTATTGAATGGTGCAACAATAAAAAAGTGAAAACACCAAATAAAGAAGAAGTATTCTTGGCTCATTTTCTAGAAATGTCTAAAACATGGAAGCCGAACACTTTATGGGCAAGATATTCAATGTTGAAGAGTGTATTCAAAGTAAAGCAAAATTTGGATATTAGCAAATTTTACAAAATAATTGCATTCATTAATAGACAGAATGTCGGTTTTCGACTGAAAAAGGCCAAAATCTTGACTCAAGAAGACGTTTCAAAATTTATGACTGAAGCACCCGATGACATATATACCTCATGATTAAGTTAGTAGCAATTTTTGGATTAGCTGGTGCTTGCAGACGAGAAGAGCTGACAAAACTCACCATTGACGACATAGACGACAAAGAAAACCTGATAATTGTTAATATCAAGGATTCCAAAAATCATTCATCTAGATCCTTCGTGATATCTGAAGAAGCAAATGATGGTTATTTTTTGAACGTATACAGAAATTATGTACATTTACGTCCAAAAGAGACTCCTCACCGTCGTTTATTCTTGTATTACAAAAGTGGAAAATGTACTGTGCAATGTGTAGGAATCAATACCATAGGAAAGATACCCTCCGAAATGGCAGTATATCTGCGCCTTCAAAATCCAGAGCTTTACACTGGTCACAGCTTCAGGCGTTCCTCAGCCACTGTACTTGCTGACTGTGGTGTGGGTATAACTAATATCAAACGCCTAGGAGGATGGAAATCGACTTCAGTTGCAGAGGGGTATTTAGAAGACTCCACCAATCGAAAAAAAGAAATGTTCAACAAAATTCTCAATTTGAACACTACATCGTCTTCCGGGTGCATTTTAGAACCATCCACGTCTATATCGATCGGCGACGATTTGATGCCTGTGCCTGCACATTCGATTTCTTTCGATAATGTATTGCCCGAGTTACCTCCTTCTTCAGGAAATCAGCCATCTTCAAAAAATATGCTGGCTTCCGCTATAAATTTACATAATGCATCAAATTGTACATTTACAATAAATATTACGAATAATTAGTGGATAGAAAATGTTACTCTTGTTAGTTGTTTCCATTTGCATGAATAAATAATTGAAAAAATGAATTTGTTTCCTACGCTTGTAGAAAAAGTATTGTTCCTAACTCATGCGGAAAGTGTCTTTTCGCACTTGTTAGGAAAATTACTATTGCGCACGATTTTTCGTTTTGAAAGTTGTACTTTTCCGAACGATTTTTATTTTTCCTACGAGCGTGCGGAAAAGTAACTTTTCCGCACGATTTTTTGTTTTGAAAGTTGTACTTTTCCGTACGATTTAAAATCGTGCGGAAAAGTTACTTTCCCGCACGATTTTTACTTTTCCGCACGATTTTTACTTTTCCGCACGATTTTTGTATTTTTGAAAATGAGGATATTTACAACTAAATAAATGATCTATGTAACTATTCTGTCGTATTAGTCATTTTGTAGCATTATTATGAAAACTTGTTTATTAAAAACCTTGTTTTTTCATAAATAAGATTGACAAAAACACTCGTAGGAAAAATATTGTACCTAACTCTTACGGAAAATGTCTTTTCCGCCCTTAACGGCTTGCCCGAACTCCGCTTCGCGTCGTTCGTGCAACTGCCGTCGCGTGCGGAAAAGTACTACTTTCCGCACTTGTTAGGTAAATAACTATTTCCGTACGATTTTTACTTTCCCGCACCATTTTTGTATTGTTGAAAATGAGGATATTTAGGACCAATTAAATGATCTATGTAACTATTCTGTCTTATGAGTCATTTTGTAGCATTATTATAAAAACTTGTTTATTAAAAACCTTGTTTTTTCATAAATAAGATGGACAAAAACACTCGTAGAAAAAATATTGTACCTAACTCTTACGGAAAATGTCTTTTCCGCCCTTAACGGCTTGCCGAAACTCTGCTCCACGTCGTTCGTGCAACTGCCGTCGCGTGCGGAAAAGTACTACTTTCCGAACTTGTTAGGTAAATAACTATTTCCGCCCTTAACAGCTTGTCCGAACTCCGCTCCACGTCGTTCGTGCAACTGCCGTCGCGTGCGGAAAAGTACTACTTTCCGCACTTGTTAGGTAAATAACTATATAATTTTTTTATTGATGCACAAATTTCGATTTCTTTAATCTAGTAGTGTAGTCAGAATTTTGATATTTGTAGAATTGAAGTGGTGGGTTGACTAGACGGCATTTTTCCAAAATGTTATTCCGTCACAACTTTTCCATTAATGGACGCATGTCAACATCACCGTGACATACATTATTTAAAAATATCAGTAGTAAAAATAATCGCTAACTAACAATTTATTTACATTTTTGGCATTAAGAAATAACAATAGTTGGTCCAGAAAATGATACTTTGGTGTCCTAGGAGACTTATGTCTACTCAAGAGAAAAAATAATGCCAATCAGTTGAAAGATGTATATTTTATAAGGGTGCTTTTATTTTAAAAAGGTCACATTGTATATAGAAGACGAGAGAATTGTATCGAGCACTGCCCTCCGGTGTAAGTGCAACCATAATGCCCTCTGGTGTGAGTGAACGGAAAAAAATGTGTGTAGTTTTTTTTCCACAATTGTTTGAAATTTTTAAACAAATTGTGTCTGGAATGGTTACAGAAACAATTTTGTGTAGAAATTTCGCACACTATTGTTCATCCTAATTTGTTGTAATAATATATCCACATTGTGTATATTTCTTTGAATCTTATTTTTTACCCAATATTGTTTAAAATGGTTAACAACACCGTTGCGTTACAGAAATGGTAGTTCTTTTTTATACAATTCTATTTTTTTACACATCATTTTGTTTTTATTATAGTTCTGTAGACAAAATTGAAATTCAGAATACACAAATACTGTATACGAATTTTAGAAAAGGCTTTGTGTTTATTAAAATGGCGGTTAGAGAATATAAATTTAAAATACTTCCTAATGTGTGAGACATTTACACAAGTTTTTTAAATATCTCACGAAGCTTACCGTAATTATCGACATGTAACTGTGAAATTTTCAAAACCGATTAATACACCAACATGTGTAATTCTACGTGAAATATTACAGAAGGTACGGAACTGTTTCTATAGGAAATGAGATAAAATGTTTCAGAACGGAAGTTTTTCCATGAACTGAGTGGATTAGTAGCAAAATGGTTTGCGAAAACATTTTCAGCCTTGATTTTTGATCGAAAATATGAAAAGGATATTCATACAATCTGTTGCGGAATCATCTGCGGCTGAAAGACAAACTTTAGTCACAATTTTCCATTGTTCTCTTCGGAGGTATTCATATTGAAAAGGGGAACATTCTCCATAAAAATTGAAAAATGAAAAATATTTTTTTTGTAATATCTAACAGAAAAAAACTACTTCCCCAGCTAAATCCACGCTGGACATTGAACTACAGTTGATAGATATTGTGAAAAGACCCTAACTGAAAAGAAAAAATATGAAAGTGAAAATTCGCATTTTCATCCAGATAGTTGATTTTTCTTAATTATCTATAGTTTTCATTGAAAATTCATTAAATCATTCAGATCGGCAGAATGTTATTAAAAATATCACTCTCAGAAATCGTTCATTTCATTGAAGCAAAATTCGCTTCTCTCGCATTTATGCCCCAATACATATTCTGGTCGACGAAAATCTATTTCGCTCTGTCAATCTCCCTGATGATTGTCAGAATTGGAAAGCAGGCTCTTCAGAAGCATTTACACCGCAGGGATGAAAATTATGAAAATATTTCTACTGCGGTAACACTTTCAGTCCATTTTGTCTTCTACTATAATTTTCAAAAATATCGGTGGTTCCGTTGCTGTTGGTGTGCAGTATACAACACTTTAAATGACTCCTAGGTCATTTTGTTATTTTTCCGACAACCACATGCGAAAATGACAAATAGCACACTATTTAGTTACTTCGAAAATGACAAATATCACCGTAGAGATGAAAAGTTAAATAACTTTTTGTACAACTGACATTAAAAATGACGTTTTTAATTCATTGACACATGAACTAAAAACTGACGTTTTCACAAAATCACTTTTAACACTAGTGTTAAAAGTACTTTTAACACTAGTATTAAAAGTAAAATGACAGATGAGATGATGGATACTCAGTAATATAGATCTCTCTAATAGAAACACTTCAATCAGATATTATAATCAGAACACCTACTCAAGAGGAATCGTTTATAAAAGTTCACACATGTATTTGGTCGTTTGCGCAATTGATAATACTAATTCCTTTTGAAGTTACAAACGAAGTAGTATTTAGTCCAACTGTAGAATGTCCTTCATCACTGACAAATAATGACATTCATAAATAAAGTGCGTTGGGGTTTATTATATTTGAAGTATCTGTCAGTCAGCCTTGTAATCCAAAGATCGTGTGTTCGAATCCTTATGGATCTTATTTTTTTTTTGTTTTTTTCTTACTAGCAGTAACTGTTGAACAAAAAATTTTGTATGATACATTTGCTCGTGGGGTTGCTCCACTCGCTAACGCTCGTTTCGCAATATTCCCCACTCACAAAATAAAATGCCACTTTTAACACTTGTATCATAAATAACTATTCTAGAGTGATATGCGTATCTATAGTTATATGTATTGCATAATGGAATTGAAGTGTGCTTTGAAATTAATATTGCAAAAACGTCAGATAAACTTTAGAAGTGTCAGTTTTGCATATGCATCATTCTTATCATATACAAAACCGTGAAAATAGTATCTAAAATTCCATAAAACATAGATGCAGAGATTAATAGTGATGATCAATGTACTCCACTTGAAATTGAAAAGGCCGCAAAAATAACGCCACTAAATTTACTGCCCGAAAAGTCCAAAAGAAGGTACGAATACGCTTACGATCAATTTCTTTCATGGCGAAGAAATAAGGAAATAAGAAGCTCCTTTTCTGAAATGCTCAACATTATGGACTAATTATTGCGTACCACTTTATCCATTCACCACAATGTAGATATCTCAAAATATAGTAAACTTAAGGCATTTTAAAAAAAGAAAAGTGATATAAACCGAAAAAAGCTAAAATTTTGACGCAACAAGAAATTTGTGAATTTATAAATAAAGCTTCCGATGAGATTCATTTACTCACAAAGTCTATACATTATTTAATTATGTTTTTTTAGGTTGTGTTGGTTATGGGTATATCTGGTGCACGTCGCAAGCAAGAACTTACTCAGTTATGTATAAATAACATTGAAGATTTGGGGACTGCGGCTGTCATTCAAATTAATAATACAAAAAATAAATGCTGTCGCAAGTTCACTATTACTGGAAACTTTTATAGCATATATAAAAAATATGCCAATCTAAGACCGCCAACTACCAAAACACGCTTTTTTCTTAATTATAGAGACCAAAAATTTACAAAACAAGTAATGGGCATTAACAAAATTGGAAATATACCTAGAGTAGTGGCAACATTTTTAAATCTAAAGGATCCTGAAAAATACATGGGGCACTCATTTCGCCGTTCTTCTGCTACTATATTAGTAGATGCAGGAGGAGATCTGACTTCTCTGAAACGACATGGGGTTTGGAAATCGTCCAAAGTCGCAGAAGAATACATTGACGATTCTGCTACTAACAGGTTAAATATTGCCAATAAAATTATGGATGCCATCAGCAGTACTTCGAAAGCCGTCACTCCGCCTCTTCGAGAAACTGACATCGAATCTACTACTGTACATAGTGTACAAATAACAGAGAGAAATCTGTCTAACTCCTCATTGCAAAGTCCATTACAATTTACTAATTGTAATAATAATAATATTACTTTTAATTTCTACAATTCTAAGCAGTAATCTTGTTCAATTATTACTTTTCTTTGTAAAATTCTCAAATTCTCAAAATAAAGTGAAAATATATTAACTTTTTTGCAATTATTCATTAATCTGTGGTCGTAGGAAAAATAGTGTACATTACTTGTGTGGAAAGTGCCATTTCACACTAGTAACGTAGTATACTATTTTCATGAGAATATCGATTCTGCAAATTTTACAATCCTCTGTCAAAAATTACGGAAGATACGGGAGTGTTTCCACGAGAAGTGACACACGTTAATAATTATTATTGACTGCCAAATCGATAATAAATTGTTCGTGAACTCTTTTAACTGCCCAGCAATGAATGTTTTTCACTACCTTGTAGATCCAAAATTGACTATGAAACCTAAATTTAGTGCTCCAGCAAATTTGATCTTTTATGTCTTCCCAAGCATTTATAACTCAACAAAAGGGTCTTTTATGAGTACGAAATAAAGTGGGCTAGCTCAACGACCACACGTATTGTAATCATATTGTACGAGATTAGGCCACTTCTTTTCTCTCAAACTCAATTCCCATCTTGTTGAAATTAGACTAGGTTTGATCATAAATAAAATATACTTACAGTGCGGCTCAATAATGTCTACCTCATTTATTATTTTAATTGGGAGGTTTAGAAAATTAAAACTCAGCTCTCACATCAATAGGAACACAAAATCATTACATGGAAATTACTCCTTTTCTTCACTTTAATAAATGTTACTCACTTCCATAAAATCAAACAATCTGATAATTAATTTTCTCCTCCATATTTTGGCACGTGTTTCATTTCCTAATCCGTATCTCACGAAGTAGGAAACCGCGAGCTACTAGCCTCTTTTGTGGTGTTTCAATCTCCGAAGATGAATGAGACTTTCCAAAGTGAGTATGGTGCAATTCGAATTAAGGTTCTTTGCTTTTTTTACTTTACCGGAATGTCAAAAACTAACTTTGATTTGCCACTGAGGCTAAGCAGTCCAAATCAAAATTAATTCCCTTTTCAGCTGTAGGAAAACCTACAACACCTCGTCGGGTGGTCGGTGTGCACTCCAAGCTAGCACTAGACGAGATTGACATCTATAGTTAACTCACAATACACTTGCTTTTCAACAAAGCATACGGTCGCCTATCGATCCGATATGAAGTATTTGAGAAAAAATCTCTTTGTACCTACATCGGGTTCTATCCAATAGCAAAAGCAAAAAGCAAAAAACGTTTATTCGACAGAAATATATAAAATACGGCCGCACACATAAAACAGGAAAATATATAAAAACAATTTAAAACTATCGCGATACCACAGGGTAGGGGTAAAGGAGGGAGTTTTGTGAATTGTTTTTCCCCGGAGCGAGGTTTCCCTCCTGCCCTTCTGGTGATCCAGCGGGCGGGATGAAACCGTGACTCACCTGCCCGATGTTGTGTGGGCCATTTCCACGGATATGGGCTTTGTCACCTTTCTGCCTCCTGGTGAACCATGCAGGGGAAACTAATATTTTCATCGAGAGCCATCAGGCGATTGGATTCATCCTCGTTTGAAGATCTGACTAGTTTCCGGAAAAACAACGAAAAAACCGGTTGTATACATCGTGTCCTTGGTCAATGAGTTTCTACTCGTCTTCGGGGATCTCCCGGAAAATATCCAGGGTTTGGTATATATAGCCCCCATACCGCCAGGGTATGTCGTGGTGCTTTCTTAGTGATGTTATATCACTGGTAGAAGGATGAAGTGCCGATAGAATTTGTCGGCTTGGTTATTACTGTATTCCTCGATTTTCGGTACTTTGGCCAGCCCACGCAAGTCGGCCAACCGAATGTATCTGTCACTATCTGTGACGATACGTAGCTTCTGCATCACCTCCAAACGCCCCATCTGGGTTTTGGAGACTCCGCAGAACACTGGACAGGCGTAGGTCATTGCTGGCCTTATGACCTGTTTATATAGTAATATCTTGTTTTCCATGCTCAGCCTAAAGGCCCTAGCGATGAGCGGGTACACTCTTTTGAGCGCCGCCGCTCCCCGCTGGACCGCCAGATTGACATGCTTATGTAGGAATAGACGCCTGTCCAGCTGTACCCCCAGGTACCGCACGGCGTCGGACTCGTTCATCCGGTTTCCCAGAACCCTGACCCCCCCGGGTAGGTATACGTCTTTCACTTTCCTCGAGAAGGTCATGAGTTCTGTTTTATCCGGATTTAGCTCAATTTTGTTTCTCGCCATATACGTTACGACTGCCCTCCCCAAGTGTGTTCTATACCTGAACGCGGCCACAACGCTATGCTCTGAATGCGTGTATAGAGCGGTGTTGTCTGCGTAAATGGCCGTGTCCACTAGGTTGGACATGGGGTTCGAACCACCTATCGGTATGATGGAGTTTCGAACGGCCTGGTGTATAAGGATGCAAATAGACTGGCTAGACTATTTCCATATCCCAAGTAGCACACCTATATTGGGACAATATTGGTACAATATTGTGAAAATATTAGCAAAATATTCAAAAAATAATATTGGCGAGAAAAAAAATGTGAACATTTCGCGATATTGATCCAATATTTGAAAAATAATATTGATCTAATATTCTCGAAGCAATATTGGCCTCAAAGTGTTAGGCGATATTAGTACAAATCGCTGTAGCACACTTATATTGGAATAATATTGGTAAAATATTGGCAAAATATTCAAACGTAATATTGGCGAGATAAAATTATAATTATTTCGGGATATTGGCACAATATTACTTGGACATTATACAAATAATATTAGTGAAATATTGAGGATGCAATATTGGCCCCAAAATATTTAGGGAAGTAGTTGTTTTCTGTTAGATATTACAAATAAATTACATTTTTCATTTTTCAATTTTCATGGAGAATGTTTCCCTTTTCAATCATTTGCATATATTGGTAAAATATTCAGAGTGAATATGTTGCCAAAAACATTGACGAAATATTTCCAGAAAATGTCGAATAATTTGAAAATTCTACAATTTCATTTCTACTTCAATTAACCATGGAGTAGATTGACTTGTAAATGCATTGTGAGAAGCCTTATTCAATATATGTTACTATGATTCAGCTGTTGTTCCATATGTGGGGCCACCTAGCGGTTTCTTACCCAAGTTTAATAATAATTCATTTTAATATTGTTTATTGAATATTCGGCCAATATTCAAATTTAAATCCTAGTGATAAATGTATTCTGTAATATTGTTTCAGTAGTGTCTTTCAAATATTGGCGTAAGGTTTTCTTAACAATCTCCATCAATACAGGGTCAACATAATTTTTAGAATATGGATTAAATAACATTCCACCAATATGCTATTAAACTTGAATATACAATATGTTGGCAATATCGGTATATCGATATTGGTGAAAATTATTGAACCAATATTGACCCAATATTTTATGAAACAATATACATTCAGAACAGGTTGAGCCGATATTCCAGCAATATTAATAATAATAATAATCAAAACCCGAAAAACCTACAGCACCACCTCGGGCGGTAGGTGTGCACTCCAAGCTAGCACTAGACGGGATTGGCACCTAGGCAACACACGATACACTTGCTTCTTATCGATTTCGAGTACAGTTGTGTGCATAAAAAAGTCATACAAGATTTGTATGATATCTAACTGAGGGATAGCACAAATTGCGTTAGAAAAATGTTAAAAGGCGTTACTGACAAAAATTGTTTGAATTTTAACACTACTTGTCACAGTCGATAAGAAATGTGATTAATATTGACAATCCTGAGCCACAATAGCCTATACCGACTGTACGACTTTTTCTGCTCTACACTGTACTTCATTTGTTTCGAAAAAAAATCAGGAACGAAGTAGTTATACAAGATTATAAAAATTACTTGAGCAGCAAGTACAAGAAATATAATAATTACTTCTTTGATTGACGACTTGTTTATTATGTGGAAATTCATGTTCACTAAGGATACACTAAAAACAATTTTGTCTATATTCCACGATAATTTTATATTTGTTGACTAGTTTTGGTCATTACACCATTTTCAAAACTAACTAGATTACATCCACATCTGAATATTTATTCCTACATTGCCTAACCTAGGTTATACCTTAATTAGTAGCGGTATATCGTCTCAGAATCAAAATCAATAATAAATAAACAAAAACAATTAATTTGATAATGCAATATTGGGAATTGGGTTATAGGTTCAGGAAAGGGCTATTGTTTAAATCGAGTTGGTCGTTGAGGATAATAGAATTGGGGTTTTTCTTTGACTTGTTTATTTCCATAGATTCCAACAAATTCATCATCTGCCATTTTTCGCATAACATAAAATAGATAAAGATAATTTAAAAATTCTCCACACATGGGAATTGGGTTATAGGTTCAGGAAAGGGCTATTGTCTAAATCGAGTTGTTCGTTGAGGATAATATAATTGGGGTTTTTCTTTGACTTGTTTATTTCCATAGATTCCAACAAATTCATCATCTTCCCTTTTTCGCATAACATAAAATAGATAAAGATAATTTAAAAATTCTCCACACATGCGAAAAATGGAAGATGATGAATTTGTTGGAATCTATGGAAATAAACAAGTCGAAGAAAAACCCCAATTGTATTATCCTCAACGAACAACTCGATTTGAACAATAGACCTCTCCTGAACCTATAACCCAATTCTCAATACCTGCATTATCAAATTAATTGTTTCTGTTCATTTATTATTGATATTGATTCTGAGAATCGATATACCGGTGCAACTAATTTAGGTATAACCTAGGTTAGGCAATGTAGGTATAAATATTCAGATTTGGATGTAATCTTGTTAGTTTTGAAAATGGTGTAATGACCGAAACTAATCAACAAATATAAAATTATCGTGAAAAATAGACAAAATTGTTTTTAGTGTATCCTTAGTGAATATAATAATTGCTTGAACACTTGTTTCAACCCCCACTTCAATTAGAATAAAAAATGCCTATTATCGTATTCTTACACAGTTTCTGAGTCACAACATCCCAAACGTCATTAAAAAATGTACCAAATTCAAATTTGTTTTATTATTCCATCCTGTATTTATTATAATCAAACAAATTACATCCATCCGGATTCTGTGCGATATCATCAAAAAATGAACAAGCCAGATGAAGTGTAATAACTAGACAAATGAATTCCAGTAATTCAGCTCTGTTTGTTGGAGGTCGTCTAAATAATTTAGTGAACCAAAGCTCTCCTAATAAGGCATATCATAGTGAAAAGAGGGGCCGACAGAGGGCGAGTGGCGCCCCTATAATACTCGGGCGCCACGGAGCACCAATTTCCGTAAATTACACATAGCTTTGTTTTCAGCTGTGTGCACAAATCTTTCCCGAAAGCAATTTCGAGGCCCAGGAACGAGAGTAGTTACGTTTTTCTTAGGCGATAAAGATTCATTACAGCCTGTTCCGAAGAATACACACGGTGGAAATTCATTTGCCTGGTTTTCTTTTCACCTCTAGCCGCAGATTCCACCCCGGTTTTCTTTATTGTGGCCATTTATATCCAGATATAATTAAAAAGGATCACCATATTGTGACGATCGAACATCACACTTTATGACACTAAGGTAAAAAACCATTAAAAAGTCCACAAAATGTATTGTCTTTGCGACATGTTTCGATACACAGTATCTTTTTCAAGCGAATGTAGTACATTAAACTATTCTTCATTGAAGTTACAGCACCATCATTTAAGTTATCAAGAAAGTTAATACATTTAATATCAAATTATTCCAAATTTGAACCGAAATTTAGCCTTAAAAATTCTTATGATTTGATAAATAAAATACAGGATATAACTTTTTAGATAACGCAAAATTAATATCATTTGACGTTCAAAATCTTTTCCCTAGTATACCCCCGCAAGATACAATACTCTTAGTCGAAGGTTTACTAGATAAAAATCATGTTAACCGGTTATTAAACGAGAGATATTAGACCGTTTGTCGATATGTCTTGAACAAAATTATTTTCAATTTGACAATAAATTCTACTCTTCATCTGAAGGATTGATCATGAGAAATCCGCTGAGTCCTCTACTGGCAGGTATCTTCATGGACAATCTTGAAGAAACGATTCATAAGCATCCACTCTCGAAACAGTTTTTGTATTGGTACAGATATGTAGATGACGTTATAGTTTGTTTTAAAGGCACCAACAGACAATTAGACACCTTTCATAAATATATTAACACTATTCACCCAAACATTAAATTCACAATAGAAATAGAAGAAGAAAATTCAAATAATTTTTAGATTTGACAATAGGTAAAGCCAATAATAAACACCACTTTGCTATTTTTCATAAACCTTCCCATACTGACATCACCATTCATAATAATTCAGTACATCCATATACACATAAAATATCAGCATACCATAGTATGATACACAAATTAGTAAATATTCCACTGTCCGAAGAAAATTTCAATAAAGAATTAAATATTATAAAACAGATAGCAGTTAACAATGGATATCAAGTTAAATTAATAGAAAATATTCTTGCTAAAAAACTACATAGAAAGGCTATCCAGGAAGTGTACCCCACTTTGAGGAACCTTGACAATAATTATAGGACTTTAACTTATTCGGGACCCGTCACGGAAAAAATAGCTTCATTTTTGCATAAGCAAAACTTAAGAGTAGCATATAGAACAAATAATACACTGGGAAGGTTTATCAAGAATAATAAAGATTAAACGCAGAAATCTGAAAAATCAGGAGTTTATAAATTGAATTGTGGATCTTGCTCAAAGTATATATCGGCCAGACAGGTAGACCATTTAAAAGCCGCATACGTGAACACCGTATGAATTATGAAAACAACAAAACACACTCATCATATGCCAATCATATTTTGGAGGAAGGCCATGACTTCGATGAAAACTTCGAAATTCTTCTCGTGGAAAATAAGGGCATTAGGCTTAATTATTTAAAATTCCTGGAAAATAATAAATTGAAAAATTCATCTTGCTTATTAAATGATCAACTTGACCTGAACGGTTCCCCTTTGTTAAATTTGTTGAATTGAGCAGTGGTTGTGTTTTGAGATTTCCAGGTAGGTTCATTGTTATGTCAATTTTATAAGTTGTATGAGTCTAGGTATTAGCAATAATTATAGGTAGTCCCTAATTATGTTAATGGGTTTTGTATTTTATCGGGGATAAATACATAAGGGAACATATTTTTATGAATAAATAAATTTTTAATTGCATGAAAATTTTATTGTTAATGATAACAAATCGAGAATCAAGGGAGTGAAAAAATCGCGAGAGCTTACTTGAGCGATTTTTTCTACTTTCCTTGATTCGAGATATTTTGTCAGAAGACAATAAAATTTTAATGCAATTTGAAATGTATTTAGTTATAAAAATATGATCTCGAATGTATTTTAGGGAGAATAATACACAACTACAAGATACAGAAAATTTATTTGACATTCGAACTTTGTTTTCCTTTTCCGGGAATAGACTGAAGCCGCTTTCGTTTCGCATTTTCGCATCCATTGCCCCTTTGAATTCAATATCTGTGAATGAATTGAATTATCGGCTGTGCTCTTTATAGTATTTTTATTGAAGACACTTTACAGTAACATTCCACATGGTGTTTACGACACATTCTTTACATTCTTCACCATCAACTCTCTTCATATTGAAAGCCCAATCTTTCATGATGAGTCCAAGCTCTGCATTTGAAGTAGTAAGAAATTGAAGTCATTGCATTGACTGCCAGAAAAGGCGTGTATTAATGGGGTAAATTTGGCTTGTTTAATGAAAAACTGTTTCCTAGCAATTCGACGAGAATAACCGTCAACTATTAAAAATACGACACCGAAGGTGGAGTGTTTTAAGGTTGACAGTTATTCGAGTCAAATTGCTAAAGGAAACAGTTTAGAATTTGAACAACACAAATTTACCCAATATCGAGTGTAATTTGGCAGGACAATTTGATGAATAAGAAATTCAGAAACATATACAGTGTGACCCATTTAAGATGGAAGCACCCTTCTAAAAGTCTGACTACACCACTGGATTCGTGACATTTTCAAATGGTTCATATGTAAATTACGTTGAGATGCGTCAATCAATAAAAAAGTTATAAGGGAATGAAATTTGAAAAATATGCCGTTTAATCAACCCACCAATTCAATTTCAGAACGTTTATCAAAACTTTGACTACACAACCGGATTAAGGGAGTCTCGAAATATCACTGACTATAATTTCATTCAAATTTGTTGATAAGTAAATAAAAATTATGAGATAAAATGACATTTTCGTGAAATTTCATTTACATATTTCTCAAATTTTATTATCTTATGATTTTTTTATTTATGAACAATCTCGATGAAATTTTGACCAGTGATATATTGAGACCTCCTGAATACAGTAGTGTATTCCGAATTTTGATAAAAGTTCTGAAATTGAATTGGTGGGTTGATTAAACGGCATATTATACAAATTTTATTCCCTTATAACTTTTTAAGTGATTGACGCATTTCAACGTAATTTACATATGAACCATTTGAAAATGTCGCGAATCCAGTGGTGTAGTCAGATTTTTTATAAAAAAATCGCTAGTAATTTGTTTTTGAATTTTTAGCTTGAAAAATAAGATAAGTTGGCCCTGGAAATGGAGATTTATTCATGAAATTTGGTGTCCTGGTGGACTTTTTGAATATCTACCTAACGAAAAAAAATCATTCCAATCGGTTGAAAAATGTAAGTTTTAGAAGGATGCTTCCATCTTAAATGAGTCACACTGTATATTAATGTCAAACTATTCATTTTCGCAACCAACACCGCGATAATTGATAAACAAATGAATAAGTGAAAAAACCACTGGTGTATTTGTCGCTGTAAAAGTTAAAGTTAACTTTTGCCGCTGTCAAAGTGATATGCGATTTTTTATACATGAATTAAATTGTCAACAGTAAAAGCACAAGAGCTTTTTTTTATCGGGTAATTTTCTTTCTTCAACGAAATAATTTTGCCAATCAGTAATATTGTCTAATGTCAGTTTTTCGAGTGAAATTACTGATGGAAAATTTTTGAGTTGAAGAAACAAATATTCATTAAAAGAAATATTCGGGTGCTTTTTGGAAAGATAAATCAACACAATATATAAATACACCACAACAATAATCACCTTGATTGAAAACGTTATTTAAAGGAGCAGGTATTAACAACACGATTATAATAATGCTTCTTGTAATCTGTTCAGATGAAACTTTCCCAAAACGATTCATGTTGTGTCAACAATACTAAACAATCATTGCTGTCATGACAGAAATTGAAGGACTTCCACTTACTAGATGTAGTGCATCCTTTTTTATCGCTGTCAAACTGACTCAGACGTCATATTTAAATGGGTTCACTTCTACAGGAGTTGATTTATCAGGAGTATTACCACGATTGATTGAATTTTCGCGATAAGTCTGTCGATTTATGTCTGAACGAAACTGAATTGCTTCGTGAAAATACCACGAGTCCATAGGACCACTGAATTGTTATGAGAAAACACCACTCGTCCGCAGTTTCGTTCAGAAATAAAAGACAGACTTATGAGATACTAGTTGAATTTTATTAGACTATTTCACGAATGAAGTTTCTTCATTAATATAAATACGAACAATGTATGACAGTCATAAACAAATTATTAAAATCGTCAATATTATAATGTTTCGTTTCATAATTTCATTTGATTTTGCAGTGAAGCGACTAATTCTGACATATCCAGCTATTTTTGTTATTGATCGAACTGTCAAACGTATTCATTTCGTCATGGTTACGTCGCTGAAAATACCGAAGCTGATCCTCCAATCAGAATTGAAAGACAGCTGGTGTTATCGCGACAATTTCACTCACTATATGAAAGTCGCGTCTCCTGCGATATGAGGACCAATCAGAATGGGATTTCGCGAAAGTACACGCTTCCTTTCGCTTCCTTTCTTTCCGATCCGGAAAGACCACGTCGTCAAGTCAACCACAAATATAAACAGCAATGATACATCTTGTAATCTAATATGACATAAACGTCAGGTTGACAGACTTCATGTTTATTATTCATTAGTTGCAACTATTGAAGAATTCACTTTGTTTACTCGATCAAATTTCAAATAATAACTTGGTTGGTTCGTGAAATTATCTCAATAAATACGACTCGTGTTCACAATACAATCGATAATTCTGTCACAAATCTTTAACTCGATCGAATTGCTCGTCCCTACGGGACTCGTGGTGTTACCAAGCAATTTGATCTCGTTAATTTCTGACAGAATTATCGATAGTATTGCGACCACTCGTGGTGCTACCCCCGAAGTGTGTTTGCTCGTACGATTTCCAAAAAGATGTAGAACTGGACGATTCTACTGAGCGCTCCAGGGAAGAGTGCACGCTCCATAATGTTTTTTAATAAAAGTTTTAACAATAATATTCTCCTATTCATTTACAGGATGTCCCAAAATAAGATACACAACTAAGTGTTTGTTACATTTTTGGATTCCCCACTGAATTGTTGATATAATTATAAATTATAATTGGGTTTCCTATACGTGAGAGTGGCAGTTCGTGAACTCCTCAACAATTACTGTTTTATGTGTGTTTTTTTTGTTGAAAGAAGGCTGAACTTCGTTCCAGTCGCTTTCAGAAGCTGTTATACATCATGTCGAGTTGAGAAAATTGGAGAATTCCAAGTGACAACATACTAAATTTGAACCAGAGTTTCCAAATCATAAAAAGTGAGACTTTTTCCACAATATGACTTCTGATTTGGTGTATCTGGAAATTTGCTTTATTGATCGCACGTTATTTAAAAAATAAGAATTATATTGTAAGACATAATGGTAACACGTCTGGGAAATACTATTTTAACTAAGGTGTGCTACAGGGTTCGATTTTGGATCCTTTACTGTTTGTACGTTTTATAAATGATTTACTTACTGTTTTTAAATATTCTACTTTTGATATTTTTGGCGGTCTTGAGTAATTTCGGAGATACTGGCCTATTTTCAATGATGACCGGCATTTCGAGTGTACGTCCCTACCGCGAAAAACACACTCAAAATGTATGCTTCTTCTTACCAGCATAATGTATACACTGGAATATACTTGTATTACTTTTTATTTGCAAACAGAACTTTTTACTAAAAAAGTAGACTTTATTTTGACTATAATTTTCGTTCTTGATGGAAGTTGATTCACCCAGGATTGGGAATATCCAATATCACCAAATCACCGTGTAAGAGAATAGCAACCCAATTCAAGTTGAATCCAATCGTATTGTTGAAATGTAATCATGAACGTAGAAGTTAACTGAGATGCACGATAATGTACAAATTGACAGCTAAGCATGCGCAGTAGTGTGTTAGCATGCGCAGTAGTGTGTTAGCATGCGCAGTAGTGTGTTAGCATGCGCAGACTTGTGTTCTTTGCTTTGGCGACCGTGGCTGGTTTACGGATGAGCGTGAAAGTCCGTCACATTACGTCCAATCGTAAACCAGTTTTCCAGTCAAGTTAATTGCTACACTGAGAAAAATAATCATTATTCACAAGCGAATATTTAATTACGACAAGTAAAAACTTATATACTATATGGGACAGCTCTACAACTAACCTGCCACAAGTAAAACGAGGTTTCTAAAATAAATCACTTGCTATTATTGAGTTAGTTTTAGCAACTGTAATCACTAGCCACTAGTTGAGTGGTAAACCAACCATAATTAAGTTGTTTTTTTGCCTTGAATAAATATTTTCTTATAATTAATCACTAGTTATTTTTCATTGAAATACTTGATATCTTGTTATAATTAGTTTGGAACTTAACATAAGTGAGCAGCTGTCTCCCAGTAAATTAGTTACTAGCTTGACCTGAATTTATAATTAACTTATGGTGAGTTAGTAACCTCTTTCCTATAAGTTAGCTGATAAGTTCTAGTGATCAAGTGATTATCGTCTCATGAGTATACAAATTACGAGTAATCACAGGACAACTACATTCATGTTAGTCAACAGTGAGCTCCCAGTAGGTTAGCAAATAGCTCCATGTTAGTGGTCAGAATTGAGGAGATTATTTATGGAAAAGTATCAGTTATCTTGCAGCAATCAAAGAAGATATTTCTGAGCAATGAATGTCTAGTTGAGAGCAATGATCTGAAATGTTTAGATAGTTTTCGGTAAGAATCAAATGTCTTCCAGTGACTGAACCAGACGCTTGTTGCCTGCTCCTAACATGAGCAAGATCAATATATGGTGGTAAAACACCATAGCCAACTATTACTATCAAAAATTGTTTTGAACAATAGTCATCACTACATTGTCCGCAATTAGTGGATTAATCTTTTGAAACATGTCCTGCTGCAGATTAATTATTAAATTAATTATATTTGGTGGCGTTTGACTATAAGTTTTCAACCTACCCAGTTTTATGTTCAGTTAGTTCACCCTCAAACCACCAGAGAGATGATAATCAATTATATGAAACTTTTGATAATAAATACTTTATTATAATAGAGCAAGAGTCAGACATTTCCTAAAAACCAAGTGAGGAGTTCAAAACGAAAAAAAAGGACAGACAGAGGGCTCCAATAAAAATCAACAATGAAATAAAATAACCTTTATTGAAAGCTACTACATGGGATTGACACATTTTGAAAACGAAACACTAACAATTTTTCATACATAAATCAGTCTACTCTAAAAATATACTCGAATATATTTGAAAGTAAAACAAAAATTCACTAAAACTCACTGGTTTTTGTACTCCATTACCACACACGACGCACAAAGTGCCACACTTTCAGTCACAAAACAAAAACTCATTATTCAACTGATTATGCACCATAAACATATGTACTGGCCTATGTTAGAATTGCAAATGGCGTTGTGAGGGGTTGTGATTTTGTCTCGAGAGTCTCCGAATTCGATCGGAAGCAACCGAAAGCATGAACATTGTTTAGTAGATCATTAGTGGCCAATATTTTGTATCCTGCAGTAATTGTTCCCGCCGATTATGGAGGCAAAATGAGCTGCTATGGCAGATATTATATTTCGGATATATCGGTTCAATAGTAACAGTTATTTTTTCTGTCCCAATTAGTTATCTGTGTCTCAGTATTATCGATTTATTGAACCGAGTTATAATCGCTAGCAGTTATTATTGCTGGGACAAAACTCTCACTTCAGAAACATGGTTTTTGCTGGCCGAAGTGGCGAAAACATTTTCCACAATAAAAATTTCACCTATCCGAAATGAAGAAAAGTCAGCAAAAAATTTTACTTGGCAGATTTTTCTCGGTGTAGAACTCCATTCGACCTGACTTCACATGAATTAATCAAAACAGATGTGTGGTGGATATGTCTAATTTGGGAAATTATCAACTCTGGATGGTTATTCTAGGCCTGAGCTAATTTGGCGATATTGCCAATTTGATTCCAGAATTTTCCAATTCACGTAGGGAATGGGATAGTAAGTTATGAAAAATTAGTTGATATAACAATAATATTTTTCCATCAACACACACTCACTGCATGTATAAAACCTTTGTTAACAATGTTTTTGAATGAATCCAGACTGGCGGAATTCGAAGAATGTGACAGATCACGGAAATTGATTTTTTACATTTGCATGAACATGTGCCAGACATGTGAGCAATCAAATGCATAAATATACGCACACACATAATAATATGTGCAATTGATGCAAACGCAGGAATAAAATCAGGGTTCGGCTCCACAAAAACAAAGACCACTTTTTACATAACAAGACCAATTTGACTTATGTGGTTTGGCTCAGCGCATGCGTTTCAGAACACATATTATCCATAGTAATTAGACCAATAGGTCTGTTTGGATATAAATACATAAAGAAAATACTACAAAACTTTGTCCAATCCTCTCAAATTTCACGTTTTGAAACTCTTGTTGTGGTGCATTAGTCATCAAGTTAACTTCTTTCTATGATTCATTTTTAAAAGTCCATAAAATATATCCAAAAGAAAGAACCGATTACTCTTCTGCTTCCGTAACGAAGACATTCTGCAAGTATCATTTCAATCTCAACATTGAAAAAGATCCTCCATGTTAATTTTGAATTATTTTGGTTCAGTTCAGAGAGTACGAGTTGCCGCACACCAACACACGAACAAACATTAACAATCACGAATGCCCCTTCATTATAATTCCACTTGACAAGCACTAGCTATTAGAAACAAACATTTAGAAGTGACCCTTACCAGGAAAACGTAATGATTATTTCATGTATAGTGGAGTGTACGGTCTAGAGGTTAACTTCTACTGAATATCAAGTGCCATCGAAGTAAAGTTGTCCTCTCGACCTAGCGAATCTATATTATTTCGAGATACATTGCCATAAAGACATAAAATGAAACCGCCGCATAAAAGTTTATGACAATTTGGAAAGTTGGTGGTTCTTGTACTTGAGGGACATAGATGGGAACGAAAGATCCTATATTATTCAGAAGACGTATTTGTGTGATTGATGCAGTTCAGGGTTGATTTTACTATCTGTTTCAATCATTTAAAAAATATACCCAGTGCTACAGTGGGGTAGAATTTGATTCGATACATGTTTGTAATAATCCCGTAATTAGTAGAGATGCTGGCCTTTTTTTCGAATTTGGGATCTGATACATATTTAACAAAACTTATGTCCTGTTTTCAAATTTTGAAGTCAGAAAAATATACAGTGCCTGGCATAAAGTTCGCAGCATATGGAAAACTTTTTTATTATTGATTTGTCTAAATTAAATCAAACCTCTGCTTCATCTTAAACCCGAATTGCAAACACTGGAATTGATTTTTTCACGACTCTACACGAGAGTGATTAAAAACATGGTTTGTTTTCAAAAAAATATGATCCCATCCCTTTATTTCTGACGGTAGAATTAAAAGTCTCTAGGAAACATTGTTCAGAATCAAATGTTGATCCAGAAATTCAAATCATAGCCACCTACGATCAATTCCATTTTCCAACTTTTTTTTTCTATTTTCTCCTCATCTAGAGGTTAACTTCTACTGGATGTCAAGTTCCATCAGAGTAAAGTTGTCCTCTCGACCTAACGAATCTATATTATTTCGAGATACATTGCCATAAAGTCATAAAATGGGACAGCATAAAAGTTTATGACAATTTGGAAAGTTGGTGGTTCTTGTACTTGAGCGATATAGATGGGAACGAAAGATCCTATATTATTAGAAGACATATTTGTGTGATAGATGTCGTTCAGGGTTGATTTTACTTTTCATTCATTTAAAAAATATAGCGAGTGCCACAGTGAGCCAGAATTTGATTCGATACATGTTTGCAATAATTTAGAAATTAGTAGAGATGCTGGCCTTTTTCTCAAATCTGGGACTAGATACATATTTAAGAAAACTTATGTCCTGTTTTCCAATTTTGAAGTCAGAAAAATATACAGTGCCTGGCATAAAGTTCGCAGCATATGGAAAACTTTTTTATTATTGATTTTTATAAATTAAATCAAACCTCTGCTTCATCTTAAACCCGAATTGCAAACACTGGAATTGATTTTTTCACGACCATATACGAGGGTGATTGAAAAACTTGCTTTGTTTTCAAAAAAATATGATCCCATCCCTTTATTTCTCACGGTAGAATTAAAAGTCTCTAGGAAATATTGTTCAGAATCAAATGTTGATCCAGAAATTCAAATCATAGCCACCTATGATCAATTACATTTTCCAACTTTTTTTTCTATTTTCTCCTCATCTAGACTTAGGTTAACTTCTACTGGATGTCAAGTTCCATCGGAGTAAAGTTGTCCTCTCGACCTAACGAATCTATATTATTTCGAGATACATTGCCATAAAGTCATAAAATGAGACAGCATAAAAGTTTAGGACAATTTGGAAAGTTGGTGGTTCTTGTACTTGAGCGATATAGATGGGAACGAAAGATCCTATATTATTAGAAGACATATTTGTGTGATAGATATTGTTGAGGGTTGATTTTACTTTTCATTCATTTAAAAAATATAGCGAGTGCCACAGTGAGCCAGAATTTGATTCGATACATGTTTGCAATAATTTAGAAATTAGTAGAGATGCTGGCCTTTTTCTCAAATCTGGGACTAGATACATATTTAAGAAAACTTATGTCCTGTTTTCCAATTTTGAAGTCAGAAAAATATACAGTGCCTGGCATAAAGTTCGCAGCATATGGAAAACTTTTTTATTATTGATTTTTATATAATAAATCAAACCTCTGCTTCATCTCAAACCCGAATTGCAAACACTGGAATTGATTTTTTCACGACCATATACGAGGGTGATTGAAAAACTTGCTTTGTTTTCAAAAAAATATGATCTTTATTTCTCACGGTAGAATTAAAAGTCTCTAGGAAATATTGTTCAGAATCAAATCTTGATCCAGAAATTCAAATCATAGCCACCTATGATCAATTACATTTTCCAACTTTTTTTTCTATTTTCTCCTCATCTAGACTTAGGTTAACTTCTACTGGATGTCAAGTTCCATCGGAGTAAAGTTGTCCTCTCGACCTAACGAATCTATATTATTTCGAGATACATTGCCATAAAGTCATAAAATGAGACAGCATAAAAGTTTATGACAATTTGGAAAGTTGGTGGTTCTTGTACTTGAGCGATATAGATGGGAACGAAAGATCCTATATTATTAGAAGACATATTTGTGTGATAGATATTGTTGAGGGTTGATTTTACTATCTGTTTCATTCATTTAAAAAATAATACCGAGTGCTACAGTGAGGTAGAATTTGATTCTACCTCATGTTTGTAATAATCTTGAAATCAGTAGAGATGCTGGCCTTTCTTTTGAATCTGAGACCTGATACATATTTAACAAAACTCATGTCCTGTTTTCAAATCTTGTAGTGAGAAAAATATACAGTGTCTAGCATAAAGTTCGCAGCATATGGAAAACTTTTTTATTATTGATTTGTTCAAAATAAATCAAACCCCTGTTTCATCTTAAACCTGAATAACAAACACTGGAATCAATTTTTTCACAACCCTATACGAGGGTGATTAAAAAACAGATTAATCGTTTTCAAAAAAAATATGATCCCATCCCTTTATTTCTCACGGTAGAATTAAAAGTCTTTAGGAAATATTGTTCAGAATCGAATGAACCAATTTAATTTTTCAACTTCTTTTGCATTTTCTCCTCATCGCCCTGTACAGCATAAGGAATACTCGGATGGTATATTTTCAGAGAGTGATATTCACTCTCTGGATTTCTTCACCTTCCTCGCTTTTATCAGAAAATCACATTTATTGAGATATGGGACAGAATTTCGCAAAAATCTTGCTGCAAATAGTAAATGAAATAGAATTATCTCCATGATATGATGCCAGAATGAAAATTAATAGAATAATGCGGTATATTCGTATGAAAAAATGTTATTCGTAATGTGGAAAAAAAATCATTCTCATTTTGGTATCATAACTGAACTGAGAGAGAGAGAAAAGAGAGAACATCCAGAGTATGATATCATCGTGTCTAAGAATACACCATCTGTCTAGCATATTGTATCCCTTTTGTCGTACAGGGCGATGAGGAGAAAATGGGAAAAAAAGTTGAAAAATTAAATTGGTCATAGGTGGCTATTGTTTGAATTTCTGGATCAACATTCGATTCCTAGTGACTTTTTTTTATTCTACTGTGAAAAATAAAGTGATGGGATCATATTTTTTTCGAAAACAAAGCATGTTTTTCTCCCTCGTATAGGATCGTGGGAAATTCAATTCTGATAATAAATGAAGAGGAATTTTGTATAAAAGTGTATAATTTCTAAAATTGCAAAGCGCTTTCGACTTTCGTCATATTCAGTGCACCCTGAAAGTAAATACTCTGATTGTATGAGGAACTCTTGAATTGAAATGATTTTAAAAAATTAGGTTATGAAATTTGGAAAATATTATAAATTTTGTTGAGTACTTACAAGTCAGGTAACAATTCTGATGTTTTTGTAATTCAAGGTTGGGATGAAGAGAATTTTTTTTGAGAAATCAATAATAAAAAAGTTTTCCATATGCTGGGAACTTCATGCCAGACACTGTATATATATTTTTAATGTCAAAATTGAAAATAAAGTTATAACAACGTAACAATAGGTATTCAACTGTAAATTAAATATAATTAACCCGGTACAAATATGACATCATGGCCTTTGAAGTAATTTTTTGGGTTTATTCAAGAATATCTCGAAACAGCCTCTAGGGTGTCTATATATTGAAAAAATACATGTATATTTATTGAATTCGATGGCAGAACTCTTAATACTCATTTCCAAACAGACTTTTTCAGTCAGAAAAAAAAACAGTTTTTTGGGTGATTTTACCTTCTACAATCTAAAAACAAAAAAAATTTTTAGGATATAAAAAAAATCAAAACTAGCTTAAATTTCAATTTCTCTTTGATCCGAAGATAACTCGGTAGATAATAAGATCTGCCAATAATAGTGACATTTGTTATTTTGATACATTAGGTGATAAACCCAAAAAATTATGTCAAGAACTGGATTTCCTCCACAAAATCAAACTTTTAATCAATATTAGGTGTACAGTTTTGTTATATGCTGTCTAAACTTCAAATTTCAAAAAAGTGTTTGTTCTGTCACATTGTTTGTCCGTCACATTTCTGTTTTTATTTATCTGTGCATATCTTTAAATCTGGCAACAGCGGCTGAATCTACGCGGTGCGCTGCTCCTTATTTTGATATAATCTTGTTATCCATGTTTCGGTAACCATAGACTTGTTATAAAACAAAAAAGATTGTCCTTTTGAAAAATAAAATATATACACATAAAATTAGTGACACAATTCATTTACAAAAACAGCCACCAAATCATTTTAAAATTATTAAAGGAAGGTGGCAAAGTGGGGTTAAGCTATTATCCCAACGTTCAGTGTTGAACAAAGTTTTGATTACCAAATAACTCCTGTGTTCCTTGATTGAAATAGCATTCAATCAAGGAACACAGGAGTTATTTGGTAATCAAAACCTTGTACAACTCTTTTTCGTACTTTGAAGTTTAGACAGCATCCAATCGCTGTACAACACTTCATTAAACACAACTCTAGGGTCAATCACCATTCTGTTATCTTTTGCTTTTTGTCTGAGAAGAGATATAACTAGGTGTGGTCCATTTCGACTGAGTTTGTTGAAAAATGGTTATGTAATTTTTATGTTCTTGCTGGCGCACAGTGAATGGTCTCGATGTTTCACCTATATCTTCCATAACACAAAATGATATGTTGTAGATAAACACAATTTTTTGAATATTCATTATTGTTTTTTGATTCTGTATGTGGAAGTTTTGATCTCAATGTATTGGTTGTTTTAAATATGGTTCTTATATCTATGACCAATCCGTTTAATTTTTTCAGACAATCCTGGTTGGATTTAATTTGAATATATTGGATTTAACTACTGGAGTTTTAAAACAGTGCAGGGGTGAATTTTATTTATATTTTCCTTTTGAATATTGAGAAAAGAAACCATTTCGTGGCAAAATTGATATAAATCTTGTAGCCCTAATTTGTGGGAAACATCCCAATATAGAATCAGGAATAAAACAGGGTCACAAGCTTTTCAAGTGGAATACTCCATATACAAGGTGAGTCAACAGTATTTTCTTGGTCAATTGTGAATACCTATTCAAAATCCTTCATTTATACATCATCAATAACTAAGAGTTCATTTTTCAAATGTTACAACCAGTATATTATATATATTTGAGTGGTTGTGATTATTACAGTTCCAGTTATACCAGATTTGAAGGGTTTACATCGGACCGTTGGGAAGATATAACCAAATAATGGATTCATCTGCGCGATGAGTAGGACGAAGACTAGCCAAGATTCTGAAACTCTGGAGTCTAAATTACACACATTGTGCATACAGAAGAGTTATTTGGCCATGTCTTCTGAACAGTTTGACGTAGACCCTTCAAACCTAGTACTTTTGGATTTGTTATAATAATACCTACTCAAACATAATGGGTGTTTCATTTAAAAAAATGAAAACACCCAGTATGTTTCAGTAGGGATTATTATTACAAATTCAGCAATGGCAGATGTGACGGGTCTACGTCAAACGTCAAATAACTGTTCGACATGTGTAGCTGAAATTCCATACTTTCCGAATCTTCAAGCAATTGCGACTGGGTCTTTTCGGAATGAAGTTGCAGAAATATCTGTCAGATGTAATTCAATGTCCGTCGTGGTATTAGTCAGGGAAGTGTTGTTTTCTGTCAGATTTTTGCCTCATATTTTCCACATGGTTGAAATATTTGGAGACATTGACATTTCATTTAAATCTGGTATTGCTGGAATGGTAATAATAACCCCCACTCAAATAGATAATAAACTGATTGTTTCATTTGAAAAATTAAACTCTAGTTATTTACGCTTCAATGATGCACGTTGTATAAATGAAAACAATTTTAGAAGATGTGGTAAACAAGTATGAGGAATTGAAATAGTGGTTCACAATGGAGCAATTATTGACCAAGGGAATACTGTCGACTCACCCTGTATATAGGGTATTCCACTTGAAAATATTTTCAAATTATGGTTGAAAGATTGCTATCAATTTTTCCAAGAAACGGTGTCTTTTTCTTAGTACACCTCTGGATTCGCGACATTTTCAAATGGTTCATATGTAAATTACGTTGAAATGCGTCAATTAATAAAAAGTTTATAAGGGAATGAAATTTGAAAAATATGTCGTTTGATCAACCCACCAATTCAATTTCAGAACTTTTATCAAAATTCGGAATACACCACTGTATTCAGGAGGTCTCGATATATCACTGGTCAAGATTTAATCGAAATAAATAAAAAATCATAAGATAATAAAATTTTAAAAATATGCAAATGTAATTTCAGGAAAATGTCATTTTATCCCATAATTTTTATCCATCAACAGATTTGAATGAAATTATAGTCAGTGATATTTTGAAACTCCCTTAAACCAGTGGTGTAGTCAAAGATTTGATAAAAATTTTAAAATTGAATTGGTTGGTTGATTAAACGGCATATTTTTCAAATTTCATTCCCTTATAACTTTTTCATTGATTAACGCATTTTAACGTAATTCACATATGAACCATTTGAAATTATCGCGAATCCAGTGGTGTAGTCAGGTTTTTTCTAAAAAAATCGGTAGTAATATTTTTAGATTTTTGACGTTGAAATTGGGTGTCCTAGTGGACTTTTTGAATGTCTACGTAACGAAAAAAAAAATTATTCAAATTGGTTAAAAAATGTAAGTTTTATAAGGGTGCTTCCATCTTAAATGGGTCACACTGTATATAAAAAATATCCGTTACATTAGAAAGAATTCCAATATATTGAAAAATATTCAATATACTAAAAAATCCAATATATTAAAAAAAATTCAATGTAATAAAAAAATATATATTGAAAACAAATCCTATATATTGGATTTTTTCAGGAATATTATTTAATTTTATTTGTATGACCACTAGATGCTTTCGTACAAAAGAAATATTATTTCATTTAAAAATATAAACACCTTATTTTAAATTCTCTGTTTTGCCTCATAAACACTAACTATGATGTTTTACACCAAATTTAGCATTTGTTTCAGAGGAAATTCTTCAGTAGAATGATAAGTTCAAGTTAGATTAGGTTGGTAATTGTACGAGCTGAGATTGGCTGTCGGTTCAACTCATCTCGTATTCACAGAGCGACTTCTCGCGGTATTGTAACAAAACTCATCAAATTTGAGGCGTGGTGACAATATGGATTATATTCAACCTGTGTGGGGTTGATAATCTCATCTTAAGGATACGGAAATTCCAGAGAGAACTTTGATCATCTTGTGAATTATGAGGATGCATGGAATATAAAACACCCCGTCTGATATTCCTCATCTCCATTATTTCCACGTGCGGGTTCCCGTGCGAATTTGAATGTCTACAAGATGCATATCCGAGAAATTTGATTAGCTTTGAGCCGCATTTAATTTCAGTGTATACATGGATAAAAATTCTTTAGGGAAAAGTACGGATTCGGATGAACACATAAAAAATGGAAAACATGAGTTTGTAGTGCTGAATATTCCATACTGAATGTGAACATAACCCATGCCAAGCGAAAATTGTTTTGAAAACATTCAAACAAGAGAAAGTTGGTAGGAATTGATCTTCTTGAATTTCTGAAGTATGTATGCCTCAGGGAATACCTCCTGAGGCAGTGAGTTCCAAAGCTTTGCTGTTCTTTGAAAGAATGAGCCCTCGGAAGGAGATTTTCGGAATGTTTTTAAAGAGACGGTGGATGTGAGGACTGAGCTCGACGGGTCAGTCTCGATGGAACTGTTAACGGTGGAATGCTTGAGGATATTTCGGAAGAGCATCGTCCGAAAATATCTTTGAAATCAAGTCAAGTATTTATTTCTGAAATTCAAGTCGAGTCAAGTAGTTACACAAAACTGGATACAGTACAATAATATTTACGTTATAATAATTTCCCACTCTTAAATGGCAAAGTAAGTTATATATTTGAAATGTCCTGTACAAAAATGTATAGCGTGTGCCACAATTTTTACTATATTGCATGAATCCTAGAGATTCTTGTACATATTCAAAATTCTATAAAAAACTAGCCACAAATAAAAATTATTAAATAAAATAAGGTGTGGTAATTTTTTTACCCACCGTGTAGATTATTTCATTGTGTTACAAACTACTACATAGTTATAGCTAAAATCAAATTATTATTTTACCTTCTAATGCCAACACGAAACTGAAATTGTGCTACGCCTATTCAAAACTGTAGAGGTATTTTCCCCGGAATTAGGTGGGCTGGATCTACGAAATTTTTATTACTCTTAGGATCTTGCTCGACTATGAAATAATCCGTATTTTTTTTCGTTTTATTAGATGCACTTTTATTAACTTCAACTCGTTTGGCCTTTGATGGCGCCGACACTGCACTTTCTACTTCTATTTCGATGTCATCAAATTCTGACACTTTTTCATCTACGATATATTCTGAGCCGCTGCTTTGAAGAGGTTCCGATTCCATTACGGACAAATCGCCTAAATTAGACATAAACCATTATTCTCTATCGAGAATCGAGACAGAGGCTGATGAAGTACGTTTTCATTGTCAACGAGGAAGGGGAAAATAATATTGAAACCAGCGACGACTAAATTTGCAATTTACTTAGTATCAATGAAAATGTAGATAATAATGGCAATGTTAAGTTCAATATTATTTGTTGATTTTTGTACTCTACAATTTTTGAAACACTTTTTCACTAAGAAATGTTATTATTAATGAATTAGAAGATTAAGTACGTCACAATTTGAAATCATGAAATTTGCGAATCTTCATATATTTTTGAAAATTAAAATAGAGTTATTAAACTTAAGCTTAAGAATTTTCGATTATCATAGCGGAGACTTTCTTGTTAAAACACAGTTGAGAGTACAAGCTCGAGAGACTTTTTCACGTTTTTACATATAACAAACATTTTCGAACAACTCTGATACCATCAATATGGCCGACTGGAGAAAGAGTCTGGAGATACAAGCGTTCGAATTATTGGAAACAAACGAAACAACATTCACAATCACGAATATTGCAAGGGAATACTGCAAGGTATCACCGTAATAGTCACGCTTCAAGAATCAAGGAATATATAGAGGAAATAAGGATGGAGCAACTGTAGTGTACCAACAGGTCCAGCAAATGGCACATACTGAAAATGTGCTCAGGCAAATACGGTAGGTAGTCATGCAGGTGGACATTTTGAAATCGAAAAGAAACTGGATCAAATTCAAGAACGCTTCTATTGGGTGAATAACAGTCGGGATGTTGAAGAATGATGCAGATGTGACATATGTTCTTCAAAATAAGGATCCAAAACTAGCAGTGGAGGAAAAATAGAGCAATATGTTTCTAGTGAACCTTTTGAAATGCTATCTAGGAATGCAGAGGTCAACATTCTTCTAGAATATGATAAAGAATTGCGAGGAAGACAGGACAAAATTCATGAGTTCAAGCGTCGTCTTCAAATATTCAGTGACAAAATAAAATAAAAGTTATTGACAGGAACACTCTGGGAATTCTGTTCGAACCAGGTGTTGCACTTTAATAAAGAGATCAACAAATTGGTACACCGCAACCAGCTGACACTAAAAAGCATACCCCGGCTACTTGCTTGATGAATCTCTGGATATATGTATAATACAACGGCCACCACCATATTTTTCGATAGGTTGCTACCAAATATGTGAGACATTAGCAAGCCGGTCTACAGTTTATCTCTGATGCCGGAAATCATATTGTTGATCGGTAATGATTCCTGTGAGTTTTAGATACTTCATGAGCTCCATGTTGATGGCTTTTTCCATGGACTTCGAGGTAGCAGGTAGCAGAGCGATAGGTCTGTTGTTCCTGGGTAGGGTCTGTCTCTCTTTTTTGAGAACTGATTGTACTCTTGCAATTTCCTAGTTGGACCTAATTATAAGAGGAGTTGAATAACTTGCAAAGAACTGGTAATATTGATTTTAGTTCAAAAATATGAGCAGGATATTCGTAAAATCTGTTGAGGAATCATCTGCGTCTGAAAGACAAACCTTAGTCGCTATTTTCCATCGTTCAAGACAACCTCTTGGGAGGTATTCATGTTGAAAAGGGGAATATTCTCCATGAAAATTCAAAAAATTAATATCCTATTCATATTTTCGAACTAAAATCAAAATCCATTTTTTCTTTTGAATTTTCATGGAGAATGTTCCCCTTTTCAACTAGTAATAGTTCAGCAACACCATTCTTCGAGAACGATCGGTGGAATTCCGTCAGATCCACTAGCTTCGTTGGTGTTACGGTCCAGCAGAATGCGTCTCTTCGTCTAAGAGTTCGTTGCTACACTGTTGGAAAAAAGTTGTTAAAATAAAGAAAATAAGAAACCCAGGAGGTCCACTAGTATTCTTAGTTAAATTAACAAATCTTGATATTGACAATGTTCACATGTACAAGTTTGTAGTTTTCACACGAATTTTTGCTGTTTAACAAATTCGGCAATGTTTATGCTACAACTACACTGTTGTCGATTTTACAAGAGCACTAGTGCATCAACAATAATCAGTTATTAGTTTCACACATTTTTTTCCTCAAAATGACTTTCTTAACGTAATTCATTTACTTTTTTTGATGGATTAACATTATATTGTAGTGAAATTAACATTGTAATATCGTCGATTTCTCCACTAGTTTTGGTAATTTATAAACTGACAAGAAGTAATTTTTCAACCTCATATTGTTGGGATCCCATTATTTTAATCACATCGTGTCCATGCATATATGTAGTAGTTGTAGTAGTTGTAGTAGTGTAGTAGATGGATTAACATTATTTTGTAGTGAAATTAACATTGTAATATCGTCGATTTCTCCACTAGTTTTGGTGATTTATAAACTGACAAGAAGTAATTTTTAAACCTCATACTGTTGGAATCTCATTATATCAATCACATCGTGTCCATGCATGAATGTTGTGGTCCTGTCTCAGTGTTATGTGCGTGCAGGTGTTTTTATTTTTTATTCTAAGCAGGTGGTTTCAGGCTTTGTTTGTGTGAACATAGATATATGGAAGATAGAATAACGGAAGTAGGTATTTTTTTTTTCACTTTGTACTGCATAGTAATATAAAAATTACCGTAGACGCGATATGCGAATTATGACTTCACATGTGAGATTGAGGGGATACAACAGCCGCCATTGGCGCCGTTACCGCCATCACCACAATTCTATGTTAGACTGCGGTATTGCGGGAAATTAGAGTGGGTCAATATTAACCCCAGCAATATTTCAGAAGAAGGTTAGATATTTATTTTATCTTCAAATATTTGTATCGTGAAAAAAATAAATGTTATTATTCTCACTTGTTCTAAAGCTTTCGCATTTGTTAAATTGTGTTATTGAAATTTTGGAATACAGATGTTGTTACTGAAATTCGAATTTTCATTAGGTTTTCTAATTGGTGTTTATCGCTCTTTAATATATTGATACAGTTCGTGTAATATTCACCATCAGTGGCATCTAGATTTCCTGTCATTGATTTGAAGATACTACGTATAACATTGATAAGGTCTCGTTTGTACGTTTTGGTAAGAATCTAAAACATTCAATGAGTTTTGTTTTATTGAATTTGAAATTTGGGTAGGAAGACTGATGTGGATTTTTAATTCAGAGTGAAGTTCTTTCATACTTTTACCGGTAAATTAGGCTGTATTAATGAGAGTACTACGAGGAATGCCATCGAAAAAATGCAATGAAGTAATTTTAAAAAATGTAAATATACCCAGTAATTGAATTTATTGGTAAGGTCAATCTAGTGTTTTTGCATTACTTTTTATGTCATTCATGATGATTTTAAGTTAATCGCAGCACGCTAGATTTAAAATGACACTCGCGTCCAAAAATAAATGCTGTAAAAACTCACTAAAGTTTTTCAGAATTTCATCAGAATTTTGATCCAGGGTGTTGCAATTCTGTAATGTGTGATGTATGATTGTACATTTTTCGTATATGGCAAATGAGTTTTTCCAGAAACAGAGCGAATTAGTAGTAAAATTGTTTTTTCGAGTAGGAATCCTAGCACATTTTGGACTCATTTTGCTACCTATTTTTCGGAAATGTCGGTGGTTCCATCCATCCATGATTTTGTTAATGTTTGCTGTATACATATGTCGATTCTGAAAATTTTCTCAATTCTTAGTCAACGTTTACAGATGTTCCGGGGGTCCTATTCTCAAATTTCTACTACCCTATATCGCATGCGACAAAATATGTCCATTGCCTTCCTGGAATGTGCATTTAAAATAAATGGATGTAATAATTCGTATACGACATTTGAGTATCGGACCTGGTACGTTTTCAGCCAGCTCAAATGGAACATACTTTATTTTCAACTCAGCTAAATTCAATTAAGTGAGAGCTTCAAATGAGACGCCCTAACACTCATTGGTAGTAATTTCAAAACCTTAATACCAGACTTTTCCGTTAACTATCTTGAAATCGTTTTTATATTGATAGTAAAGTGAGATAACCCGGACATGAACACAAATGCTAACTTAATTTCGGCACGAATGAAAAAGTTGTAAATGAAATTGAAGTCAATCTTAATTCGCCCATTAAAAAAGTCATGACTCACGTTAGAGCTAGCTTGGAAGTAATTAAGTTACCGGGCACGGTTATAAATACACATATAGAGAGATTTATCGGAATAAAGAGCTGCTTACCTTTTTTTTTGTTTTTATGAAAATTATGTTTCCTTGTTTTGCGCTGAAATAATTCAGATCAAGGTGATATTCCCAATTTTTTTATATATCACATGAAACAAATTAGATTCGAACAAAAATTTTGTTTTGACGAACTTCATTCGCTGTCAAGCAATATCAGATTTTTTGGAGAATTCACAGTGAACTTAAAGCTATTGAAAATGTAAAAAATATAAGTGTCCATCGACAGATGATTGCGTTCAGATTCTTGATTCTATAAAAGGTTCAGAAGTATCCGGAAGGAATCTCTCGAACTCGAACCAATCTATTTGCCTCCTTATTCTAACGGTGGGTCCACATGGCTCGCGAGCACCACGAACACACAACAAGTGCAACGATCGGAGCGAGCAACACGAATGTACCAAACATTATGTTCGTTGTGTTCAGGTTGTTTGCAGCGATCCGCGTGCTTGCAGTCACCCAAAACACATGTTTTGGGGGGTCAACATTGCTCGCGAGCAGCACGAACGAACACAACAAGCGCAACGAACGGAGCGAGCAGCACAAGTGTACCAAAAATTATGTTCGTCGTGTTAAGGCTGTTTGCAGCGTTTCGCGTGCTTGCAGTCACCCAAAACACATGTTTTGGCGGGTCCACATTGCTCGCGAGCAGCACGAACGAACACAACAAGTGCAACGAACGGAGCGAGCAGCACAAATGTACCAAAAACTATATTCGTCGTGTTAAGGCTGTTTGCAGCGTTTCGCTTGCTTGCAGTCACCCAAAACACATGTTTTGGCGGGTCCACATTGCTCGCGAGCAGCACGAACGAACACAACAAGTGCAACGAACGGAGCGAGCAGCACAAATATACCAAATATCATGTTCGTCGTGTTAAGGATGTTTGCAGCGTTCCGCGTGCTTGCAGTCACCCAAAACACATGTTTTGGGGGGTCAACATTGCTCGCGAGCAGCACGAACGAACACAACAAGCGCAACGAACGGAGCGAGCAGCACAAGTGTACCAAAAATTATGTTCGTCGTGTTAAGGCTGTTTGCAGCGTTTCGCGTGCTTGCAGTCACCCAAAACACATGTTTTGGGGGGTCAACATTGCTCGCGAGCAGCACGAACGAACACAACAAGCGCAACGAACGGAGCGAGCAGTACGAATGTGCCAAATATCATGTTCGTCGTGTTATGGATGTTTGCAACGTTCCGCGTGCTTGCAGTCACCCAAAATACATGTTTTGACGGGTCCACATTGCTCGCGAGCAGCACCAAAGAACACAACAAGCGCAACGAACGGAGCGAGCAGCACAAATGTAGCAAAAATTATGTTCGTCGTGTTAAGGCTGTTTGCTGCGTTTCGCGTGCTTGCCATCACCCGAAACACATGTTTCGACTGTTCCGTCCGGTAGCGGTACATCAAAGGAATTGATCTCGCGAGCAGAGTTGACGACGATTTTGTGATTTCTTTGTTTTTACTTTTCACGTTCTGTTAAGTAGAGCATTGTGAAGTGCAATGTGGAGTGGATTGAAAACAACATTTTGAAGCTAATTTGGCCTTACGACACTTATCCTGTTTTGTGGGATCCACAACATACATTTTATAAACTGAATAACAAAAAAAAAATTATTATGCGTGCATTAACTCTGAGATTTTTTTTAATATGGGGGTAGTTTTCATAGATGGGCTTTCTCAGCTCGTTCTGAATATGGAGTGAAAAAGAAATTTCAAGAAAAAGTCTCTTATCTCATCATGTACATAATTGTCACGGCCAGTGAAAAATATGATCTTATTTTTATCATAATCACCATCATCATATGTTTGTGTGTAAATTGCCATTCATCATCATCCTTTTCATGATGATAATGTAAGGAGTTCCAACCGCAATACCAATTTGAAATATTTCGAAGGAGTAACATATGACACCCTTGGGCATATACTATTAATTCGTTTCTGGCGCGACGACCGTTTTTGTTTTCACACCGGTGTCTTTTTGTTATTTTTTTCCTGTTCTCTCCGTTTGATGATAATTAACGTACTGGCATCCCTGTCCGAACCGCTAGAGCACAAACACAGAATTCCAATGTGGACACTTTGCTTGCGAATAAAACGATCTTGACAAATAGTACACACACAACAACCAAGAGCATAAGTGCGATCGCGAGCACGATCGTGAGCACGAGCGAGAGCACGAGCGAGAGCACGCCCAGATAACACAAAGACGTCCTCAGTACGTCTACAGGACATAAATCTAAGACATTCAAGACGTCCCAAAGACGTCCATTACTGGACATAAGACGTCCTTAGGATGTCCTGGGGACATCCGATGTTACAAATTGGAACGTTCTGGGGACGTCCATTATATGTCCCTGTAAGGTCTTCCATGGACGTCCCTTGGACATCCTATGAATGTTTTTAGGATATCAATTTACAAGGTTTTCTATAACCCATGATCCTAGTCAATAGAAAGTGACATTCCAACTGGAAAAAGTGAAAAGGATAATGATGGAAAGTGATTTTCGAAAAAACATTTACAAATAATTTTATATTTTCTCAGATATCGTATTCTTTTGATTGTTAAAATAACTTCAAATTCCGCCACAACCAAAAATTATGTTTATAAGTTAGGTTAGGAAACCACAAGGCAAGAGATAAGACACAGCACAGGACCACAAATGGCACAAATCAACTTCAAGATGCACTCAGTCACAGGTTTAAAGTAAAAGTCTATTTTTGGAAAGAATAATTGGAGAATTGTTAGAGAAATAATAAACTATCAAGAGTGTGATTTAAGTCGCCATCCCAACGACTCGAGACTGTGAACTCACTGAAATATGGACGACAATAAAAGGAACGCAATAAGCGCTCTGTGATTGGTCACTGCAATGGCGGGAAGTTTAAACGAAAAGATAAGAATGAGTCAAATTGAGTTGAAAATGCGTGAATTACTAGCAAACCTAACCTGACCTGACTAACCTAGCACGATCAGAATAACCATGCAAAATTGATAACTATATAACGACTATTCATCTAATACTGGCGACAACTGGAAAAACTCACTGAGCTAAATAAGCTCAGTGGAAAATGTATGAAATTTATGACGGAAAATTAAACCAAAACACGTTTTAAATTTTTGAAAAAGTCACAGGGTACGAAAATAATGTAAGTCGGTAATATGAATTTGGCCTGAGTTTGGACTTCCTGGGGGCGTCCTGGGGATATTCGCATCGGATGTCCCAAAAACGTTCCGAGTCGTACGTCCCCAGGATGTCCATATTAGGTTCTGGGACGTTCGAACCTAATTGGGACATAAAATGGACATCCTCGGGACGTCCAGTGCTATCTGGGCGGGCGAGAGCACGAGGGTGATCGAGAGCACGAGGGTGAGCACAAGCACGAACAGGTGCAATGTGGGCCCACCTTAAGATTTGAGCTTTGGGACACCGTGCACGTTTGAAATATATCGATTGTTGTTTAAGATGAAAATGTTACTTCCTGCTCATCCTGGTAGTACAGAATTTTTTATTGACCGCAACAAATTGATTGAACTGAGTGATGAATACGTTCATTATATACAATAAGTCTAACATAAAGTTGTCCACAACGGAAATATCTTATATGTTAATAGATTCAGTTTGGGACTGAATGGGAGCTGAAAAAAGCTAAAAAAATACTCCTTCACAGGCATTTCATAAAGGCTTTCTTGTGATGATATCATTTTTACCGTCTGACGTTTCGTTATTCAACAAGCTTCATCAACTTAATTTCTTCAAATACGGCCTGTGCTTTGATGAATTCAAAGTATTTATTCCAAATTTAATGATTGTTGGACTTTATAGCTGTTCTGTGTTGCGATCCAAACGGTCCGTCCCTGACCACTGTGAAGCTGGCAGCCAGATCGACCAGTGGCGCGCGTGTTTCCCCCCTTTTTGGGTAATTGCCATAATTGGAATAAATAAGCCGTCAGCTGCCACGGCGACGAGATGATTATGGAGACGAATCAAAGAGAACGATGAAAATGTCAGAATCAATCGAATATTTTCTGAAGAAGGCCGTAAACAATTTCATGGACTCTTATATGATTCTTTGTTTGTTATTGTAGTTATACACAATAACAAACTTGATTGACGACTTATTGTCTTCTATATAATGTCAAGTGTATACTGGTTTCGATGATTTGAATTTAGCCAATAGTATGTCCACGAAGATCACCTGTAAAGGAACTGCAAATTTCAAAGCCGATATTCATGGTGAATCAAGAGTCGTCAATTTACACAATGCTTATACGTGCCCGGTTTACGAACCAATTTATTATCGGTCGGTAAAATCACGAATAATAATTTCAACGTTTTATTCAAAAAGGACTGTGCTTGAATTTTCGATGAAGGTGATAATATACATTTAGTTGCCGATGGTATTGGCGATTTGTACTTCGCCCAAGAAGAAAACTCTAACCGCGAAGAAAATTGTAAATCAAACAACTGCGGGAATTTAGTACTTAGAAGCAGAAAAAACTTCAACATATTTGATGTCTTGGCATCGTAAATTAGGACATCTCAACTTTAAAGATTTGATGGAATGCAAAGGAAAGAGCATCATATCAGGTTTAAAATTCGACACGAACACAAATGATGATGTAGTTTGTGAGATTTGTTATAAAGCGAATATGACTAGGGCTCCTTTTCCTAAAAAATCAGAACGTCAGACCACGGAACTTTTAGAAATAATCCATACGGACGTATGTGGTCCTATGCGGTCCTATGCGGGTTGAATCTCTCGGAAAAGCTAGATTTTTTGTTGAATTCATCGATGATTTCTGCAAGTATTGTATGGTCTATTTCATCAAAGCTAAAAGTGAGGTTATTGAAAAAACCAAGGAATTTATTGCTTTAGTTGAAAACTTGCATGACCGAAAAATCAAATGCCTACAATCAGACAACGGTACGGAGTATACATCGGAAGCATTCGAGAGTTTATTGAAATCGCACGGAATTTCACGTTGATTAACGAGCCCCTATTGCTCACCAAATCCCTAACAGGTTTTGGGCCCAGCACGCTTCCGCTGCGCGCGAATCAGTATTGTTGCGAAGCTCGGACGAGACGGTGCTTTTGCAGGTTGCTACGTCGTTTATGAAAACTCCCGCTTAGAACATTATTTTCATGTTTACTAACTTGTGTTTTGCTTCATTAAAGTTCAGTTGCAATCACGTGTTCACTTCCGCTTGCTCACCAAATCCCTAACAATGATGTATCACACATGGCAGTTTTATTTTGTATTAGATCATCTCGAATTTTTGAATTTCGAGTCAGGACATGCATTGAAAAAAAAGTATGTAATCTGATACCCTAAATTTAAACAAAATCAAAAGTTTGGTTGACTTGTTGAATGATTAGTGAAAATCTCTCGAAAAATTCGTGATGGCCGAATGCAACATATTGAAACCAGTACGTGATACATCATCAAATTGAAACACAAAAATAAAAAAAATAAAAATAAGTTGATGGTTTTTCGATAACGAAACGTTGGATAAGAATGATGACCGAAAATTATCTGAAATGTATCAAAACCGGTTTGAGTGAAAAATTGTATTCTTTGGAACAGAGTCGTATGAAAAAATGTTTTTTTTTTGTTTAGAGGTCAAGTGGTTACTGTTTGGATGAATAGAATACAATAGAATAATGTTCATTCGCAGTAGTATAACGTATACAGGGTGTTCCAAATTAAGTCGGCACCATTGCCAACTCCGTTATTATTGATGCTACGAATTCGGTTAAATGGGCAAACTAGTAGCATTTTTAATGGCCTTCTCGATGCCGAAAACAAAAAAAAAATTGACAGTCGCGTTTTCGAAATATTTCATAAAATTATATTTTTTTAAATGGAACACTCTATATTTTATCATGCATTTCGACTCGTAACTACATTCTCAATAACAAAGCTCCTATGACTTTTTTTCCTAAAGTTGAAAATGAGCGACTTATGTGTAAATATTTATTTTTTTCACTTAGTACAAAAAATTTCTTTGTTTTGGCGAATAAAACCTCATGATTGTCCAAACACCCAATTTTGGTATTTATACGAATGACAATATTTTGTTACTAACAGCAAAATAATAATAATAATAACAATAATAATATGTCTTTATTCACACTGTCATTTTTTTTTTAACACCAGGAAAATTTTACAGAATAGGCAATCGACAGCATGACAGGGCGGAATTCAGTCGCCTATGTCCGAAGACATTGGAAACTGCTCTTCCATTCAGACAGTAAAAAGAAAAACTTGCGCTGGGATTTGAACTCGTGAAACCTGTCAATTGACACAACTGAGCTATTTGGTATTAATTTACAAAACGATAATTTCCATCTTAAAACCATTCCACTAGCCGTATTTAGTTTGTGAATCAAAATATTTCTGCCATAATGATAACTTTGAAGGCGTTTTTGTACAGAACAGAAAATGCTGGAGCGTCATATTAATGCGGTTGGAAATAGCTATTTGTGTATTTAGAGCGCAGTGTTGGATTGCCGCTCGAACAAAGAGAGTTACCGCGCGACGCGAAGCAGAACGCGGCAATTACACTTTGTGCTCGAAATACACACAATATTTTTTCGACAAACGCAGATCTCAGATACAGACAATACACTCGATACTTTATTGATCATTGATTACCTTATAATAATATTCATTTCTTTTATTATTTACTAGATTAAAATTGAATGTACAATTCTGACAATTTTTAATAGATATAGCCAAAGTCGGTATCCAAATTACTGGCAATACAATCCATATCTCTAACACATAAAAAAAAATGGCTCCACCACGATTTGAACACGGGTCGCCGGAGCCTTAGCCTCTAGACCAAACAGAAGGCGGTGTATTTGAACATTTACTCGATATTTCATAGCACTTTATCAAATCCGATTTTTATAAATGTTTCCTATTGACAAAACTGACTTATTTTCAACTTTAGGAAAAAAGGTCATAGAAGCTTTGTTATTGAGAATGTAGTTACGAGTCGAAATGCATGATAAAATATAGAGTGTTCCATTTAAAAAAATATCATTTTACGAAATATTTCGAAAACGCGACTGTCAATTTTTTTTTGTTTTCGGCGTCGAGAAGGCCATTAAAAATGCTACTAGTTTGCCCATTTAACCGAATCCGTAGCATCAATAATAACGGAGTTGGCAATGGTGCCGACTTAATTTGGAACACCCTGTATAAAGATATAACATAAAATATAAACGAACGTATGAAAATATAAATAGGTACAGATTTTTGTAAAATTAACATATAAATAAACAGTTACAGTTTTTAATAGTTATTTATGCAACAAGTGCAAAAGTTGGTGTTTATTGCACTCGAAGTGAAATTGTCCGACGAGGCCATCAGGCCGAGTTGGACAACACGTCGAGTGCAATAAACTCTTTTTGCACGAGTTTCATACAATATTTTTTCTACGTTCATGCAAAAACCAGAAAATGTTTCATTCAGGTGGCACTAAAACTGAAAGGAAGACATTGTTTGTTTAAATCTATCTGCCAAAAGTAATTCAAAAACATTTTGTGTAATTCAGTTGATATTCGAAGGAAATAATTTTATTTTCAACAAATTGCATTCTCTAGTAATTTTATAGTACATTATGTAATGAATATGATGAAACATGCAACTATTCAAAACGTAATACTCTCTCACAGCGAATGGGCTAAATTTGGCGTCAATTTGAAAGATTATGTCTGTCATGATGACAGAACGCTATAGTAGAATGACAGATGAGTGCAATAAAGTCTTTATTGCACTCAGTGCAATAAAGTACCAGTTTTTCCACCAAATATAGTTCAATATAGTTTTGTTTTTTGCATGAACGTAGAAAAAAATACAAAGGATGTTAGGACAAAAATTCGTAGAATAAACATAACAGAAGCTGGGGTGCCAGTTTGTACGTGATATGAATATGTAATGTGCATCATTTATTTCCTTTTTTTGTTTCAGGTTCATCTCTATTACATTATTTGGAAAAAAAATATCTTTTTGAATTAAAAGGGGGAACAGAAAAAGAAAATTTTGAAATAGGACACGTTGTGAAAACATAGTCTCAAACTAAAGCTAATTAATTACAGTAGAAGAACATATGACATACTGACACACTGGGAATTATTCTCCGTGCTCGCAATCGCACGTTAAACGGTAAGACCTTCCCCATTCCCAGCTCGCACAAGTCTTTTAAAATCTTCTGAGGGTGGCTCATAGGGGTGTAGCGCCGGATCACGGTTTAAACGAAAAAAAGCTCATGGAAACTTTTTTTCCATCAGCTCTGCAAATACATACCTATACAGATAAAACAATAAGAAATCGAAAATTTCAGTTTTTTCCAAATAGTTTGAAAATCAGAATTATATTTGGAAATTTCATACATCCCTTCATATGGCCCTTCTGTTACTTTCTTTCCATTTAATTAAAACTGTATCTATTACCGTTTGAGGTATACCCGTTCTAGACAACTTTATCGTAAACACAATGTTAGTAAGTGCAGTTCCTAGGGAAATTTTATTTTTTTTACATTTCACGTCTCAAAGTTACTTCTACATGAGTTTATATTAGAATCATAGGACAACTTTGTTTTCACGTAAAATTATAAGAAAGGGAAATTTGATTGGTACAGTTTTGAAATCACTAGGTTGCCCAGAAATATTGAGTTCCAAACTGGTTTATTTGTTTCTTTATTGAATTTCGAGAGCTGAGCTCTGGCCACCACGATTATAAAATGACCCTAAATCTTTTGGTTGAAGTGCCTTCAGATTTCATGGGTGGATTCACCGATCCTGCGAGTTGTATCTTTTTGTGGCAACCCGTGAATCTGAAAATATTCCATTCCTTCTTTTCATTTCACGTTGCACACTCTTAATGTCTAGCTTATACCTAGCGGACCTGTTAACATTTCCATGCAATTAGCAATTGCGGAGATAGCCTTGTAGGAACTCTGCACGGAAATTCATTGCATGTAATTCAACGTTCGTCGTGGTATTAGCCAGGAAAGTAGTTGTTTTCTGATGGATTTTTGACCCAAATATATTCCTATATCGTATAGGAATATTGCAGTGAGCATCCTGGTATGGCAGGACATCTAGTGTTGAACTTAATTAGCTCATTGTTAAATAGATTTCTTCTATTTTTTGGACCTGTTTGCAGTTTATGTGACAAACTTATCTGTCTGTCTGAGACACTGCCCGCAGCCTAGCGTTCACTAAACCACGGGCGCCATCTGAACTCCAGCCCCTCAACCAAAGCAATACCCAAGACGTGCGTGATTAATTTAATCACCAGTACAAATGACGACGCTTATTGCAATAATCCTTTGCAATAGGAATGTCTCAGCTTCTGCCTTGAAATGGATAGTTTGTTGAACCATTTTTGCAGACATTAGTTATTGTCTGCAGAGACCTACCCTATACTGATGAGGGCAAGAACCCAGAAATCGATCTATAGGTGGTCCAAATGTTTCAATGAACATTTCCATGCAATTAGCAATTACGGAGACATCCTTGTAGGAACTCTGCACAGAAATTCATTAGATGTAATTCAACGTTCGTCGTGGCATAAGCCATGAAAGTAGTTGTTTACTGATGGATTTTTTACCCAATTATTCCTAATGTATAGGATTACGACAATAATCGTCGTCCTGGTAGGGCAGGACATCTTGTTTCTCTCTTGATAAGCTTATTGTGAACAATGCAGATTTCTTGATTTCATCATTTTCTTTGAATGGCTTTTCGGGGATAATACCACGAGTGGTCGCAATACTATCGATATTTTTCTGTCAGAAATCAACGAGATCAAATTGCTTGGTTGTTACCTCAAAGCAATTTGATCGAGTTAAAGATTTCTGACAGAATTATCGATTGTATTGTGAGCACGAGTCGTATTTATTGAGATAATTTCACGAACCAACCAAGTTATTATTTGAAATTTGATCGAGTAAACAAAGTGAATTCTTCAATAGTTGCAACTAATGAATAATAAACATGAAGTCTGTCAACCTGACGTTTATGTCATATTAGATTACAAGATGTATCATTGCTGTTTATATTTGTGGTTGACTTGACGACGTGGTCTTTCCGGATCGGAAAGAAAGGAAGCGAAAGGAAGCGTGTACTTTCTCGAAATCCCATTCTGATTGGTCCTCATATCGCAGGAGACGCGACTTTCATATAGTGAGTGAAATTGTCTGACTAAATGATGCGTGCTACACGTTTAGGCCAATAGTAAATTTCAATCATCTAGCCATCCTATATCACATCAAAAATTGAACGGAATCTGTAGAACCACAGAAATTCATTTGTCCTTTCTCAAATTAATTTCACACTTTTCAAAAACATCACCCGGACCCTGTATACGACCTCAAATCGTTGCCAGCGGTTGTGATATCGAAAATATCTAACGAAATTTTCTTTTAGTATTCCAGTCTGGTTCTTCAACTCCTTAATTAACTGGCATAAATCACAATACACTTCATTTTTGCATTAAAATGCAAATATTCATCTAAAATTCTTTTAAATGTCGGCTTCCCGTTATTTAATATTCTTTTGAAAGAATGAGAAAGAAATGTTATTAAAGTTTCTCTGAATATTACCCTCATATTCGAAGAACTTTGGTTCATTCACCATTCTGCAGTTTTTAAATTAAAGAGTCACATGATATAATTGATGTCAGCAATCAAAATTGACTATGGAAATTATTCTTGGGGAGAATATGAGTAGGTGAGGTGGACAACCGCGCCTTTGGCGCGTTCAGGGGGTCTATTCTCGAACCGTTCGGTTTCAAATCGTATACGAAAAAGAGAGAAGAACATACATATTCCAAGTGTATTGGTGTGGAACAGTAAATCGAAATCGCATACGTACAAACTCGAGAATAGCACCCCAGATCTCAACGCAAGGTTGTTTTCTGAGGACTGTCATTAATTAACAGCTTTGTCGCTCTAGAGCGACACAATTGAGAAAACCCTCGCTTATGCAGGTGTTTTCGATATGTCGGCGTGTATATTATAAACAATGTTTAACACAATTCACTGAAGTTGTCCATATAGACAAGCGACCTCTCGGGGGCTTTAGGTTCGGTCTGGCAGGGCTTCTACTTCTGCGCCCGTTTCCCTCCCTTTCCTCACCCCCTGGGTTGGAAGGAGTGTTTTGAAATAATATGTGTCATGTCATGTCTGTGAAATGTATATATTGCCTACCTATGTAATAAAAATGTTATTGATTGATTGATTGATTGATGTGCGTCATACGCCGGTGACCAAGGTTCAAAACCAAGGACAAGCACTTTTTTATGTGTTGGAGATATGTATTGCCAGTCAACAAACGGCAAAAAATTTCGTGGAATTTTATGAAATTGCTTTCAGTTACCATTGTTTGGGAGGCACTGGTTTAACTCTCCAGGCCACGGCGTGTCTGCCCACTGGCAGTGTTTTAGCGCGGTTTGCGCTCTCAGTGAACACCAAAAAAGTCTTGAAAACTTTAAAATTCAATATATCCCAAAATATTTTTTTTCACAAAAAAGTATTCCTTCATTTCGTTTTGTTTTGTTATCTTCTACTTCCCATTTCATTTATTGCTCCAATTTCGGAAACATCCTGTATCTAATAAAAATTGTCAAAATTGTACCTTCAATATTAATATAGTAAATAAGAAATGAAATGAATATTATTAGTGGGTAATAATGTATGATCAATAAAGTATCGAGTGGCTTTTTCTGTATCTGAGATCTGCGTTTGTCGAAAAAATATATATATAATCCAGTATATTTAGGTTTTGAGACAAGAATCGATTGTAGCACAACCAAATTTGGCATGCTGGAGTTGAATCTATACTAGTCTAGTCGACAAGTTGAAAATGGTACAAAATAAAGATACTGCTCTTAAAATTATGTGCGATGGCTGATTGGATCCGGAATGACGCCTAGAAAAATTGCAAAAGTTATAAACAATTACAGATGAAAAAAAAATGGCATATCGTTTTTTGCCAATATTTCATGAACTATTAATATTTAAGAAATTTCAAAATAAGATTCTGAAAGAGGAGAAAATAGAGAATAAAAAACTCCCGGAACTCTATCTCCATTATTTATAATTTTAATTCAACGCTGAAAATAGGTCTGCGCGCGACATTTTTAGGTTGCGCGCGCGGCGTCAGAAGCGAGTACGGCACATTAATTAATTTATTTAAGGTAATATTGAATATTTTTTTTTTATTTGAAAAAATCATGGTGTGTTTTGAACACTATAAATAATTTATTCCCGTTGGATATTTTACTTAAAGTTAATTTTTCAACAAGTTAAACAATTGTTAACTAACAAAATTTTCTCGAACTTCCGTCATAATTATAAGTGAAAAAAAAAATTTAAATAATTGTCGTAAAAAATTTTCGCTTCGTAGAGCCTTTCTCACATACATAAGTACTTAACAAGATCGTGCCATAAAAGTTAAAAAAATATTTATACTTTGTTTATAATAATTTTTTCACTTGAACAAAAACTGAAAAATCCAAGTAATGTTGTTAATTTTTTTTTTAACTATCATATTATCGTTTTTTTATTGATACAAGATATTAATTGATTTGCAAAAAAAAATTTTCCCGTCATTTGTTAATAATTTTTTTTATAAACATGGATTAAATGGAAATGGATTAAATCAATATTTAAAAAAAAAGTTCACAACTTTATTATATTACAAATATTATGATTTAAAAAAAATCCTTAATAATTGTTTATAATCGTTTTTTTATATTTCTATTGCTTAAATAATTAGTTAAATTTTTTTTGTTTAATCGTAATTGACAGTCCTCTATAAAGTAACAAAAATGCCATTAATTAATTTAAAAAGGCATTATTTACAAATAAATAACTGCAACGTTTATATATTTTATTACTTGACAGAATTGCCTGGAAGGTCTGTAACCGTATCTGCTTTATTTAAAAAGTTAGGAGTCACGGAAGTTCAAAAAACATCGAAAAAATGGATTAAAATTTTTTCATTTTCAGATTGTGGAAGGTCATAAACCCAAAAAATCATGTCAAGAATCAGAAATTTGTATTTATTCTATTTGTATCATGGAAAAAATTTCAGGAAATATATATATTTTTACAAATATTTTCATTCATTTACTCCTTGTTCCTTCTCACTGACCGTTTTCTACGATCAAATGCCATATTACAGTTTAGGAAGAATTCGCGGATCTCGTTTTTTTTATTGCATTTGGAAGTTTAGTTCCGTGAAAGCTTAAAAATAAATATCTCAATTATTTCAGAAGATATGAAGTTCACAAAATGGTTATTTTCAGGAATCCATTCCGGACATTGAAATCATGTAAAATTTATTCTTGTTTGAACTATATTAAAACAAACATATTCCCTTTCACATGATTTCAGCATTTTTTTACAATGAAAAAGTAGTTTTTTTCCGAAAATTCAGGATTCTTTAGAATGTAAACAAAACTTCCAAAATGAAAACGCACAAAATATTTTGTTTAGTTAAGTACAGAAGGCCGAATTTTCGAAAAAAAAAACGATAATAAAGGAATTTTATTGAAAAAGAAATAAATGGCTGTAACCAAATGATAGAGAATGTGTGTGGTGGATGTTTTGAAGAAAAAACAAATTGTGTTTTTAGTGTCCGAAATAGGTGAGTGAGAATTACCATTTGGTTAAATCCGAATGCTGTATTTTTCAAAGTAATCGAGATTGCCAAGGGTTTTTCATTTTTATGCTCACAAAGAACTAAACAACTACATGCAACCAAAACCACTAAACTGTATTTTTAACCATAAAGATGATTGTGGAATGTCCTAAGGACATCATTGATCAGAGCCAGTATATTCAATGGTTGTCATGACATGAATCCTGAAGACATCATAAGGATGCAGGGTTTGGTGAAATGTCCATCTCCCAGGGACACCTATAAACGTCCCAATCATGCAGAATTTGATCCAAGTTGTGACCTAGTTTTATCCCTGTTTCATCCCTATGACTTGCATGGGACATCCAGAGGACATCCTAACGAAGCGGAGTTTGGTAACATTTTCATCTCCCAGGGACTTATTTGTGATACCTCCCTTGGATACATCCCTTGGATAATTTTGGGACCTCCCATATTGGTCACAACATGATTATCGTGTTATCTGAGTGGAGGATGTATTATGTTCAAGACGTGTGCCACAGATGTTCAAGTCCAGGTGTGGTAGATTAGTATTTTGTCTAGTATCATGGAATGTAGCAAAATTTGTTTTTAATGCATTAAGAAACAGAGAGTTCTAGTTAGGATTCGTCAGAAAAAAGCAGGAAAGCGTCATCAGCATCCAGACATGAAAGCTCCTGGCAGAACAGTTGTCAGTTCGTTTATGTAGATAAATAGTGTAGTGGCTAGGCCGGCCTTTGGGGAACACCTATGTACGGATGTGAAGTTATCCACATCCACAAATATACACTGAGAAAAAGTTACCTCGGTTGGTAAAATTTTTCATTCTTATTTGAATGATGAATTGGACATTTCTTAATGGCTCCATTACATTGAGAAGGTTGATTACCATGGGATATGAGTATAAGGGTAATTTTTTATGCTATGAGGGTGATATTTTTTAAATGAATAAATTTAGTATTAAAAGGGCGTTGTAGAACATTTTTGATGGAAGATTTGTTTTAAAGAAGGTAGACTACATATTCGTAGGTATAAGAATTCATTTGTAGCACCGTCGGAGAGGGTGTGGTGGGGAAGAGTTTGTCAAAAGAAATCAATTTTCTGGGAAAACGACATTGTAGAGTTTTTCGAATTGGATATTCTTTTAGAGGAGGCCGAAATACATAGTTGTGGGTATATGAATTCATTTGTAGCCCCGTCAAAGGGGGTGTGATGGGGGAGAGTTGTAGAAAAAAAATCAATTTTCTGGGAAGACAACATTGTAGAGTTTTTTGGATTGGACATTCTTTTTCACGAGATTGAAATACATAGCTGAGGGCATATGAATTCATTTGTATCCTTGTCAAAGGGGGTGTGATGGGGGAGAGTTATCGAAAAAAAAATCAATTTTCTGGTAATACGACATTGTAGAGTTTTGTATATTAGATATTATTTTTCAGGAGATTGAAATACTGAGCTGAGGGTTTATGAATTCTTTTGTAGCCCCGTCAAAGGGGGTGTGATGGGGGAGAGTTATCGAAAAAAAATCAAATTTCTGGGAAAACAACATTGTAGAGTTTTTTGGGTTGGATATTCTTTTAGAGGAGGTTGAAATACATATTTGTAGGTAAATGAATTCATTTGTAGCCCCGTTGGAGGGGGTGTGGTGGGGGAGAGTTGTCGAAAAAAAAATCAATTTTCTGGTAATACGACATTGTAGAGTTTTGTATATTAGATATTCTTTTTCAGGAGATTAAAATACATAGCTAAGGTCATATGAATTCATTTGTAGCCCCGTCAAAGGGGGTGTGATGGGGGAGAGTTATCGAAAAAAAAATCAATTTTCTGAGAAAACGAGGTTGTAGAGTTTTTTGGATTGGATATTTTTTTTCGGGAGATGGAAATACATAGCTGAGGGCATATGAATTCATTTGTAGCCCCGTCAAAGGGGGTGTGATTGGGGAGAGTTATCCAAAAAAAATCAATTATCTGGGAAAACAACATTGTAGAGTTTTTTGGGTTAAATATTCTTCTAGGGGAGGTTGAAATACATAGCTGTGGGTATATGAATTCATTTGTAGCCCCGTCAAAGGGGGTGTGATGGGGGAGAGTTATCGAAAAAAAATCAATTATCTGGGAAAACAACCGACGGTGCTACAAATGAATTCTTATACCTACGAATATGTAGTCTACCTTCCTTAAAACAAATCTTCCATCAAAAATGTTCCACAACGCCCTTATAATACTAAATTTATTCATTTAAATAATATCACCCCCATTTCACTATTTCTCATATCATAAAAAATTACCCTTATTATGAGTATAATAAACCTTCTTAATGTGTTGGAGCCATTGAGAAATGTCTAATTCATCATTCAAATAAGAAAGAAAAATTTTACCAACCGAGTTAACTTTTTCTCAGTGTACATTTGTGGATGTGGATAACTTCACATCCGTCACCTATGTTGTTTTGTTGTGGACTTGAGATATGGGTTATTGTTTTATTATCGATGGTGTGGTTGATTTCAACCCGCTGGATTCTTTCTTCAACGAAGGAATTCACCCATTCGTGAGGTTTTCCTCTTATTCCATTCAAATGAAGTTTATCGAGCAATGTTTTATGTACCACACAATCGGAAGCTTGGCTGAGACGGCAGAACTCTCCTCTTGCATTCTGTCCAGATTCAACAGATTTTATAATGTTTCCATAAAAAGGTGGAAAGCACTGATTGTTGATCACGAGATGCAATAAGTTATTCACGTTTAAAAAGGAGTTGCATAGCATAGAATATTCGAAAACTTTTGAGATCAACAAATAGCTATTCCACCCTATTCATGTAACTTTTCTTGAATAATTGTTCCTTTGAATGCACAGGAGACATATTCCGTGCTGAGGTCACTATGTAGAGAAATATATATCATGATTCATAAGCTGGAGTAAACACGATGATGCCATCGTCGTCACTCATGCACACATTAGAGAAAATGAGGCATTGTAATTTCGATATTGTGGGTGAGAATGAATGAGGCTATTATACAGCAATTTGTCGTGAATTCAGTGGCAAACGGAACGCCATTCCAATTTGTCTGTCTTGTAATTTTAACCTACTCGTTTGTTTCCTTATATTAAATTTTATCGGTTGTGTTCGCTCCATGAATAAGTGGAAATATCTATGCAAATTCCACAATGTACCGATGGGAAAATCCCAAATTAACGCATTCCCACATATAGTTTCATAACTTTATTGGAGAACTGTTCAGTTTCTTGGTTGAATATTAATGTATTATTATACAGATCGTCTCAGGAGTTCATAGGTCAAGGTCATTCATAATATTTTATTTATGAAATGCATCACTTTGGGATTGCTCCTCAGAAGCCCTCGTCGTTCCTAACTCACACTATACTTCTGATTATTATTACTATTATTATTATTTTTTTTGTTCTTCGAAAATTGTACATATTTGTGTGAAGGGTTCTACTGGACAACCGAAAACTAAAGAAACTATCTCAAATGTGTAGGACAAACACTAACACTCGTACACAACAAATACATATATTGATATCAAATCTATAATACTTTAATAATCAGTGAATATAATCTCAATGTTCAGATGACCAACGCCTACGCATCAGTGATCTTCTCCGAAGAATCTGTCTATCCCTGCATATCTATTTAATGGCCCTCTTCAATATCGTACCAAAGCCGCAATCAGCGCTCCGTATTTGTTTATTTTTTCAAGCACTTGAAGATTCATTCATTCCGGCTATAGGATGGATTGGTCTTACATTCGGCCATCCTGCAATGACGCCGGTCCTCAGGCGGCTAAGAACTAGCCTCATCTACAAAGTAAGTACCCATCTCAACAGTCACACCTTCTATGTGAATGAGCCTGATACAACTACAAAGTAAGTACCCATCTCAACAGTCACAACATCAACATCTATGTGAATGAGCCTGATACAACTACAAAGTAAGTACCCATCTCAACAGTCACAACATCAACATCTATGTGAATGAGCCTGATACATCTACAAAGTAAGTACCCATCTCAACAGTCACACCTTCTATGTGAATGAGCCTGATACAACTACAAAGTAAGTACCCATCTCAACAGTCACAACATCAACATCTATGTGAATGAGCCTGATACAACTACAAAGTAAGTACCCATCTCAACAGTCACATCTTCTATCAGAGGTAACGGGTACTTATCTTTGATGGTGATCGAGTTCAGACGCCTATAATCTACACAAAGTCTGAAGTCGCCTGTCTTTTTCTTCACTAGCAGAACTGGACTGGCATAGGCCGAGTCAGACTCCCTTATGATCCCGTTTTCCAACAAGACTTGTAGTATGGCACCAAGAAATTCATGTCAGTCTTACCAAGATCTTTGAGGGTTAATGCTATTATATCTGCGAAGCTGTTCAACAGTTCAAAACAGAGTAACTTTTCAGAATGTATCAAGTTACCAAATTGTATGGCACTAAAATCTAATGTGGGCTTGGAAGAAGTCGCTTGAATTTCACAAGAGTACAATGGCGTTATTTGTTTCAACACTATAGAGTTGTTAATTTTTACAATGGCAATGTCTGATTTGTTCAAATAGTCACTAAACTTTTGTCCCCGTTCATGCGAATAATTTGCAGCTTCTACCAAAAGTTTTCCAAATTGAATATTACATGGGAATGTTTCGATTAGCATTGACTTCATATCATTCCACACACAGTATGTTCATTCAAGGAATCATACCATTTGCGAGCATTTCCCCGTAACCTACTAGTGGCTAATTTTACAGTTAAAGTATTGTTCCAGTTATAAACACTTTTTAGTTTATCCACCTTTGCTGTCCAGTTCAACGAACTGAGTACCTGGTTTGAGGGATCAAACTCGGGAATCATTGATTCGTCCACATTCAAATTACTATAAATGTTTCTACTCACTTTTTTGTCATCTAACTTTTTCTGAGTTGATCTCAACTTTTTTTTTTTTTAACGTCTTACTCGAGTTACTTGAGAGGAGGACGACGATGATAATGATGATGACGTACTGCTAGACGATGAGCTGAGACGCACTCGTTTACTTTTCGATTTTTGCTTCGGGATGATGAAATTGTTTTTCTTATTCACACTGTATAACTATTCACCTGGGTAATCCCACTTCTGACTTGTAAGACACTAACACTCGTACACAACAAATACATATATTGATATCAAATCTATAACACTTTAATAATCAGTGAATATAATCTCAATGTTCAGATGACCAACGCCTACGCATCAGTGATCCTCTCCGAAGAATCTGTCTATCCCTGCATATCTATTTAATGGCCCTCTTCAATATCGTACCAAAGCCACAATCAGCGCTCTCCGTATTTGTTTATTATTTCAAGCACTTGAAGAGTCATTCATTCCTGCTATAGGATGGATTGGTCTTACATTCGGCCATCCTGCAATGACGCCGGTCCTCAGGCGGCTAAGAACTAGCCTCATCTGAAAAAATAACCAAAATCAGTTTTTTTTTAAAAGCTGTTTTCTTGCTGTGAATGAGCCTGATACAACTACAAAGTAAGTACCCATCTCAACAGTCACAACATCAACATCTATGTGAATGAGCCTGATACAACTACAAAGTAAGTACCCATCTCAACAGTCACATCTTCTATGTGAATGAGCCTGATACAACTACAAAGTAAGTACCCATCTCAACAGTCACATCTTCTATGTGAATGAGCCTGATACAACTACAAAGTAAGTACCCATCTCAACAGTCACATCTTCTATCAGAGGTAACGGGTACTTATCCTTGATGGTGATCGAGTTCAGACGCCTATAATCTACACAAAGTCTGAAGTCGCCTGTCTTTTTCTTCACTAGCAGAACTGGACTGGCATAGGCCGAGTCAGACTCCCTTATGATCCCGTTTTCCAACAAGACTTGTAGTATTTGTTTATTATTTCAAGCACTTGAAGATTCATTCATTCCGGCTATAGGATGGATTGGTCTTACAAATGGAATAATGTAATTCCCTAACAATCTCCACTCTGTGAAACATTTTTTAACCATTATGCAAAGTGTTTAAATTATGCAATCTTTAGAGCTGTTCGTTGTTCGGAGCTACGAAATGAGAGAACTTCAGAACTTCCTGAACCATCTGAATAGTTTCCACCCAAAGGTCTGGTTCAAAATGGAATAGAGCACTCTCAGCTGATGTCACAACATGGCGGCCATGGGGGGACAAACAAAGCATTAGACATTTGATAAAATGAAAATTCGCTCAATGAGCGAGCGGATATTAAGGGTCGCCCCTATTGATCTGGGTCCTTGGCGGTCATCCAACCGCTCGCTAACCTAACGCCGGTATGTGTGTGCACTGTGGTGCACTGCGGGTGTGACACAGTGAAGAAAGAACGGATAAAAAAGATCGTAACAAGCGGTAAACGTAGACGACAGAACGGAGAAGATAGGAGGTGAATTTGGAAGGTGGAAGGCGGAAGGAGAAGGAGAAAAGAAGAACCCTAAAAAAAAACAAGTCAGAGTATTGATTTCACAAGTTCAGACCCAACAGCAGAGATCCACTCAAAGCAGCAGGAGTTTATGGATTCCATGTAATTGTGGTAAGAATTATATAGCAAAAACAAAGAGTAGCAGTGGTACCAGTTTAGTCAGACACAAGCCAAGTTGTCGATTGGGACAAACCAAGAAGTAATACACAAGAACTAAGAATACTTCAACAGAAAGAAAGAGATGACATGCCTGTGTTCTGTCTGTGGTTGGGGATTCCCGGTGAAATGAACGGCACTGCTCTGATCGAACACTAGTGTTGCAGTTATAGCGATTTTGTTGCTGGACTTTTGTCGCTGAAAATTTACTAAAAAGTAGGATTCGCTCAATGAGCGAGCGGATATTAAGGTGCGCCCCTTTTGATGTGGGTCCTTGACGGTCATCCAACCGCTCGCTATCCTAACACACAGTGAAGAAAGAACGGATAAAAAAGATCGTAACAAGCGGTAAACTTAGACGACAGAACGGAGAAGGTAGGAGGTGAATTTGGAAGGAGGAACGAAGAACCCTAAGAGTTTATGGATTCCATGTAATTGTGGTAAGGTTTATATATCCAAGTAACAATTTGAATTCAGTTGGATTTATATATACAGGGTGTTTCTAAACTCAATAAAAATATTTTAAGGGTGTATTCGAGTCATAACAAAAATAATATATATCTAGCCAAGAAAAGTTGTTTTTATGACATTGAAGTTCAAATCTCTTCAGCGAAAATCTCAGAAGATTGTCTAGCACAAAACAGCAAGTAGCTGGTTCGAAAGATCAGAGGAGGAACTAGAAGACTACGAAAGTTCTGTGAGTGCCAAATTTCTTTGCCTTTTCTAATCCCTCTGTCGAAAGAATTTGGAGAAGAATATAGTGTAGCTATTAGTGACTTCCATTGAATATTGTATAAAAAATCATTGATTTTCAAAGAAATGAATGAATGTCAGCATGAATTTTTGTGAATCTGTAATAGTTTTTTTAAAGTAATATTGACAATATTTCTGGTGGATTAGGTACTCTCTCGTTCGCTCATAATTATATCCTTAGAAATAATTCCTGAAAATGGTAGGTACATCCTTACATCTAGTAGAAGAACCCACCGTAAGGAATTGGAGTCGTCAAAGATGATTGAAAATGAAAAAAAAACTGTCGATAGTGACAGCAATACTTCTAATGAATTTATTATACGTTGCGAGATCTTATTGAGGGATTATCAAATATATCTCCTTGAATATATTCGGGAAAAATTATTTGGTAAGCCAGAAGCTATATATGGTAGGAAATTGTGTTGAATTATACTCTTGAGATAAAGTGAAGACTCTCTCCAACTCTTGGAACAACCAAAATTTATTTTGTGGTCCTAATAAACTACATATAATATCCAGTACGATTGGGTTTTGAGACGAGAATCGATTGTAGCACCACCAAACAACCATGATTGACACGGAAAATAATTGTTTACAAAAATTCCAGGGGTGGAACGAATATATTTTTTTTTCAAAAATAGGAGAAATCTATTTAACAATGAGCTAATCAAGTTCAACACTAGATGTCCTGCCATACCAGGATGCTCACTGCAATAATCCTATACTAGAGGAGTATTCGGGTCAAAAATCTATCAAAAAACAACTACTTTCCTGGCTAATACCACGACGAACGTTGAATTACATCCAATGAATTTCCGTGCAGAGTTCCTACAAGGCTATCTCCACAATTGCTAAATGCATGGAAATGGTAATCGAAACATTTGGACCACCTATAGATCGATTTCTGGGTTCTTGCCCTCATCAGTATGAACTGGATGTAATTCAAAGTATAGGATTATTGCAGTGAGCATCCTCGTATGGCAGGACATCTAGTATTGAACTTGATTAGCTCATTGTTAAATAAATTTCTTCTATTTTTGATATATTCGCTTTGCGAAGTACTGGGTATTGCTTAGGGTGGCTAGTGGGTGGGATGGCGCTCGTAGTTTGGTTAAACACCGATCTGCGGGGTGTCTCAGCTTCTGCCTTGAAATGGATTGATAACCGAATCATTTGTTGCAGACATTAGTTATTGTCTGCAGAGACCTACCCTATACTGATGAGGGCAAGAACCCAGAAATCGATCTATAGGTGGTCCAAATGTTTCGATTAACATTTCCATGCATTTAGCAATTGCGGAGATAGCCTTGTAGGAACTCTGCACGGAAATTTATTGGATGTAATTCAACGTTCGTCGTGGTATTAGCCAGGAAAGTAGTTGTTTTCTGATGGATTTTTGACCCGAATACTCCTATAGTATAGGATTATTGCAGTGAGCATCCTGGTATGGCATGATATCTAGTGTTGGATATTTTTTTTCGTTTAAAAATAAATAAATAGAAAAACAATGTTTAAGGTAAAAAACAATTCAATTCTTCACAAACATTATTCTTAGTAATTTCTTATGAAATGCCCTCGTTTTCTCAGAAAACGTGATTGAACGCTGATATCAAATTTCAGGTTCACGTTTAGCCGCCGCTGGTGGAGCCGAATATTTGATTGGTCATAACTCTACTAAAAATGATCGGAGAAGGAAAAGGAAAAGTTTATATCGTTTCTGAAGACTCCAACCTTCTCATGCAAACAAAATATGCGAGTATTTGTATACCTAAAATGTGTTTTGTCGCGCTTCACGGAGATGTTTATGGATGATCCGAAAATCATGACTAATTTGGTAAATATGGAATTATTATACTGTAGTAAGTAGCAACACATACCCTCTTTGGACTATATGCAACAATTTAAAAGTAGTGTGACAGGTCCTACTTATACATGCCAAATAGAACTTTGTTTTACTCCTGCCTCATTTTCCAATAAAACCGCCATTATCTTCAGTAAATGTTGAAAATAATCGCTCATTCATACCATGCATATATGTTTATTAACACTATTGTAAAGTGCAAACCTCAAGCTTGAAATCACATACTTCATTTTTCATGTATGATGTGTATGAGCGATTATTTTCAACATTTACTGAAGAAATCGCCGGGATTATGGGTGAGTTGAAAACTGAGGCAAGAATAAAACCCAGTTTTTTCTTTGGCATGTAAAAGTGGGAAGTGTCTCGCTAGTTAAAACCGTTGCATATGGTCCAAAGAGGGTACTGATTCCTGCTTCAGTATAACTATTTCATATCAACTAATATATCCATGACTTTCGGATCCTCCTTAAATATCGTATATTTGCTTGAGGAAGTAGAAGACTTCAGGAACGATATACACTTTTTCTTTTCCTCCTACTATAATTTTTAGCAAAGTTATAACAAATCTAAATTTCGGCCCTGCCAGAAATTGCAGTGGCTTAACGCAATCCTGAAAGTTGATATCGTGATTCAATCAGGTTTTCTGGGAAAATGAGTGCATTTTGTAAGAAATTACTAGGTATATTTCTTGTGGAGAATTGAATTATCTTTAACGTTGTTGAAATGGTTCCTTGATAAATCTTATACTTTCTGAAACAACAGCAAAAAAAATATAATTTCTTCAAATGAATTTTTTTTGGGTTCCACTCCTAATAATTTTTTTTCTAACAATACATGATGTCAAGAAGTCATCTGTCGAGTTTCAAAGTGCTACGATTCATTCTTCACTTGTGGCTTACATTTGTCTGTGGTTACTGTACTAATATATACTTATGTGTGAATTAACGAGACTAGGAATAACTGAAATTTTGTATGTAAAGAATTGTATTCGAACGAGTTCGAAAATCCGTAATCATATGATGATTTCCATGAAGTTGAATATCCAAATTATAACCTATTTAATGTACCAAGACCAACATCAGTTTGAGAATCACCCTACGAAACAAGATCATCACGAACCTATTGAATTCAATATGATAATGGAAACGGAAATGTTCTTCATGAGTTAACAAAATATAACAAACAAAGAAAAAATAAATGCCAATTCAAATAAGACTACCCTAATTATATAAAAAATTATCGAAATGGGTAGTCGAAGGCCTTCTGCTCAGACGACCCAGGTTCAAAACCCAGCGTCTGCTACTAAGTTGAGAGTTGTTCGGAATCCACTTCCACGAAAGCTGTAGATCCTGGATCTCCCTTGCCCACACAAGATTTCGAAGGAGCTTCTGAGGAGTTTTCCCGAAACCTAGAGAGTTCGTAAAAAGACAATTTCGAAAGTATCTTTAAAAAATATTTTAAAAATTATTTATATATATGAAAAATACCTGACATGTTAATTAATGCAGAAATAACAAAACTAGCTAAATTATCCCAGAATATTATTAACCATCGACAATGTTATTCGAATATATTATGATTTTATAGATGTTATTATACTCTTCAGCTTTTCATTTCATATTCTGATGAAATGAGAGATTTTACCACAAAAATTGAGTTTATAAGACAAATTTCCCTATGGTTGAGTTTTTTTTGGAGGAGATATATCACTCTTCCAGACTACTAACAATTCACGTGGTTGGTAGAGATTTCCTTTTTGAGAGACGTCCAACAGACATCAGGCCTCACCGAAAACTTCATGTAAATTAGACAAATGGAAAACCTCCCAGGCTCAACAACTCGAGGTGTGATAACTTTCAATGAACCACGTGTTGCAGTGCCCTGAAGCGAATAGATATAACAAGACAACACTTGACGGACTTCCCTAACGACCTCTTCAAGTTGTGAAAGTTTATGCTTTGCATCAAACATTTGTCTGACACTGCAAATCTTCAAGATAACTTCATTGAACTTCGAAACCTTTGTCCTTAGTAGAAATAAATTTTCATGTATTTTTCGCAAATATTCTTTCTGAATCCTTGATTATAATTGTTGAAAATGAAGGAATCATTTCTAATTGAGTTAAAAACATTATTTCTCGAATGACATTAGCACAATTTAGCAGAAAGATTAATAGACAGAGGAAGCTCATGTACATTGGTGACTTTTCAATCAAGGTTTTATCTCATATCCACATCTGAGACTCTCAACGTCAATAAGCGGTTAGTACTTCATTTTAAGATTGATAGATAATTTTATTTCTCCTCTTGATATATTCATAATAGTTAACGATGTGCATATGTGCACTAATTATCATATTTCTGACCATGCTGGGATTCGAACTCACGCTCCTACGGTTAGTGCATTATCTGCTTCATCATCGAACATTTTGAATTACGTCTAACCTTCGAGACATGTTTCAATACATTCCTGGAGATGAATTAAACTCCCCATCTATTGGCTACATTTCCAAGTCATTCTATTATTTTTGTTGTGGTATCATACCACTGTAAAAAGTATTGTTTTGAAAGAAGACAGTGAACCTTTTTTAAAAATAATATCTCTGGTGAAGAGTTTACTTCTTCAGATCAATTATCTCATGTACAACTGAAGTTATCCAATTTCTTACATCAAGAAATGCCATTTCTTGGTCATTTATTAAAATAGAACACTCGAACAACTTGTTTGAAATGAAGAAACTTTGGAACAAGATTAGTGATTCTTATTTTGAAACTGGCTACATTTTTGAAGTGAGAAACGAAATATTTTTCATTGAGAATATGGTGAAACTGAACTAATTGAATAATATTTTATTTCAACTTAATGCTTTATATCACTTGAAAGATCTTAACTCATTTGTAACCAGAAATCAAAAAGTCTTGGAATGAGTGTATTTCGCTCTACCCGAAAAAATGTCATTCTGATACTGAATTTACACTGATGTCTTGAAACTGGCTCATTATTCGTGCCATTTTGAAACAAAATGTCTCATTTCAGTATATCCCACGCGATTTTTAGAAGATCTCAATTTCATTACTACAAGAAATTGAGAATATTCGATAGAGCGAAGATTATCTTGTTTGTAAAAAATTAGTTTTTCACAGACCGGAATCATTTGTAGGGGGAGGGGAACAACAGGCACGCGGTCGAGTCCATTATTGTTGAGTGTTCGTTAAGAAAGGGTGTGGAAGGTACCGATGCTCCAAGTTTTTGATATAAAAGTACTTGTTAAAAGTTTATATAGGTACAATTTAAAACCCAGAGCATCTTCGAGAGTGGAAGCTTCCTCAGCTGATCCAAGTTTTTCAAGGTAAGTGATGATATAATGTGTTTCATGTCAATATTTTACCACGTTGATTGTTGGAAAAACTGTTTTTCACTACAATAATATGTGCATTCATTATCCTCGCTGATTATGTTACAACTTTTTTTCTAAAATAAAATCATTCACAATAAGTTATGTACTTTCATGAAATCAGTAGATATTTCCCTGGTTTTTGAATCAATAACGTATTCACTTAGTGAGTTTTCTTCAATTTCATCATGTTGTTTTTTTCAAGAATGTCCATCTCTTGTTTCAGTAAATTCATCATTTTAATGGAAGAAAACATTTTTGCCATTCAATCAATGAAACTTCTCTGATTCTTGACTTAGGTATTGAGCCTTGGCATGAAATACGGTTCAATTATTCTTCCATTCTCGTTCCACACTGAATTTCTAAAATATTGAATATCCATTATTGTTTTTTTGTAGTAGAAAAAAACATGAAGATAGCAATATTATGACAGCCAAAACTATGGCACTCTTTCCCAAAAAGAAATTCAGTAACATTAATTCAGTTTCTGCGAAAGGAAAATGAATGGATCAGGCCAGGAATTGGAAGCCGGAAATAATAATAATAATAATAATAATAATACTCCCTCATAAACACTAGTAGAGTGTACCCAAAGACATGGCCTGTGCGGGTAGAGGTCGGCTATTATTATTATTTGCCGTGGAGCTCCGAAGCGACTTACTGATTTTTGGTGGCGTATTCACTTTTCAGCTGCAGGAAAACCCGGAAAACCTACAGCACCACCTCGGGTGGCCGGCGTGCACTCCAAGCTAGCACTAGCCGAGATTGGCTTCTAGACAACACACAATACACTTGCTTTCAACAAAGACTGTGGTCGTCTATCGATTCCGATATTGGGTACTTGAGAAAAAATCCCTCTTACCTACATCGGGCTCGAACCGACTACCGCTATACTGAAGTTCTGAGCGGCCTGCGATATATTCTAGAAGTTCCAGCAATTATTTAGTAGGAAAGCACAAAGTTCTTGTAGATGATTTTAATAAAACGATTCCTCTTCAAAGCTAAAGAAAATATTGAATCACAAAGGTTCATCAGCTCGAGGTCAGAACCATGGGAAGAAGTCAGTCACTGGAACACTGGAATGAAGATTTCCATTTAAGAAGAACTACAAGTGAGAGTAGTCTCTGTTTGCCTTTGAATGTTATTTTGAATATTGAATAATGAAAAAATTAATAATTCTTTACATCATGATTTGTGAAATCATCAAATAGAAACAATTAACGATTATCTCAAAGTTTCTTGCTGTAACTCAATTAAATATACATATATATTTGAAAACACGGTTTTCATTATCCTCTCTTGGACACAAATTGGTAGAAAAGGTTTCAAGAGAAACAATTCATCACGAGCACAGTAGTTATTTTGAAGCTTCAACCAAAATAACTGATCTATCTCATTGGAAGTTGTTGAAGTTCTCAGTTGAACTTATGAGTGTGTCTTCAAATGAGTGCTTCATGCAATTTATGTTTTCGATTGAACAAGTGATATTTCTCAATTGAAATGAACCAAATCTTCAAGTTTTCTTAAATTAAGTTTCTAGTCCTCTTCAAATAAGCTATATACTTAATTCAACAGAAAATCATTATATTTTTGTACTGAATACGTTTTTTATCTCTCCAGAAGTTTAGAAATTTCTACTTGAAATTATAAGTTTCTTCGATCAAAGAATTAACTAATTTGAAATAACCATAATATCTGTTTTGTTCTGAAAAACTAGGAGATTTCTCTTGAATACATTGATACATTTTGATGGAAAATTATATTTAGCCCTATTAAAAAATGGTCCAATTTCAAATTGAGAGAATAGATTTCTCTATGTGTGAAAATATTTCGTTATGAATATAGAAGACGCTCATACTCCTCTTACTTTACGAACTTGTATCATAAATAGCTATTAATCTGTTGAGCCGTCATACTGACATTTCTATATTTAGAATTATTCTTGTAACTATGAAAAGATCCACTATAAATACCAACAAAAATAAAACTTGAAGGTTAATTTGTCATGTTAGAGACATCCTATTGGTATTTTTTTTAAGTTCTGGTTCCCATGAAAAGGAAAATCCAGTATTGTTCAAAAAAGTGAGAGCCGAGTTAAAATAGGTAGAAATTGGTGTTCTTCTTGAATTTCTGAAGGATGTATGCCTCAGGGAACATACCTCCTGATGCAGTGAGTTTTCCAAAGCTTTGCCATTCTGTGGAAAAAACAAGCCCTGGGAAGCAGATGTGCGGTATATCTCCAAAGTGACCGCATATGGATGTGAGGACTGAGCTCGACAGGTCCGTTTCGATTGGACTGCTAACAGTGGAACGATTGATAATATTTCGAAAAACCATCGTCCATGAAAATATCTTTAAAACAGAGACAGATTGCCAACCTTTCTGAGATGTTCCAGAGAAGTAAGCGAGCTTGTGAGCAAAGTATCGCCGACGGGACGAATGACACAGACTCGTCTTCCATACATTAAAATCAATCGATACATGAAAATGAAATATCTTGTGAATTATTTCAATACATACCAACTACGGACCATATGGAATTGTTGCATGGGGTGGAGCATATAAATGTCACATCAAAAACATAGAAATAATCCAACGATATGTGTTGAAAACCATGTATAAAAAACCCAGGCTATACCCAACAGAGCAAATTTACGAGGAAACAAAAATTCTAGATATAAGACAGTTGCACTTTCTCAGAACTATTACACTGATAAAAAGGATGGCTTCAATCAAATATATATCCTCTTGAACAGAATCATCTTCTGAAAAGAATAATTATTTCTAATTGATGAATATACTCTTATTCCAAACTTATTGAACTGTTTGCTTCTTTACATAAATTATCTTGAAATGAATTTGTTTGCATTAATACATTCCAACTCTTTACCCTAGAGAACCCCTACTTGTGAAAAATGCTCCTTTTGACTCAAGAACATGATTTCTTGGCGAAACCCCGCTACCGGAACGACGCGAACCCACGCGAAAGCGCGCACTGCGACTGCCGATTCATACCTCTATCCTGTTTGCTTTTGCCCGCGTTTCGTTTGGGGGTTGTGTTTGAATTATAATTTAAGTTGTTAGTTTTGTATTTGACACAGTGTTTATGTGCAAATGTGCTGCTACAGAAGTGCACGATTTGAATTTAGGTCATTTATGGACCAGTTGTGGAGGTAGGTTGAAGATATTGTTTTCAACAGGTGTTTGATAATGGCGAATGACGCTGTCGTTTCTGTATTCGATCGCATTTCTATGTGTCACCGAAGAGGTACCTACGTTGATTATATAGTTTCTGAAATTAAAATATTACAAAACTATTCTCATATATAACCATTATACCTCAATTGTTCGCAGTTGTTCTCTGTTTGTTGAACTGTACCATATGAACATGTCTTCCATGGCATATTTTTATAACCAAGTGCACATTTGTACTGAGCCCCCAAATGCAAATAATCTTGAATCAAAAATGTATTGCATTATGAAGAAGAATATTGTTCGTTATTGAAGTTGAAATATTCTTGCCTCAACCAACTCACACCATCGAACAAAGAAAGTATTCACAATAGTGTTCATTATCAAAGTTAAAATATTCTTGCACCAAACAACTCTCATTATTCAGCGAAGAAAGTGTTCATATGTCTCAAAACAGTTTCCTTACAAGTGGTCAAGAGGATTCTGTCAAAAAATCAAACTAATATTTGGTTGGACCTATTCAAGAATACAATCGACTTGAATCAATGCAATTATGCATTGATGCAAAATATCCTTTTTATCAGTGTATACAGCAGAATGAAAATAAATCAGAGTTAAAAAAATTGACCATGACCATAATACCAGATATAAATCCAATTCAAATTTTATTACTATAAGACCGGAAAAAACTATAATCCAAAGAATGTATTCATATCTAGGCCCGAAAAGTTATAATTTGGTCCCAATGGAACTTAAACAAATAACCTCAACATCTCTATTCAACAGACTAGCTAAGAAATGGATTGGTAGCATTCACAGACTAGATATTCACAAACTTATTAATCAGTAAACAAAAACATGATTCTTGAATGGTATACTGTGATCTGTTGCCTATAAATATGTATGTGTTTATGTATGTTATATTCAATTGTATAAATGCTATTTAGTTGTCATTATTATGTTATACACTTATACTTTCATCCACGAAAAACGATCATTATACTCGCATTCTTTATAAGTCTTCATATATTTATATTTTTTATATATATATTTTTTTTTTTATAGAACCCATGCACAGACTTGCTCTTCTATGGGTTTTCTCTATATTTGTTCATGACTTTTTTCTTTTTATTTGAATTGTATCACTATAACTTCTGATAGATGAATATATATTATTATTATTATGTTTAATCCAGGTGTGTGCTTATGATACATGGACAAGTTTAATTTGGTATGGCGGTCAGTTTGAGACACCGCATCGGTATGGCATACAAAGCCTTCATATTTTGGCAATGTAATTATAATATTAAACAAGAATTAGCTAGCTTTGTTTTCAAGTGCATTGTTTTTTTGACACATTCAAAAAATTGTACAGCACAACGCCGACACCTACGAACTGTCATACTTGGGCTGCCCTTTTATTCATAACACTGCCTAACTTTTCAAGAAAATTTTGCTTTTAGCTAATCATACATATTTTTTTTTGCTGGCTGTTGGTGTAACACAAATATTAGATTCGCATGGCATGGTTCAGTAACCAAGCAGCCAGACCCTCACTTGCAAAAATCAACACTCAGAAAAATAATGCATTTTTTAAAAATGACTAGAAATCGTCCCAAAATGAAAAAATCGTTATGATTATTTCAAGTAGCAGATGTATAATATTTGATATACGTATATCAGTAGTTTTATATCGATTTGTTAACGAATCAATAAATATGTCACTTCAATTGTCCTTCACTTTATTTTCAAAATGACACACTATTGAAATTATCAGAGCCGACCGTATTATATTTGTTTTAAGAAGAGTCCATGTTAAAATAACTTCACATTACTTCATTACTAGGGTGCAATTTATCTATCCAATTTTATTGAAAATACGTCCCCTTAAAATAAAAGGCAAGCATTTAAATTTGAAAAGCATTCAAAACATTTTTAATAGATTTCATAATATTTTGAACTGACAACATCACGTCTATGATCACGTGTGCCTTGAATTCTATCTTGCGATGCTTCATGCTTCATCATTTACATATTTTTGCGTCGCAATTTGTATCTTGTGTTTGTGTTGGTTTCCCAATTGTGCAGTGGAAAAACAAACTATTTACATAATAGGTATAATACTGTCAGGTAAGTATTACTATGTAGTTCTAGGGTACAGTTCAGTTGCTGTTAAAGATAATCAGGCTCTCTAGAAAAGTAGTTAGATTATGAAAATTAGGTAATAAAACGAGGATTTTCATAACCTGACTTTTATTAAGTTTTTATTTTTTAGTGCATTACCCATCTTTTATTCGTAAATGCGGGCCTCCGAAATATTTATGGAGTTTCAGATTTGAAGCTAAACATCCAGAGTTCAAAGAAATAGTCCACCAACACTTCATCCAGGATCAATATTTCTTACACATTATCAGTCAAAGCTGGGCTCAAATACGCAAAATTTCTTGTGGATTTCAAATCCGGTTTCGGAGCTGAATATCATTTGGAGGGTAGGGATTCGTTAGATTGGCAGAATATAAACTTTTCACAATCGGGATTAACACCTTCCCAACTACTGCAGTTACACTATGTTACTGTTTCTCAGTCAGGAACGTATCATGGCAAAAAATACAAATCTAATTTGTATTTGACAGCTGTTGAAGATCATAAAACAAAGCTCTATAAGATTATGTATCTTGTTGAGTTGAGCAAAAATGTATTGCACATTCTAGCAAATGAAATAGAACTAAAATATTTCGATTTTCATTTTCAATCATTTGAAGTAGGAAGATTTATGAACGATCTACATTTGAATCCTATAGAATATTTTATTTCGCCACCATTGCATCTTTATACTTCAAATAATGGCAAAGTATATTTGAGAAATAAGTTTTTGTGAATTTATATTGTTCTTTTGTTCTGAATAAAAATACGGTTTCTGAATTATTTGACTTGATCATTGCAATAAATTCTTCTGAAGGCGGTAATCAATTGCTGAAATTAGACATTCTTTAATATTTTTGGGTGATTTTTTATAAAACATTAGGCTGGCGACACACCAAAAAATCTACTAATTAAGTTAGAAGTTGTTAAGGTGTGTGGTCAATCTTCATTTCTCAAAAATGTTTTGCTTTAAGGCGTTTTTGATTTTTCGGTGTGTTGTCAGCCTAAGGCCAGTACATCATATTGAAATTGCAAATACCTTGAATGACTGTTATCCATTCTTGATGTCAGAGGATTGTGCTTTGGAAATAAAAAGGACGACCAATAATCCAACCAATTTTTCTCTTCAGTTATAGGAACATACCTTTTATTTCAAAACTACAAATCTTTCAAATCATTAGTTATGAGTCTTTGGAGTATATGCATGGATGTTTTGAAACAAATATGCTGAACCACACATTTTATTAGGCTCATCACAATAAAATATGAATGTTCCACTTTGAATTGAATTCTTCGCAGTTCAGTCTAAAGGATCACGTATCAATAATGACTATGATCTTGATTGTTTTGAAAACGCCATATCAAATAAAAAAATGTCTAATTGATTTCACAATAAACAATAATGAAGCTATAATATATTTAATATTCTTTGATTCAATAATGTTTTTTTTAATAATACAATGTTTTTTGTCCGAGTGAAACAAATTTTTTGATCAGTAACTGGTATCTACTGAAAGAGGATATCATTCATATAATGAACCTCCTCCAGTCACCATAATATACAGACCTCCAGGGAGAAGAATACTTATCAAAGATCCATTATCCAAATCCATCAAGAGCAAAGAATTTATATCTCGCAATTTCCATACCTCAATAATTTACTCATCAAGGATCAGTTTTACATTTACTGAAAAGTCTATCAATTGTGAATGATGACTATAAAATATCGTTTGGCTGAGTTAATCCCCGATCTGGTGCTATCCTGATTCCGTTCCGGCCCTGTACAGGCCGGAATGATGAATATAGCCAACATTAGCATATGCCGGATGATGTATGACTTCCGCCGAAATCAACACCGGCGAATTATGTTTCGATTTCGGCGTCTATAAATCTGCCGTTTCACAATTTGGATTATTCAATTTGCCATCATCACTAGCTTCAACAAGATGTTTTGTCACGTACTTAGAATATATAAACTTTCTGGATTTGTTATTTATTTGAATTCCGAGTTTGTTATTTAGCAATACAGCTCTCTCGCTCCAAAGTGTATCTGTACTTTTCCATGGGCCTTACGATGCATAGTTATAGTATGATAAAGAAAAAAATGTACATTCAAAATTGTTTATTATTGCACGCATTTCAATTTTAATGAAAAATAATTAAAAAATTACATTTCAATTTGATTATTATTGAACCCAGTTTATTTTTGACATAGCAGTAATGGCAGAATCCTTCTTCATTTTTCACTGGAATTATACAGTGAGGTCCTAAAATAACAGATAATTTAATTTTCACTTATAGTCTCCCTAGTGCTTGAATTATTGCCGGAAATTTTTCGAGTACATGAATTTTTTGAAAATTACCCGAGTCGCGCAGCGACGAGGGTGATTTTCTTAAAGAATTCATGTACGAGATAAATTTCCAGCAATTAATTCAAGCACGCGGGGGATTCGGTAAGAAAATTTCACACCAAAATATATTAAATTAATGGTTAATTCAACTGACTTGTATATTATTCTGAGAGAAAACAAGTTGTAACATCAGTGGGCCATGAATGGTTTTTGATATAATGACAGTTACGCGTTGGTATTAGTGGCGGTGTTTGTATGTGAAAAAGGAAAATTCATTTTGCGACATTTTCAACCTAAAATTACATTGCACATCACGCAGAACTAAAACAGTTTTGACTGGTCCATGCGGATTGTCTATTGGGAAGTGATGTGGAAAGGAATTCTTGCAAATTTCAGCCGAGTATTCACGAAAAGATAAGTTGAATAAAATTGTTTCAAATTTTAAGTTCATCAAGTCAAGCATAGATAGATTTGATTGATGTACATTTTTTACCGATGGACCTATTCATCGTTCAAATGCAAGTTCTCAAAATATTTTCAGACACATTCGAAATATTTAGTGAATATATTATTATGAAATATTATCTCCTTTCATATGAAATAACATTCCATTTGTAAATAAAAGCAAAATGTTAACTATCACATGTCAGATATTTGACAGAAAAATTTCCACTTATTAATTTCGCCCGGGTACCCAGGAGGATAAAAATTTCCGGAAATTTTTTGGGTTGCCATGGCAACTAAATAAAAACCAATTTTTTGATTGGCTGAAAAAGTAAGGTGTGAAATTTTCTACGTTATTAGCTATTTTCAAGGAAAACTCTGAAACACGTCGATTTATGTTTACAAAAAGACACTCTGAGACATAAAAAAAATTGCACTTCTCCCACCCCCGTTTAAATGACAGCCACTCCCCCAATGCCTTTAAATGTAATAGGGGGTCATGTCGTAACTCATTTCAAAGTGTATTCAATTGTCTATACAGCCATGTCAATTTTTTTGACAAGTATCATGTATAGGTACTATTAAATTTCCTGTATATTCAACACCTTAATTTTTTACATGCAATTTTCAACTCTACTGTCACGTATAACGAACAACAGTTGTTAAATGAACCTAAAAACAAATTGTACCAATTTTCAAATGAACCAAAAATAGTTATTTATTATACAAGGGAAACAAGTATTAGATTTTAGCTCGAGGTTGTGTTGTGAAGCGGAGGGAGACAAAAAACCGATCTTTTTTCCGTATATAATACACTATTTTTTTCTGTGACGGAAAAAACAACGATTTAATCAAATATCTACCTTAACCTATGTGTATATATATCCGGAAAAAAGTATTCACTTTTTTCCCGTCTCGGGGGAAAAAGTAATTCCATAAAAAGTTATGTTATAAAACCTGTCAACAGGGATAAAATGTCAAACTTTTTTCCCATCACAGAAAAATAAATATATTTTTTTTCATTTGCCAACTGTTGTGACAGTAAAGTTAAAAATTGCATGTAAAACAATTGAGGTGCATTAAATATAAAATATTGAATATTTATGACGCATGAACGGAATTCAGAAAAATAGAAATGACTGTATAGACACTTGACCTTTTATTTTACTTAAAAAATTGGGGAGGGAGCTGCCACTTTCACAGAGGTGAAAGAGGGGAGATTTTTTTATATCACCGAGTGTCTTTTCAATGTTCAGAGAACATCGCGACAGCTGAGGAAAAGTAGGTAGGAATTCTTAAATTACACCGAGGCAGGAAGTTTCAAAGCCTTGAGAACTGAGCTCGATGGGTCAGTCTCGATGAAACCGCTAACGGTGGAACGAAATATGATATGAACGGAATATTTTTAAAATTTTATCCCCCTATAACTTTTTTATTGAAGGACATATTTCAACGTTATTTTGACAAAATATATGTTGAGTTTTTTTAATTTAACTTATCTTACACGTTAATATCATTTTTACAGAATTAGCCATCTACAGAATTCACAGAATAACCAGATATATTTTTGAATATGAAGATCAATCAAATATTAACATACAGCGACATAATTTATCCTGATGTTATAGTGTTCGCTTCCCAATCATAAGGGACTGGGTTCAATCCCACCCATGTTCCGTGAATGGCATCACACGTTGAAACGTAAGGGCCTTGTCTTCCCTAGCTTGCACAAGCCTCTCGAAAACTTCTTAGGGTTCTTTCGTCGCAGCTAGTAGAAACAATTCATTACACTCTTTTTGCATTTATCTAAATATTCCCAACTGTAGATAATCGATTCTACATTACAAATTGTATAATATGAGGTATTATGAAGGCTTGTAAATGCTATTTTAGACTTGTCACATCAAATAATATACAAATAAACATTATTTAATGGAGAAATTAATGAATGAATAAATAAAAGCAGGGTCTTTTGCTTATCCATGACATCATAACGTACGATTCATCGAGATTTTTTATTGCAATGGGTGTCATCAATAGCAATATGGGCAGAGTTAACGCATTCGATGCTTAACTCATTGGTGTGTGTGTGGGTGTGTGGGTATGTGTCTGGGTATGGGTGTGTGTGTACGGGTTCGAATCCTAGCGAGGTCAACGGTTCCGTGCACGGCATCACACGTTATAAGGTAAGGCCTGCGTCATCCCTAGCCCGTACAAGTATTTCGAATATTTCTGAGTGTTGCTCGTAAGGGTGCAGCCGGTTGACGGAAATAACAATTTAAACAACAATTTCAGCCAAGATCAAATTTGACAGTGTGTTTAGTTGATTGACACAGCTAAACAAGAATTAGTCTGGTGGCAGGGAATGTTTTCGTAGCCGATGCATTTTGTCTCGCTGAATCCGAATTTCGAGGGTGATAAGCCGTGAAAGCATCCGGAACATTTTTATGGGCGATTTTCCGAGGGAAATTGAAAAATCTATTTTTTCAAAAACAAATGATGTCGTAATATTTATTCTGCATAAAATTCTCTACGAGAAAGGTATCTATAAGTTTTTTTTTGAAAATGAACCGTTTTCCAGTAAAACGTGCTCGAAATTCGAAAAAATGCGATTTTCTCAATTTTCAGTGCTCTCTCATTAAGTCACATAATGGTATTTTCAGGATCACCTTTTCCCAAGTTATTCATATATATCTTGACTATGAATTACAGCAGAGACATTCTTGAAAAAGTCATTCGTTTGGATTTTCCGGCACTGAATATCCCGATACTTTTATCTTGCATGAAAGCGGCATTTTTTTATTCACGAAGCTCACGTAGTGGACAAATTTTCTATAGTGTCAATAAAAACGGGTTCAGCACATATTTTTTCATGATCACAAAACATTTCAGTAGCGGAAAAACGGAAATTTTTGCTTAAAAGTAAAAGAATTTTCCGAGGAAAATCGAAAAATTCATTTTTTCCAAAAACAACTACAGCTTTGATATACTCCATGAAATTCTCTACAAAAAAGGTGTCTACAAATTTTTCTTTAAAATGCACCGTTTTCTAGTAAAATGTGCTCGAAATTCGAAAAAATGCGATTTTCTCAATTTTCTGTGCCCTCTCATTCCGTCACATAATGATATTTTCATGATCACCTTGTCATATATTATGTCATTATTATTCATATATGTCTCGACTATGAATGACAGAAGAGACATTCTTGAAAAAATCATTCGTGTGAATTCGTGTGAAAATATCATTATGTGACTGAATGAGAGAGCACAGAAAATTGAGAAAATCGCATTTTTTCGAATTTTGAGCACGTTTTACTCGAAAACGGTGCATTTTAAAGAAAAATTTGTGGAGACCTTTTTTGTAGAGAATTTTATGGAGTACATTAAAGCGTCATTTGTTTTTGGGAAAAATGAATTTTTTGATTTTCCACGGAAAATTCGTTTTGATTGACACTATAAGGAATTCGTCCACTGCGTGAGCTTCGCGAATAAAAAAATGCCGGTTCCATGCAAGGTAAAAGTATCGGGAAATTCAGTGCCGGAAAATACACGCGAATGACTTTTTCAAGAATGTCTCTTCTATTATTCATAGTCGAGATATATATGAATAATTTGGGAAAAGGTGATCCTGAAAATATCATTATGTGACTGAATGAGAGAGCACTGAAAATTGAGAAAATCGCATTTTTTCAAATTCCGAGCACGTTTTACTGGAAAACGATGCATTTTCAAGAAAACTTTGTAGATACCTTTTTTGTAGAGAATTTTATGCAGAATATTACATCATTTGTTTTTGGACAAAATTGGAATTTTCCATAAAAATTTTCTGGACGCTCTCACGGCTCATCACCCTCGAAATTCGGATTCAGCGGTCAAAATACATAAGAATAACTTGGGTGATCCCGTCGCGCTTCATCGGCTACGAAAACCCTCCGGGATAAATAACCCTTTCGGCTTTTAAATGCTTTTGATTTCTAAAGAAATCCCTAATATGAATCCTAGGAAAATTTCATTAGATAGTATTTCCTCCCCTAAACTTTTCTAATTACCTATGAAGGTACAAATGCAATTAGGGAAGCAGTCCCTTTTCTCCGGCATTACAATTAAAGAGGGGATTAAAGTAGCATTCTATCCAGCGGTCGGATTTTCTAACACTGGCCATTTATCAAAGGCTTCTACATGAGCAACTCGTGGTTTATGGTTTACCTCTGACCATCTACGGCTCTAACACAACCCTAAATATTGCCCCAAGTTTATAAATTTCAAATTCTACACTGCAAATAATATTCCATCCCTTACAGGTGAAAGTGGAGTATTCAGAATATGTTTAAACAACAGGGTGTCTCAAAATACATAATTTGAGAGAAAAAAATATGGCGCCTGCTTGTCGAATGCTATACCGGGTGTACCAACATTTCATTTGAGAGAAAAAACATGGCCGCGTCTGTCATTTGTCAAATGTTAGGTGGAAAATGGGTCAAAGGAAACACGCGGCATTGGAGGTATGAAGATTCAAAATGTTTTCGAATACAGAGCGTCTCATGAACGTGTGTCGTAATGGGGGCCGTCATTTTTAACGTGCCATATCCATCGAACCGTTCAGTCTTTCGTCCGACCGTTTCTTTGGAAAAAAAATATACGTCAGATGTAGGATTCAAACCCACGCTCCTCTTTATCAGGCGAGTGTACCCGCTCATCGCTAGGACCTCCAAGCTGAGTAGAGACAACAAGATGCTCCTGTATAAACAGGTCATCAGGCCTGCAATGACATACGCCTGCCTGGTGTTCTGCAGCGTCTCCAACACCCAAATGGGAAGGTTGGAGGTGATGCAGAACAAGGTACTACGTATCATCACCGGTAGTGACAGGTACATTCGATCGGACGACTTGCGAGAGCTGGCCAACATCGATAAGATCGCAGACTTCATAAGATCGCAAGCCGAATCATTTTATCGGCATCACATCCAAGGAAGCCCTGTGACCAGGGATCACAGCCATCCGGGAACAGCACGGAGTGCCGTGGAGGTATGGAGGGCATTTATACCAAGCGCTGGATGTTTTCCGCGAACCCCTAGAAGGAGAGTAGACGTATGAACACTCGTGCCGATGAATGTATACAACCCGGTTTTTTCAGTGTTTTTCCGGGAACTACTCAAGTCCTTAATCGACAATGTATCCGATCGCCTGATGGCTCTCTATGAACAAACTCGAGCCCCCCGCATAACTTGTAGGAGGCGGGGCATCAAGTAAGTGGGACAGAGACCGGTTTTCGTAAAAGTGGCCCACAAACATCATGGGGTCTGTCCTAGGGCAGGCGAGCCGCGGTTTATCCTGCCCGCTGGATTCCAGAAGGGCGGGAATGAACCTCGCTCCGGGGGACCATTCATGAAAATCCCTCCCTCTACCCCTACCCTGCGGTGAGGGGATAGTTTTAAACTGTTTTATTCATTTTTATGTTATATTGTGTGCTTACAACTTTCAATCTTTACAATATACCCTTTTTGCTTTTGCTTTTTGCTCTTCTTTATCGGGAACCAGTGTTCAACACCCCAGCGCCTTAGACCGCTCGGCCAACATGACCTATAATCGTTTTCAGTTTTCTTGACACATAAGCGTTTAGCGCTAACATTAGCATTAGCGTAAGCGTTATGGTTTAGGGTTTAGCGTCAGCGTTAAGCGTTACGCGTTACTCCTTTAGATGTTAGCGTTCAGCGTTTAGCGTTAGCATTTTCGTTAGAATTTAGCGTTAGCGTTCATCGTTTTCTTTAGCGTTTAACGTTTCACCATAAAGTGAGGTTAGATGAAGAAAATCTAAAAACGGATGTTAGGTGTGGGATTTGAACTCACGCTTCCTTTCGGGAATTGTAGTTTGAATATAACGCCTTAATCCGCTTGGCCAACCTAACTTATAAGTAAGTATACCGAGTGTCCACGGAAAGTGGCTTGCCTCTATAACTTTTTTGGTTCTGCAGATATTGAAATTAAGTTTGGAGTATCTGTATGAGACATAAAACTGCATTTTTTGACAAGTAACTCAGCTTCAGCATATTTTAACATTTTTGTAGGATATTGTTTTCTTACTTACAATTCAATTTTAGAATTTGTATTACTAAATTTTTTAAATAGAAATTTTGTGAATTTAACTACGATTATGTTGATACCGCTTTCTGTTATAGGTTTCAAACAAACTAACTTAAAAAAAAAACCTGAAAAGATTACTGAAGATCTTTCTTAAAATGAAACAACATTTCAGATTAAAATGAGATTCAAATACATTGGGTAACCTGTGACCTACATAACTGATAGAACAAGGTAATTAAGGAGTATTGAAAAAAAAAACTTTACTTGTCGATATGTTAAATTACCTCAGTTCTTCAAATCTAAATTGGGAAACTATTCTGTACACTATTGATTGAGAAACATATTACTAATGTCATTTATACAAGGATGTCAGACATATTCGAAAATCTCAAAACAGCTGCTACGCGACAACTGTAATATGATCATATTTTTCAAACAATAAAGCTGAAACATGTATTCGATGAAAATGTTTTTCCCGACACGTCTTTCGATGACTTCAAGAGAATGGGTGTGTGAGAATGTTGGCAGCAGCAAAATCGTTATGGAACCGTTCTGGTTTGCAAATATTTTGATATGAATGCTGGTCGATATCGACAAGGATTCGACAAAAATACATGTACACGAGGTGTAATGTAGTATCATTCACCATCATGGAACCTTTGAGCAACTGTATGTTCTTTATTTTACATATTACAAAAAAATATTGAATACATAAGTTCAGTTTCATTCAATTTCTTTAATGGTTTCAGATTAATTCATACAGAGTGTCTCAATAAAGCGCAGCGACTTGGAAGTTGATTTTTTTGTACAGGACACCCTGTATATCATTACATGATCGGTTACAAAGGCCCTGACCAGTTTTTGATGTGCATCAGAAGCTATACTGAAAACAAACACCAAATCATGGATCTGATAGAAATCTTAAGAGTGGTGGAATAATTCAAAAGGAATAAGACAGGCCAAATAGTTTAATGAAAAACGTCTGCTAACATATATTCAATATCTACTAGTACAATTCTGACAGAAGAAATGCTATGCATGTTGTCAGGAAGAAGAGAAAACATCAGTACACATGTTGAAAGGGGAAACATTCTCCATGAAAATTGAAAAATGAAAAATGTGAATTATTTGTAATATCTAACAGAAAACAACTACTTCTGCGGCTAAAGCCATGCTGGACATTGAACTACATCTAATAGATATTGTGAAAAGAGGTTATCTTGAACGATGGAAAATAGCGACTAAAGTTTGTCTTTCAACCGCAGATGATACCACAACAGATTTTATGAATATCCTATCCATATTTTTGAACAAAAATGAAAATCAGTACACATACTATCCCAGGTAGCAAGCGTACGTCATAATGACGTACTTAATGAGTGATTTCATGACGGTGGACGTCATCGACGCAAAAATGACGTCTACCAGACGTCATTCAGTGGACGTTACTATGTCGTCCTTCACATGACGTAATTTTTTGGTCACTAATGTACCACAAAAAATATAAGAACTTTTGAACAATACAAAATCTAACCAATTATGTATGTCCCATAAAATACTTTATAGTAGATATTTCCGAAAATTAATTAATTTGTAAGTGGCGTGAGTTTATATATTTAAATTACCTGTACCTACATCGAGTCACTTTCAAAATAGCGTAAAATAACCATTGCCTTCATCCGGTGGCATGCTCTCAGAATATCTAATACTATGAGTAGGTAATTCCTGCCTAATAGGTACAAGTACAATTTTATAATTTGCATATACAATCAATAGAATACACACTAAATCAGTATTGACCTTAACTCAGAACCTAATCTATTAAAAATACCAACGTATGTAAAGAAATAAAATTGTTTATTATTTTCTTCATTTTGTATTTCCCGTGAAAGTCACCAGTTGTCCGACACCAACACGATCGCATCGGATTGGTTGGGATTAAGCAACGTGGCCGTCGTCGATGTTTCTTTTATGAACCTGTGCAGTGGAACGTCGATGGTATTCGCATTTTAGGTCTATGGGTTTTGGCTTCACCATTATTCTCTGGTTGTCGGAAGGAATTTTATTATGCATAAATACAGAAGTGATAGTTTTGCAGAGTTCGCTAATAGTTGTGTGTTACAGATGTTTTCAACTGTAGAGTTAAAATGAACAATCCGAAGGTGCACTTGCAGTGGTGAACTCTGACTGGTTTGCCTCACTGAAAAGGGAAATATTTTGGCCACCCTTCAAAAAAGACAAGCTCATTATTTAAAAGCGGTAAAACGAGAAGGATATATTTCCGATAAATGGACATTATATTCCATAAAACATGTTATTACACTAGAGGTATGTAATGTGTATTTCGATTTCATGGATTTTTGGATATTGTATTAGATGTTTAGTAATAATTGAATAAAAATTATAATCATATTAATTGCTGTATAAATAACATAATCAAGTGTGAAAAATTCAATGACATTTTTACTGACCTTTGGCAAGGAAAACTTTCAGTGACTCTTTCGAATTACGTACATATTTCGAAATGATCTGCATAATTAAGTTTTATAATAGTATTACTTACAGAAACGAAATTGTTTTATAATGTTATAAATAAAAATTCTTCACATGATCATGAGTTTCTTAATCCTTTGCATAAAAAAATGTAACCACCACATTGAGTTTTCCTAATCTAGTTTGTTTCAGTCAATGATCATCCAGTACACTGCCTTATAATTTTTCTGTGTGATGCTCTTTAAGAAAAATACGAATATCCCAACAGTTGCTACAAATATTGTGAAAAAACGTTGCATTTTTTGCTGCATAGGTATCCCCAAATTAACTAAAAAGTACGTCTCAATGACGATGTTTATAACGTTTAAGTGGCGTCATATGTACGACTTCTATAGGACCTAACAGGTCATATACAAGCTATATGTAATGTCAAAATGACGTCATATACTGACGTCATTTAGACGCCCAAATAACGTCAACTGGGGTTAATATGACGTCTGCCATGACGAGGTATGTCATTATGACGTACGCTTGCTGCCTGTGATGCCACTGCAAGAGATTTTCAGGGATAATTGTTTTAACGCTGGAGGAAGGAAAACAAAGAGATCTTACAACATGGGTGTTTCAAAACTAACTTATGGATTCTCGTAATGAGGACTGAGCAAGATAAAAAAGTTTGAACGATTTCGAGGGTCACACACAATTGATCCGAAAAGGTCATACTGTAGAGACTTGTAGTACAGAATTTCCAAATCTAATATCATCTTAAATAACAGTTGTTTTAAATTACTAATGCGAAATGAATTAATCATATTCCTTCAGTATTGAACAATCGATCGAATATCAATGAATAATCACTATTCTAGTATTTCATAAATGGACCAAATTATCTAAATACTGTTAAATGTTTAAACAAATGCGTTCTCTTTGTAATGTAGGTATTTCCAATATTCTTCTTTGGTGAATTGTTTTGGTATTATGGAGAAGTATCATAATAAGGCTTATGCTAAGTCTAGAACTAGTTTTTTCTGTGAAAATGATTTGCAGGTACAGTTTGGCAAACGGATACCTATATCAGAAAATGTCAAAAAAAATAACTTCACTCAGACATTGGAAAATGGGGTATTGGACGCCTGTGGTGTCACTCAACGATAACAGGAAGTATTTTTTTCGGCAACCGTCCGGGAAGCACCTACTTCCCGGACGATTTTTCTTTGAGAAAGTATCACTTCCCGGACTAGTCCAGGAAGTACGTACCTTCCGGACTAGTCCGGAAAATTCCCGAATTTTAATATAAATATTTATATAAATAAGAATTAGAATGTTTCTGTTTGTACCTATCTTCTGTACGCATTTCGATATTTAATACAAATAAGAATTAAAATGTTCGAAATTTTCTTCTACAAAGAAATATAAAAAATAAATGTCTCTCGATTTGTTATTCTACACAGTTACCGAAAAAATTGTGTACGCAACACGTCCGAAAATAGTTTTTTTGGACTCGTAGACTTCCAGGACTCGCTACGCTCGTCCTAGAATCTTGCCGACTCGTCCAAAAAAACAGTGTTTTCCGGACTTGTTACGTAAATTACTATTCCCTTTACCACACAAGTAATTAAATTCTTAGATGCGAATTTCGATAACGAAGTGATAATGGTTTCAATTATTATTGAGATTATGGCAGACATGGTAATTGATGCTAATCCAGTACGATTGGGTTTCGAGACAAGAATCGATTGTAGCACCTCCAAACTTGGTATGCTAGTAGTGGAACTATGGTAAACACGAAAAAAAAATTGTTTACCAAAATTTCAGGGGTGGGACATAATTTTTTTTTTTTTTCGTTTGAAAATATATACGTAAACAGATTTTTGCTGTAATCTTGAAAAGTATATGATTGATCGGAAAAACAACTCAACAGGGTGAAAAACAAATCAATTTTCCACAAAAATTATTTCTAGTAATTTCTTATGAAATGCGCTCGTTTTCTCAGAAAACGTGATTGAACGCCGACATCAAATTTCAGGTTCACCCTTACCCGCCCCTGAAGGTTCTGGCGGTGCCGAATATTTAATTGGTCATAACTCTGCTAAAAATGATCTGAGAAGGAAAAGAAAATGCAAATATAGTATGCGAGTATTTGAGTACCTAAAATGTGTTTTGTTGCACTTCACGGAGATGTTTGCGGATGATCCGAAAATCATGAATAATTTAGTAAATATGGAATTATTATACTGAAGCAGCAACCCATACCCTCTTTGGACTATATGCAACAATTTTAAAGTAAGTAGTGTGACAGGTCCGACTTATACAAAAAAACGGCATTCTCTTCATTAAATGTTGAAAATAATCGCTCATTCATATCCTGCATATATATAGTTAATAACACTATTGTAAAGTGCAAACCTCAAGCTTGAAATCACATACTTCATTTTTCATGTAGGATGTGTATGAGCGATTATTTTCAACATTTACCGAAAAAACTGCCAGGATTATGGGCAGGTTGAAAACTGAGGCAGGAGTAAAACCCAGTTTTTTCTTTGTCATGTACAAGTGATACTTGTCTCCTAGCCTTAAATCGTTGCATATAGTCCAAAGAGCGTACTGATTCCTGCTCCAGTATAATTATTTCATATCAACTAAAATATCCATGAATTTCGGATCCTCCGTAATTATCGTAGAATGGTTATGTGAAGTGCGACAAAACACATTTTTGGTACTCAGATACTCACGTAGAAGTCTTCAGGAACGATATGCACTTCTTCTTTTCCTTCTACTATAATTTTTAGTAAAGTTATGAACAATCTAATTTTTGGCCCTGCCTGAACTTGCAGTGGCGAGTTAGCGCGAGGATGAAATGAGAAAACGAGCGTTTTTCATAAGGTATTACTGAAAATCATTCTTGTGGAGAATTGAATTATCCTTCAAACTATCGAAATCGTTTTTTGATAAATATTATATTTTCTGAAATAGTTAACAACAAAAAAAAATTATATTTTTTTTAAATGAAACACATTTTAAGTTCCAAACCTGATTTTTTGGTAAACAATTTTTTTTATAATACATGATGTCGAGATGTCATGTGCCGAGTTTCAGAGTGCTACAATTCATTCTTCACTTTCTGCTCTAGTTTGTCTGTCTGGATTATGCATGAATCAATAAATTAATGTTTTGATATGACAATATAATATCTTTTATTTCAGTCAGTTTTTGTTGATTTTCAAATCGAGGAAGATAAAAATAATTATTTGACGTGAAAACCACTTTACCACTCGATGTCGACCAAGAAGCTTGCAGGCGATGAAGTGTAATTTCACGCCAACAAAATTATTTCATAAAGAAGCACTTTACGGCTCAGTAAATGAACGTACCTGTCTTCCTATCCAATTATCAGCGAACGCAGTAGTTATTTTTTTCTGATAGTGCAGAAAATTCAATCTGAATTGTATCCACTATAGTCGTCCCAAGAATGAAATGAGCTTAGGGCATCGTGTGGTGTTCACTATTTTATTCAAGTAAAACACTTTTATCTTTTCTAACACTTCTTTTATCCACAGTCAACATGTACGGCCTCGTTCACTCTCCGTTACTGAATGACCACACAATGTCGTCGTTCCTCTCGCCTCGTCATTCAGTTATATATTACATGACTTATCAATATACTGAATCATCATAACAATTCACCGCCTAGTTCGATACATCACATCTCTTCCTTTGTTTCAAACGTAAATTACGAAAAAACTAAACTAAATCAAAAGAATTAATTTGATAGCGATAATAGTACATAGGTAAACATAAGATCTAACCCCTGACTAAGTATAATATATAATTAACAAACTTTCATTGAATAAATTTGCCAATGGTTAAAGAGGTACGTATTGTTTTGTCCTTTGGACTAAACTAAACTTCATCTCATGGTTCTGAATAGGCGAGGACACGAAAAAATATTTATGCTCAAAATGTGTTGTAAAATACATAATGCATATATAAATGTACCCAGAAAATATTGTTTGAGTCGAATTTCAATTACAGCTGGTCTAATTTCGTTCTGAAAAATAGCAAATTTTGAGGCTATATACTAATATTGGCGCTCTTGATGACGTACGTGCCCGAGCAGCCAATAGGCGTAATCGGGTTGATTCGGACGTTTAACGGCAACGTTGCCAAGCTTCTAAAACTATAAACCAGAGAGCATAAAACCATAGATAGAGAAGCGACTGAAGACATTATTCCCAATGTCAAACGACGATGGCGAATTTTAAAGGTGTGAAAACAAACACAATTTGTTTGAGTATAAACAAAGAACTCGATAGTTTTAATATTGTGAATTATTGTGGTCCATAAAAATGATGTTCGAGAGAGAAAGCTAGTCATTTATTTTTGTTTCATGTTTCAGACAGCTCAACAAAAAAAGAACATTGTCACTAGAGTGTTCTTAAGCTGTAGAATCCATTGAAAATATTTTGAAATTTTCGTGTCCTTGCCTATTGTATTGTTTTGCCCTCACTTCCTCTATCCTTTTCCTTTGTTCGTTTTATCCAGGTCTCTCACTTCACGAACGTCAACCGTTTTCAGCAGTAGTGGTTGTCGGATATCCCATCCTCGTCGCCAATTGTGGTGTTCACTATTTTATTCAAATAAAACACTTTTATCTTTTCTAACACTTCTATTATCCATAGTCTACATGTACGTTCTCGTCCACTCTCCGTATCTGAATGACCACACAATGTTGTCGTTCCTCTCGCCTCGTCATTCGGTTATATATTACATGACTTATCAATATACTGAATCATAGTGAACAATTCACCGCCTAGTTCGATACATCACATCTCTTCCTTTGTTTCAAACATAAATTACGAATTAAATAAACTAAATCAAAAAAATTAACAAACATTAATACGTTTGACAGTGATAATAGTACATAGGTAAGCATAAGATCTAACCCCTAAGTATAATTTATAATTAATAAACTTTCATTGAATAAATTTGCCAATGGTAAATAGATACATATGAAAACCTAATTCAATTAATGCTTTCCTTATGATAATCTCCCATCAACTGTTAGAAAAGGTACGTATTGTTTTGTCCTTTGGACTAAACTAAATTTCATCTCATGGTTCTGAATTGTATTGTTTTACCCTCACTTCCTCTATCCTTTTTCTTTGTTCATTTTATCCAGGTCTCTCACTTCACGAACGTCGACCGTTTTCAGCAGTAGTGGTTGTCGGATATCCCATCCTCGTCGCCAATTGTGGTGTTCACTATTTTATTAAAATAAAACACTTTTATCTTTTCTAACACTTCTATTATCCACAGTCTACATGTACGTTCTCGTCCACTCTCCGTATCTGAATGACTACACAATGTTGTCGTTCCTCTCGTATCGTCATTCGGTTATATATTACACGACTTATCAATATACTGAATCATCATAACAATTCACCGCCTAGTTCGATACATCACACATCGCATCCCTGGAGGACCGCACTGTTTAAGGAAAATGCCGTAACTTGTGTTCAACTTTTAGATTTTTGTTGTTCTTTTCTATTCAGAGAAGTATGTTCTATTTCCCGACCGGTGTGTGACTAGACTGCCATTTTCGATTTCAGTTAGCATTGTCTTTTTCTGTTTAACTTTCGACTTTCTACAAAAGTGTATTCTGTCCGTCCTTCTTATCTAATTGAAACTTTCGGGACAGTTTCATGTTCGATATGGGAGTTTGTTATGTCTCGCTGAAGAAACACCGTTCATTTGAAATAGTGAGGAGTTTCTCTAAGAATGCCGGCAAAATAATCGAATTTCTCTTCCTGAACACCTTAATCACTTGGTTTTTATGAGTCCACGATCTCGGCAGTTTATCTCAAATTCGACACAGTTTGAGTTATTGTGTTAATGGCGTGTATGTAAACAGAAATAGATTCTACCGGATCTATCACGGATAATCCAGTAACGACAGACAAACTAGAGCAAAAAGTGAAGAATGACACATGACACATGACATCTCGACATCACGTATTATTAGAAAAAAAATCAGGGGTGGAAACTAAAATATTTTTCATTTAAAAAAAATATAATTTTTTTTTGCTGTTATTTCAGAAAATATAAGATTTATCAAAAAACGATTTCGATAGGTTGAGAGATAATTCAATTCTCCACAAGAATGATTTCTAGTAATACCTCATGAAATCGCAGAAAACGTGGTTCAACGCCGACGTCACATTTCATGCTCGTACTAACCCGCCACTGCAAGTTCAGACAGGGCGGAAAATTAGATTTGTCATAACTTTGCTAAAAATTATAGTAGAAGGGAAAGAAAAAGTGCATATTGTTCCTGAAGACTTCTACTACCTCATGCAAATATAATGTGAGTATTTTAGTACCTAAAATGTGTTTTGTCCCACTTCACATAACCCTTCTACGATATTTACGGAGGATTCGATATTTTAGTTGATGTGAAATAATTATACTGAAGCAGGAATCAATACCCTCTTTGGACCATATGCAACGATTTAAGACCAGTGAGACAAGGCTCACTTATACATGCCAAAGAAAAAAGTGGGTTTTACTCTTGCCTCAACTCACCCATAATCCCGGCCATTTCATCATTAATGTTGAAAATAATCGCTCATACACATCCTACATAAAAAATGAAGTATGTTATTTCAAGCTTGAGGTTTGCACTTCACAATAGTGTTATTAAATATGCAGGATATGAATACGTGATTATTTTCCAACATTTGTGAAGATAATGCTGATTTTATGGTTGAGTTGAAAATGAGACAGGAATAAAACAAAGTTTTTTTTTGGCATGTATCAGTGGGACCGGTCACACTACTTTAAAATTGTTGCATATAGTCCAAAGAGGGTATTGGTTGCTGCTTCAGTATAATGATTCCATATTTACTAAATTATTCATGATTTTCGGATCATCCGCAAACATCTCCGTGAAGTGCGACAAAACACATTTTAGGTACTCAAATACTCGCATATTATATTTGCATGACATGGAGTCTTCAGAAACGATATAAACTTTTCCTATTCTTTCTCCGATCATTTTTAGCAGAGTTATGACCAATCAAATATTCGGCTCCGCCAGAACTCTCAGCGGCGGGTAAGGGTGAATATGAAATTTGATGTCGGCATTCAATCACGTTTTCTGAGAAAACGAGCGCATTTTATAAGAAATTACTAGCTATAATTTTTGTGGAAAATTGAATTGTTTTTTACCCTGTTGAGTTGTTTTATCGATGAATCACATACTTTCCAAAATTACAGCAAAAATCTATTTATATATTTTGAAACGAAAAAAAAATATGTTCCACCCCCAGAAATTGGGTAAACAATTTTTTTTCGTGTTTACCATGGTTCCAACTACTAGCATACCTAAATTGGTGGTGCTACAATCGATTCTTGTCTCAAAACCCAATCGTACTGGATTAGGACTAATAAATGAGCAAACTACAGAACCACACACCACACCAAAAGTAATTCAGCGGTTTATCTCAAATTCGACGCAGTTTGAGTTATTGTGTCAATGGCGTGTATGTAAACAGAAATAGATTCTACCGGATCTATCACGGACTAATAAATGAGTGAACTACAGATCTACACACCCCACCAGAAGTAATTCAGTATATTCACAGCTCAGGATCGGACACTAAATCCGATTAAGACCTGCTGCGATGAAATGTTATCCTTTCCTCCATGTTCCTTCATTCCGTTCACTCAGTAAATTAGTGCACGGCTTTGGTGCCAGCACGTCATCAATTGTTTAGTTGAATTTCGGAAAGAAACGCAGAGAGAATTTTCCACAATAAAGAATGTTAAGGATGTAATTAAGACAGGGAAGATGGGAATAAGATTATTGTGGAATGATCAAGAGGAAACGGGTGTTTCTCGTATTTTTATAATTGTCTGCTATATCGTTAAACAGCAAAAACTAATGAAGTTCATCACATATAGGAAACTTTAAAAATCATTGACATGTGTGGACTAAACTCAACTGGAAGTCGCTACATTGTAATAGAAAACATCTATATTCTTTGCTTAAATCTGTTATAAATATATTTCAGGATACTATGATTAAATATATATATATAGAGGAAGGGTAGTCGTTGCTGACTAGTTAGGTATGGAACTAGTAAATAGTGGGGCTTTGCAGCAAAATCAAAGAGTACTACTTTAAAGTTTGTCCAAGCTTGTCATCTTGTCATCTTGCACAATGTGTCACTTATTGTTGAATAACATCGCGTCTCACAATCTCAACAAAGATTATCCCTGATGATGGAAATGATTTATTAAATTTCCGAAAGCTTGGACAAACTTTAAAGTAGTACTCTTTGATTTTGCTGCAAAGCCCCACTATTTACTAGTTCCATATATATATATATACTCTTACCTTCTAAAAGGACCAAGCACGAAAACACATGTAAAATTGGCTCTCGGTCAAATTGGCTGAAATTTCATTGTGTTATAGTGAGATGGGTAATTAGGAAAATGTGCAAGTTTAAATGATTTTGTATGTGTCGTTTCTGAGATATAAGCAGCCAAAGTTCGAAAAAACGTTGGATAGGGTATATCGGGTTGACAAAGGAAAAAATAATTTTGTTAGTTTAAATAAGACAAATTCAGGATGAAAATGTATCTATCGGAACTCGTTTAACATATCTAATTATAACGTTATTAATGAAAGTATATTGGGGTGTATACGGGGCATAATCAAAATAATCGTTTTTCAAGATTTTTTTGCCAACACTAGTCCTGAACCAACAATTCATATTTTGGTAGAATATCATAGTTTCAGTCTATTCTAGGCGATAAAAACATGTTTTGTTTCTTGATGACTTTTTCTGTTTGAAATATGAATCTTTAATATTTTGGATTATACCCTTATACTGAAAACAATTGACAGATCGTTTTCGAATACAAAATAAATATTGATTGCCACTGTTGATTGAACAGAAGATAAGGGAATTCTCTGGTGTATTCAGTTGTTCAATATAACCTTTCATTTTTTTTGTTGCGTTTGTTATGTGATAGAATTTAATTTATCATAAGGTCTCCTAAAGTTTTGTTTGATCGATAGCAACCCCATATTTCGAGTAAAATCAGGTCCAAATTGACGGAACAGTTTTTGAGATATTGAATAAAAACATTGTAAGTGACCTAAAAAAATTAAACGCACCCTGTATCTAAATGAATGGTAATATTGAACAACTTAATTCACCAGACATTTCCCAAACCAAATATAGAAAAATATATTGTGTGTTCCATTTATTGGGTTGAAAATTGTACCCATCGGAAAAAAACCGACGTATCCGAAGATTTTTTCGAAATATCTTCGTATTCATAAAAAAAAAATTGTTTTCAAATGGCATTGTTTGCTATAATATTTTCGAGATTAAAAACGCATTTAAATCTAATTTCGTTAGGAAATAACAGATAACAAAGCTAAAACTTTATTCTTATTCGATAAAAAGGCAAAAACACAAATTAAACAATAAACAAATAAAACAGAGTAACAAATATCATCAGATCCTATCCATAAATTAAATCAGTAATTTTTACACAACAATAGTCCAACGTAGCGAAACTAAATATCAAACGCCTACCGTTATATGCGTAGATGTATTCGAGTCGAGACCTGTCTGGAATTCTGGACAGGAAAAATGCGGTATTAAATCGACAAGCACCAACTTGTATCCAAATGTTGAAAATAAGATTTAATTTTAAAAATATGCTCTGTCACAGTACGATGATGTCATTATACCAACATTATATTAATAAAAACAAATTTTAAAATTATAATTGTTTATAGGTAGGTGTTTACACAGATTAAAGAGTTCTCTTAAAATAAGGTTAAACGAAATTAAATCAAGCTCGCCATGATCTTGTATATGTCCAAATGAATGTTGTCTTAAATAGAGTCGGTAATATCTTCAACTAGAAGAACTGGTAATATCTTAGATGAAATAAATAATTCTTTATCGTAAGATGATATAATTAAAATATTTACTAAGCATGTTCAATTCAAATTCACAATTATCTTGTTTTAAAGAATGTATTTGTTCCAAATGTATATTTCCTTGTTGAAAGATATTCATGTTCTTGATCGAAAACATATATTCTCTCATATTAAGGAAATAATGCTTTGGGTATGGGCTGTTCAAAATTCGATGCTCACTATTGGAATTTCAGAAACTATAAAACATACAGCAAATTTGCATAATATGGAGTGGAAGCTTCCTCAATTGATCCAAGTTTTTCAAGGTAAGTGATGATATAATGTGTTTCATGTCAATATTTTACCACGTTGATTGTTGGAAAAACTGTTCTTCACTACAATAATATGAGCATTCATTATCCTCGCTGATTGTGTTACAACTTTTTTTCTAAAATAAAATCATTCACAATAAGTTATGTACTTTCATGAGATCAGTAGATATTTCCCGTGTATTTGAATTAATAACGTATTCACTTAGTGAGTTTTCTTCAATTTCATCATGTTTTTTTTGAGAATGTCCATCTCTTGTTTCAGTAAATTCATTATTTTAATAGAAGAAAACATTTTTGCCATCCAATCAATGAAACTTCTCTGATTCTTGACTTATGTATTGAGCCTTGGCATGAAATACGGTTCAATTATTCTTCCATTCTCGTTCCACACTGAATTTCTACAATATTGAATATCCATTATTGTTTTTTTGTAGTAGAAAGAAACATGAAGATAACAATATTATGACAGCCAAAACCATATGACACTCTTTCCCAAAAAGAAATTCAGAAACATTAATTCAGTTTCTACGAAAGGAAAATGAATGGATCAGGCCAGGAATTGGAAGCCGGGAAAGGTAGATATATTCTAGAAGTTCCAGCAAAAGACACATTATTTAGTAAGAAAGCACAAAGTTCTTGTAGATGATTTTAATAAAACGATTCCTCTTCACAGCTAAAGAGAATATTGAATCACAAAGGTTCATCAGCTCGAGGTCAGAACCATGGGAAGAAGCCAGTCACTGGAACACTGGAATGAAGATTTCCATTTAAGAAGAACTACAAGTGAAAGTAGTCTCTGTTTGCCTTTGAATGTTATTTTGAATATTGACTAATGAAAAAACTAATAATTCTTTACATCATGATTTGTGAAATCATCAAATAGAAACAACGATTATCTCAAAGTTTTTCGCTGTAACTCAATTAAATATACATATATATTTGAAAACACGGTTTTTATTATCCTCTCTTGGACACAAATTGGCAGAAAATTTATGACGAGCACAGTAGTTATTTTGAAGCTTCAACCAAAATAACTGATCTATCTCATTGGAAGTTGTTGAAGTTCTCAGTTGAAAATATGAGTGTGTCTTCAAATGAGTGCTTCATGTAATTTATGTTTTCAATTGAACAAGTGATATTTCTCAATTGAAATATACCAAATCTTCAAGTTTTCTTAAATTAAGTTTCTAGTCCTCTTCAAATAAGCTATATACTCAATTCAACAGAAAATCATTACATTTTTGTTCCGAGTACGTTTTTGATCTCTCCAAATGTTTAGAAATTTCTACTTGAAATTATAAGTTTCTTCGATCAAAGAATTAACTAATTTCAAACAACCATAATATTGTTTTGTTCTGAAAAACTAGGAGATTTCTCTTGAATACATCGATAAACTTTGATGGGAAATTATATTTAGTCCTATTAAAAAATGGTCCAATTTCAAATTGAGAGAACAGATTTCTCTATGTGTGAAAATATTTCTTTATGAATATAGAAGACATGGATTTCTTTGATCGGAGATATTTTTCTTTATTTCGAGATTTTTATTTTTACTGTGGCGCATTGCACTAATTGTAGCGGGGGCCCTGGGGGATCCATTTCCCATTTGATTTGTGCGTGGTCCTTTAATCAGAATAAATAAGGCATAGCACGCCACTGAGTCGTCCCGACCGGATCTTTTCATGCCTCATCGCTGGAGAGACATCGATCCTAGAACTAACTCCTCATCTGCGAAATTACCCGCCATAAAAATAAAAGGTTGTCGAAAGAACCCAATCATTTCATCTGTGTGAGCAGATCTGATGAGTTCGGCCCAAACACCGCCTCTGAATACTAATATCCACCCATTACAGATCTGATGACAACTCAATCGACTCTTTTCGGGTAATTTACCGAAACTCCCTTCGATCTTGTTCGGAATGGACCAATTTCTTTGCTAATTTTTGGAATGTTTGGTAATGCCCGTCCATTTGTTTTCCTCATGTGATGTTAATGAGGTTTCTCATGTTTTCGTCGCGTCTACCCTAGACTTTCAGCAAAAATAGGAAAATAAAAATTAGCCCAGTTATTGCTAGGGCGATCGAAGACGAATCATTCTGAAAGGTTTTAAGTTATTTCGGGGTTGTTGAAATCATAAGTTTTTATTTAATTAATCATCATTAACTGACTTCATTTATTTTTAATAATTATTTTTGAATACAAAATCGTGATCAGAAATACTTCAATTTAAAATTTTTAAAATTTCAATATTATTACAAAATAATCTCTTATGGGATATATGCTGGATTCCAAGCAATAGTCAGGAAAGGGTGGAAGCAGTAGATACACGGACGATAAAACCTACAAAAATAGAGTACCGATTATAGGGACGTACGCACACAGTATATCCAAGAACGCCTTTTATTTTAGTGTCTCGAAATGACAGATCTACAGTGTCACACATAAAGTTTGCAACATATATGCAAGTTTTTTCCTTTTGCCATGTGCTACTCTAAACCTGTCAAAGGATACCGCACACTTTAATAGGGAAAGTGGCCCCCTGTCGAATCGGCTGAATTTTTGATATGTTGTAGTCGAAGTCATTACAACCAAAAAGTCCAATAGGCACAACTTTTTCTTTAGGTTAGTTTTGGCCCTAGAGGCCCATGAAAACCTGCATTTGTTCTCCATTCTTGTACGACACAAAACGTTATCCTGGATAATCATCAGTACTCTGAGTAATCAAGATGTAATGATTAATTAATATGAGATACTATTTAAGTATTGTTCTTTGGAGTTGTTATATTTGGTCAATTATACAGTGTGTTCCAGCTACTTACAATTTTTAAAGTACAATAATTCGAAAATGGTTACAAATCGCCTTAGAAGATCTACAGTCAAAAAATGTTTATGAATCCTATTCTACACCGTATACTACATCATATAGTCTAAAAATATGCCGAGTGTTCGTTTTAAAAGAAAGCGATAGTTAAATTCGAAAAGTTCCGTATTGAAAAATATTTTTCGACAATCCTGCATAATTTGAAGGCATGAGAAAGAACAAGAAATATTAAAAATATGTCAATAAAATGGCCTTAGCAAAATTTTCTTTCTAAATCTATCATTGTAACGTCAGGGTATGATGCATCTACAAATGGACTTATTTCGACCAAAAATTCGTAACTTCCAACTCATTCAGAGACAACCAATAGTAGTAGAGAGGTGAATGAAGGTTACGCAAATGTTATAACTAATATTTCATTTTTAAATAATGCGTTCCACCATACTACCCCATTTTTTTCGTATCGCCCTGTATATGAGGCATTAATTCTAGTTCTGGATCCTGTTGTCTGGTTAACTTTCGTTTTTATATCGATATCACAACAGTATTCGGAAAATTGAACTTTGACGCATTATGAAAATATTATAGTCTACATTCGTTTTCAAAATTGTTCAATCATTTCCGAGAATTCCAGGTCTATGCAGGATGAGAGTAAAATTTCGTCATTGAAATACTATTAAATAACAACTGTGGATCAACTACAATGTCAGTTTCTTTGATCGTATTGATATTTTCCCAAATGAAACATCCTGTGAATTAATATTAGGGTTTATTCGATGGTTTTTCATTAGGTTCAAGAATAAAAGGTCCTAAAAGTACGTTAAATGTAACATATATTAATATATTGAGTTATAGCCCATCATTTTCTGCACATTATACTTATGCTGAATGTGCGAATGGAGGCTTGGTTGACGCGCCAGGAGGAGTTTCACAACCCTATCAAAATGAATTAGACCTATTTTTATTATATCCTTTCATTATCAACTAAGTATTAATTTGACCATACCAGATATAACACACTGTATAATTGACCATCTGTCCATCTGACCATCTTATATTGATGAATGTTTAGACCTTAATGACTCAGAATAGTGAAAATTATTCAGGGTAACGTTTTTTGTTGTTTGACAATAAAGAAAAAATGAGAATTTTCAACGCCCTCTAGCGTCAAAATTAGCCTATAGAAAAACTAATGCCCATTGGACTTTTTGTTTGGAATGACTTGGACTACAACATATCAAAAATTCAGCCGATTCGACAGAGGGCCACTTTCCCTATTAAAGTGTGCGGTGTCCTTTGACATTTTTTAGAAAATCCTTAAAAAATCAGTTTTTTTTGAAAATTTCGAAAAAATTCAAAGAAAAAAGTTGGTTACTTTCCAAATTTATACCTTCGCTCCAAATTTGGACACTCTACTATCACTTCGATTTTTTCCAATTTTTTTAATTTTTCGAATCTTTAGCTCAATCAATTCAAACAAAACAAACTTATTGAGAGCTCTAGAAACCTACACATAGTCGAATACAATACTAAAAGTTCTTTCTCTAACCATATTCTTCCATTTGTGGAAGAAATACCACAAATGGACCCCCTCAAAATCCTAAAATTCCTGAAGGAACTGAGGCTTGAGTGGATGCTGTAAACGAGAACACCTTGAGATAGCAGAAGAAGATGGGGCACAATAGATCTAACTAGGTCGCAGCGCATCAGTCACCATCCATACCAACCAATACCAATACCAATACCAACCATATATTCTTAACTACAACCATAATTTTGATATTAATACTGACTTGGATATTTTACATGTTTGCCAAAAAGGTACCTTACTCAATTTTCTCGAAATTTTAGAAATCAACTTCTCTATTAACAATCCGAATATTATTTCCCTCAATGAACAAGTACAGTTCGATTGCAAAAAGTTTTTCAATTCTCTTAATTTTCTACTACTATATCTGTCTTTTCTTGCCTTGGTTCTCCACAAAATAATATAAAATATAATAATTTTGTACCTTAACACGTTGTCATGCAGCTGTTGTTTATTCTTCTCTAGGCTGGGGTTTTCCTTTTGCTGTCTGTTCAACAATGTCGGACCCCTTGTGTAGTGGTGTAGATTGGAGTGGTTGTTTGTTCTTGATCGTGCTTGTCCTTTATTTCCACATGATAAGGTCACACCTTTAGTGTGGAAGTGTGGGATTTGTTCGGTTGTGCTACGGTCACTCTGTCTACTTCTGTGATGTGAGTCCGTTCCTTGTTGCGGACGTTGGGGGGAGTTTTCTCGCTTCATGGTGTGGAACGGTATAGTAGTTTCGTGACAATTGTGTTTTCATATTTTCTTCGGTTCTTATTGTTTTGAATTCTCCTCGTGTCACTGGTATAGATATGTGGCTAGATCTCTTACTCTGGACATTGTTGGTTTTGGACGTAGATCCACCTATATTGTTCTGTGTGTTGAGGTCTCTTGTCATTGTTCTGTGTCAATTTTGACATGAAGTTTCTTTGACAGTGTTTCCGTTCTGCCTTCAGCTTCACCAGTTCATATCACATTTGCTGTCATCCAATTTTCTCTGTCACTTAACATTTCAACCGATGTGGTTTCCAAAAACAAAAATTCTCCTTACAGGAATAAGGGACTTAAGGCTCGTCAGCCTCCCCCCCTTTTTCTTAGTTTGTTGTTCTTATAAATAAAAAACAATGTTGTATTCATAACCTTTATTACAATTTTTAACATGATACTACAAATTTCTTCTCCATGTAAGTAATTTTATATTGTGCTATATTGTCTTTAGTTACATTATTCTTCCTTTATTGTAGAATTCATGAATTAGGTAGCTGATGATGGACGTATATAAGTCCGAAACATGTACTACCTACTACTACTATTTAGACGTTTAACTGATTGTTAACGTTTACCGTTCACCATCTCACTACACTAGATGATGATATTAAATTGTAAGACGACTTTGCGTTTTACTGATTTGTAAAACAAAACATTACTCAAATTTCATAATTTTGATGACTACGAGACTTCAACGTCATATCTTGCTCAGAAAATACCCACATTGGTTTGTTACCAGAAAAAAAAAATAAATGCACATCCAGAAATTCGTTGTTGTTATTGCAAATTTCTTCTAGTTTTTTTTATTTCATTGTTAAACTGATTCGGATTTTCAATGTATGAACGTTAATACGTCCGTGATCGAATAAACGGATTTCTCTTCATTCTTATTACACTGGTATTCTTTTTTTAATAGATTTTACTCCAGTTTGATTATTTTTCTGACCATAATTCAGTTATAAACAAACCTGAAATTTCATACTTTTCTGTAAACTAAACAATAGCGTACAGTTTCATAAATATTTAAAAGACTTTCGTTCTAGCGATTTTTGTACTAAACATGATATAAAATTGCGTGATTTTGAACTAATGCAACATTTCAGGAAGAAAATAGTAGGTAAAATTATCGGTACAACTGATCGAATCAAAATAGAATTTTTCTTTAGTAAGCTTTTGAAACAAATTTTTAGTTTTGGTTAATGACAAATCATTTGTTTTGTGTAAAAATTTTCGTACATTTATAATTAACATAACCCCTATTCATTAAAAATGCCACAAAAGTCTGTAAATGAAATGACTATATTTTGTATAGAACGGAGGACAGCATACTGAATGATGAATTCGCGTTCTTTATAAGATTATTGAGATAAATCAATGAATGTTGCTATGTTTTGTTGTGAATTTCGTTATGCTTTTTGGGTTAAATATTTTATACTCTTCTAATGGTGAAAATATAGAATATAAGATTTGTGAAATTAATTCAAAAAACGTTGCGGAAAATTATTATTTGCTGGAAAACTACAAAGTTCAAAATATTTCTAATTTATCTGAAGCTAACTGGATACAAATCTGTTAAAAAAGGAATACGAGTATAATAAGAATGAAGACAAATACTTTTATTCGATTACTGACATATTAACATATACTGAAAATACGAATCAGTTCAATAATGGAATGAAAAAACTAGATGAACATTGTGAAAACAAAGACGATTTTATGGAAGTTCATTTTTTTTTCTGGTAACTGGCCAATGTGGGTATTTTCTGGGCAAGATATGTCATTAAAGCCTCGTATTCACCAAAATTATGAAATTTGAGTCATGTACCGTTTATTTTATTGATTATTTTATTGATGCTCAAGGAGTATGATGGAGAAAGTTCTCCTGGCGGGTCAACTAAGCCTCCATTCACACATTTAGCAATATGATGACAATGATGGGCTATAACTCAATATATTAAGTATATGTTACATTTAACGTACCTTTTGAACCTAGTATCGTTGACCCTAATGAAGCACCGTCGAATTAACCCTAATAATAATTTACAGGGTGTTTCATTTTGGAACATATCGATACGATCAAAGAAACTGACATTGTAGTTGATTCACAGTTGTTATTTAATAGTATTTCAATGGCGAAATTTTACTCTCATGCTCCATAGACCAGGAATATCAATACGTTCGTCAAATTCTAATAAAATGTTCCTCAAATCCTGCCATTTATCTTGTACATGAGAATTGGGGTTTATTAATTTCATCGGTTTCTTCGTCCTCCATTGTATTCACACTCATAACATTTGAATCTCACTACAAAATTATACGCCTTATTCAACTTTACATTGACATGAACAATCACAAACAATCAAAACATTGCTCAATGGAAATTTTTTATTTTTTTTTCCTGAAGGGATGCAATGTTTTCATATTATCCAGTACCCCATTCTTGAAAATGATTGAACAGTATTCAAAACGAATCTAAACTATAATATTTTCATAATGCGTCAAAGTTCAATTTCCCGAATACTGTTGTGATATCGAAATAAAAACGAAAGTTTACCAGACAGCAGGATCCAGAACAAGAATTTATTGCCTCATATACAGGGCAATACGAAAAAAATAGGGTTGGATGGTGGAACGCATTAAATTAAAATGAAATATTAGTTATAACATCTGCGTTACCTTCATTCCCCTCTCTACTACTATTATTTGTCTCTGAATCAGTTGGATGTTATGAATTTTTGGTCGAAATAAGTCTATTCGCAAATGTAAAAATCCCTGACGTTACAATGATAGATTCAGAAAGAATTTTTTCTACGGGTATTTTATTGACATATTTTTAATATTTTTTGTTCGTTCTCATGCCTTCAAATTATACAGGATTGTCGAAATAGTTATTTACCTAACAAGTGCGGAAAGTAGTACTTTTCCGCACGCGACGGCAGTTGCACGAACTCCGCTCCGCGGCGTTCGGGCAAGCCGTTAAGGACGGAAAAGACATTTTCCGTAAGAGTTAGATACAATATTTTTCCTACGAGTGTTTTTGTCCATCTTATTTATGAAAAAACAAGGTTTTTAATAAACAAGTTTTTAAAATAATGATACAAAATGACTAATAAGACAGAATAGTTTCATAGATTATTTAGTTAGTCCTAAATATCCTCATTTTCAACAATACAAAAATCGTGCGGAAAAGTAAAAATCGTACGGACAAGTAAAAATCGTGCGGAAAAGTAACTTTTCAGCACGATTTTAAATCGTACGGAAAAGTACAACTTTCAAAATAAAAAATCGTGCGGAAAAGTAACTTTTCCGCACGCTCGTAGGAAAAATATTTTTCAATACGGAACTTTTCGAATTTAACTATCGCTTTCTTTTAAAACGAACACTCGGTATAGTTTTCAACTTTGTTATGTAAAAAACGGCGTAGAATAAAATTCATAAAGAGTTTTTGATTGTAGATCCCTAAGGCGATTTGTAACCATTTTCGAATTACTGAACTTTAGAAATTGTAAGTAGCTGGAACACACTGTATAATTGACCAAATGTAACTACTGCAAAGAACAATACTTGAAAAAGTATCTCATATTGATGAATGTTTACATCTTGATTAATCAGAATGCTGGTGATTATCAAGGATAACGTTTTGTATTGTAAAACAATGTAGAACAAACACATGAAGGTTTTCATGGGCCTCTAGCTCCAAAACTAGCCTAGAGAAAAAGTTGTGCCCATTGGACTTTTTGTTTGGAATGACTACGACTACAACATATCAAAAATTACATTTTGTAAAGAAACATTTTGTAAAGAAACATTTTGTAAAGAATAAGCGTCGCTTCGTGTATGGTATAGTTTTCACGTTCAAGATTATGTCTTTTGAATTGATATTCTGGGGTTCTACCCCTATTTTCATATAAATAACATGAAAAAGTACATCATGTACCTTTAGCTCAATTAGTTAGTCCTACTATTTTTGTATTTTTCTCTCCACACTTTCTTTTCTATATTACTAATTGTACCCAACTGAAGATGAACATATATATGTTCGAAACATGTCTTGTTGTTTGTGATTGGATTTATATCCTTTGCTCTATTAAATTTTGTGGAGACGACTTTGTGTTCTTTTTCCAAAAAAACTTGGTCTTCCACTTCGAGTATGGACTATTACCTTCTTATAAATAAGTCGTTGTTTGGATTATTTTTGACTCTAATCACTGGGGGCGCTTGACCGTAAAAACCAGGTGTTGCTGAATTGGGTGCTTTGTTGGAGACTCCAATGCACAACCAGACCGAAAAAGCGTTATACATTTCAAAGGATTCGTTTTTTGTTCAATGGTACAAACACTCAACAACAATAGGGCTTATTTTCAGGGCCGCCACCAGTCATTAGGGGGTCTGAGGCAAACACTTAGTCGAGGCCCCCTTACATTCAATGGGGTATCCTATTTACGTTACGGTGTGAGCAACCTTCCCCCCCTACATTTATTGGAAAACACTCTTGTAATTGGTTTAAGGAACATCAAATAAAAAGCGAGTCATAACACGCTCATGTTTATTCTCAGTTGAAGTTATTTTGAAATACTTCTAGAAGTTATACAAAATTTCTCGAAATATGAAATGTTTCCGAGTATATCAAAATAAACCATTTTGGAATGTTACAGAAATATTATTTAATATTGAAACATTTCTGAAATGTTACAAAATGAAACGTGTCGATTATCCACACTCAGAGTCGATTTGGAATGTTTCAGATGTCCAAGAGTCATTTGGAATGTTTCCAAACGGGTTAATTCAACACATTTGTAACATTAAGAGGGGGTTAACCCTATTAGTGGCTATTGATGAAACAAGGCGCAGGAGAAATCAAAATACTCGGAGCTCAATGAATTCGAGATTTTTTTTCACCATCTGAATTCAAAAGGTTGGATCTAGGCATCTGCCAGAGTACTTTTTCCAATTTTTGTTATAAATGACCTTGAAAAAATTGCAGAGATTTGACTAGATTCACCATTTTTGTTCAACAGTTACTGCTAGTGAGAAAAAACAAAAAAATATAATATTCATGAGGATTCGAACACACGATCTTTGGATTACAAGGCAGAAGTTCCAAAATAATAAACCCCAACGCACTTTATTTATGAATGTCATTATTTGTCAGTGACGAAGTCAGTGTAACTTCAAGAGGAATTAGTATTACCAATTGCACAAACGCCAAATACATGTGTGAACTTTTATTAATGATTTATCTTGAGCAGGTGTTGTGATTATAATATCTGAAGTGTTTCTATTAGAGAGATCTATATATTACTGAGTATCCATCATCCCATCTGTAATTTTACTTTCAACACTATCAGTTTTTAGTTCATATGTCAATGAATTAAAAACATCGTTTTTAATGACAGTTGTACAAAAAATTATTTACTGAATTGACACACATATCTGTGTAACCCTTTTACGTCGGATTGCGCTACTGATTTTTACACATGAGGAAATTCGAAAGTCTCGTACGCTAAAAAAATGCAATTGAACAAATTGCAACTGCGACTTATTATTAGAAATTTTCCATAAATATCTCTAATGAAAACCCGTAGGATGGTTTTCTCATAATTTGAATGGTTTTTGCAGCGTTGCTATTTACATGTCGATAAACACGATTTTTTATATTTTTTAATTATGATGTTTGCCTAAACCACACATATTTTCATGAGTTATATCAATATACCAATCAATATACGAAATATCGATCCCAATGAAGAAAGCAAGAATTTTCATTTTTATTACCCATATTTGAGTTCTTCCTTTTAGAGAATACGGGACAATGTAATAAAATCGAGTCGGCCAGAGTGATAAAAAGCGGCGAGCGTTTGGGTACCTACCTATTCATAGACAGCCTCGAAGCGTTCAAGGTTAAACTTACTATGAGTAATTTTTATTTTACGGCGAAATGTGTTGAAGTGAGACACTTAGATTTCTTTTATTTTGAGACTCCTCCCCTATCAAATGGAATCCGTACCTCGCCCTTTTACCCGCAAATATACTTTGACCGTTTTTTTTTTAATGTTCCGAATTGCATTGTTTTAGGGCATCTTGATATGTTTTGAACTTCATAAATAATTTTAAAACATTTCAGAAATCTTATTTCCTGAACGTTTTGAAGTTATTTTGAAATGTTTCAATTATCCAAAATTCATGTTAATATGAAATGTTTCTGAATATATCAAGTAATCTATCTTGAAATGTTTCAAAAATGTTTCGATAATTTTAAAACATTTTAGAAATGTTTCTAAATTTTTTTCGATAATTCCCAACTACAGTACTTTTGAAATGTTTCATAAACGTTTCACGTTTATTGGGTAATATATTACGCGAAAATAGGTCAACTAACCTAACTGTGAAATACAGGATTTACTGGACACTTTCAGTGCCCCAACAAACCGGTGTGACCTTCTTGGATGCGTTTATAAGATAGTTGTCCTTCGTGACTACTTCACTGATGCCGCTGATTCTCATTCTAGTCAGAAGACGACAAGCAAGACGCAGATGCGATGCCCAATAACAAGAAGGAGACGCGAAGCGGGCCTTGTCGTCGTGCATTTTCATTCCCCTTTGCGAATGTTTTAAGCAGGAGCAAGGTATTAAAGGAACCCGGTCGACAAAGCTGAAAAGAATAATGATTCTTAATTTTCATTTCGTTCCTATACTGGTGGACGTGACCAGAAAATTCAACGCGGATGTCACGGGGACTTTTTCTGCCAACTTTGCCAAGTTGAGTCATTTGTTAGGAAATTCAATAACCTCCTACTGAGATGTCATTCCGGGAACATCATCGCTCACGCGTGAAATATGGCCATGCACTCTTTCTCATACAATGAACTTATACCGAGTTGATATTTATTGGTAGAGTCTCCCTAGGTCGACACATGTTAGAATATTTCCTCATTTGTTTCTGAAATGTTGCTTCAGAATACAAGAGAGTCCAAAAATTATTAAACTGAAAAAAATAAAATGAGCAAATATCAAATGTAACGTCGCTACTGTTTATTATTATTATCTTTGTGTTTCATTTATTCATTCCAGTTCTTTACTCTATTAATCTTGAATATTGAAAATATGTCGGTTTGTTCTCGTTTAATAAATAATGAGTTTTCGCCTCTCGTTTCGTACACTGCGATGTCCAAAGAGTTTAGGTGCCAGGGCCAGTAATTCTTTAGTCTGCATAACATTCAAATCTTCGCTAACTTATAGCTCAATAAACTGAAATCTATGAACAACACCAGATTTTCCAAAATTTGCTATGCACGTCATCTTGATTCGGAGTGAAATGACACTAAATTTAACTGGCTCTCGCAGGTAACAGAATACTTTGTCCTGTGGTAGAAGTCCATTATGTCTCAAAGTGGAGTGGTATGGATATACAAATCAGTAAAACGCAAAGTCGTCTCCACAATTTAATTTCCCATCTAGTTCAAAAGGAAGTTGAAACGGTGAATGACCGCTATCAATCAGATAGCCATCAAAAAGTAGAAGTAGAACATGTTTCGGTCCTATATAGAACCATCATCAGCTATTCAAGAAAATTATGGAGAAGAAAATAAAGTAGTGTGATATAAAATGTTAAAATATTATGTAATTAAATAATTTTTAAAAAACCACATTGTTAATTATTGTGTTGAAGTGAACACAATAATTAACAATGTGGTTTTTTAAAAATTATTTAATTACATAATATTTTAACATTTTATATCACACTACTTTATTTTCTTCTCCATAATTTTCTTGAATAGCTGATGATGGTTCTATATAGGACCGAAACATGTTCTACTTCTACTTTTTGATGGCTATCTGATTGATAGCGGTCATTCACCGTTTCAACTTCCTTTTGAACTAGATGGGAAATTAAATTGTGGAGACGACTTTGCGTTTTACTGATTTGTATAGAATACTTTGTATTCACTGACTGTGAGAATTTATGGAAGCGTTTTCTCATTTATCAATCGAAAAAGCTTATGGATGGTATTTTGGCTAAATTCAAGCAAAAACTAATTTCGCTTGTCTCGGATAGACTTCCTACCCACCGATATACGATGGCTCAACTGTTCCCGATCCATCAAAATCTTGCTTAAGTTCTCTCAAATCTACAACACGTATTATTGCTCAAATAAGAACGTCTAGCAAAACGTCCTTGATGTTCTCGTTTCATGGCTCCTTTTACCAAATTGACACTACAGAGATGTGTTCAACTACTTACACGTGATTGAATCTTTGCAAGATATTCTGTTTGAATGTCCTACCTACTCAGGCATAAGACAAAATGCAATTCTGTCTGAAATCGATGATATTGACGGTCTAATACTTTTCCTCAATACACATAACTTCTTACACTTACAAGCCTTGTGAAGTCTTTGATGAATATTATGAAGTTGCAATCTTTCATTTTGAATCAATGACTCTTAAAATGGTGCCCATTAGGTATTGAATAGGAATTTGTATAACTCTGTATCACTACTTTCACTCTGTACCATTATTTTTAATTAATTTTTATTTATCTACTCTATTATGTTCCATTAGAAATCATGTAAGCATGTATGCCGAGCCCTTGTGATGAAAATGTAATATTTGTCAACACAATAAACTATCAATCTATCTATTCTTTAGTCTAATCCAGAACGAACTAACCTCACATAGATATTTGAGTGCGTGGAAATTGAACACATATACATTTTGGGACGAGTAATTTTCAGTCCGATCTAACCAGATCGAACTAACCTCACGTATACATTTCAGTGCGAGAATATTTCAGGTAATTTTGCCTAGGTGTACGAAACGAGAGTGTACGACGAAACACCGTTTATTTCAATGTATGTAGACAGATGTGATAATAAACCAAAAAAATATAAAACTTTTTAGAGGAAACCTATTATGTAAATGTACTAAGAAGAACTTTTTGTTTCGTTTCATGAGAGTGTATGGACACTCGAATGTGTATAGTGTACAGAAAGAGCTCCTGATCAAATTGTTTATTTCGGTATGTTTTAGTTATCTGAATTACTTCTAAGTTACACATATTTCAATGTGGAAAGTTGTCCAACATATAATATAAAAATAATAATAAAAGTTAACCAAGTAAAACCCAAAACAAAGGGATTGATCAAAGTTTTATATACAAATAGTTCCTTATCATCTCAAACATTGCTCTTTTTACCGAGACCGATAAAATATAAATAAAGGTGACCATATACTGAAAGCAATGTCCGGCACAGAGATCTCGAACAATCAACTTCTAGATGAGATCGTGAAAGGGAACAGAGAAATAAAATTGGCATTAAAAGCAGTGGAAGTTAAACTTTCTGTGAAAATCGAAGAAATAAACCACAGGCTAACCCAAGTAGAAAAACAGAACGAAGAGCTAAGGAAGAGAGTTGAATTTCTTGAGAGGAATCAAAAGAAGAATGGTATAATAATTTTTGGACTGGAGAGAAAAGAAGATTACGTAACACCAAAATATATCATTGAACTTTTGAATAAACTTTTGAATATCCAACTGGTCGAGAACGACTTGAATAATACATACCCTCTGGGGAAAAGCTATAACTGTCCAGTAAAAGTTGAATTTACCTCTCAACTCAAAAAAATTGCAGTTCTGAGAAACACCAAAAATTTGTAGGGAACTTCAATTAGCATCGCGAATGATCTCACTGAACTACAACGGGCGGAAAATAAAATCCTGAGAAAGCATTTATACGTAGCGAAACAGGATAAGAATAATACTTGCTACATCAGGAATAATAAACTTCACCTGAACAACCAAATACTTACACCCTCTGACCTTGAGAATCTGGAAGACATAAGCGAACTCGACCACCATCCAAAGTCGCATAGCGCACCAGGTACATCAACTCCGGAATTGATCAACACTCTAGAAAAACCTTCGAAAGAATCCACCTTTGCTTTTCTACCCCCAATCCAAACACTCGATACAACTGTCGCAGCATCAATAGATATACCAACCATCCAAGAAACCCCAAAAACAGGCGCAACGAAGAAGACTGTGAAAGAACCTCCTCGGGAAAAACCGATCACACGTAAACATTCCTACAGATTGGGTAACTGATTTCTTCACTTATTTATTTATTAACCTATTCAGTTATATAGACATTTATTAACTCAAATCATAACATCATTTCTACAATTATAATTTATTTTTGTTCTAAATAGTCGCATTTTTCCACATCTAATTTGTTATATTTGCATCTTTTCACGATACTTTTTTTTTTTTTTTTTTTTCTATATATATATATATATATGTGTATATATGTGTGTGTATGTATATGTGTATATATTTGTAGCAGTTCATTCACTTAGTCGTTGGGTAATCACCTCATTGTCTTGAAGAAATATGGGTAAATATTTTAAAGTAGCACACTTGAACGTTCGATCACTGACATCAAACTTTCCAGATTTCAGTACCTTGGTACACAACAAATTTGAAATTATCGCTGTTTCTGAAACATGGCTATCGAGGAACATATCGAATGACTCTATCTCACTCGATGGGTATAATTTATATCGAAAAGATCGGGCCATTGGTAGGGGTGGCGGTATAGCTCTCTACATCACAAACAAACTAAGAATAAAATTATTAACTAACGTTACACAAAATAATATAGAACAACTTTGGCTTTCTTTCAAACATGATAGTAAAAATATCGCTCTGGGAGTTTGTTACAGACCTCCAAGCCAACCAGCTGATGAGTTTCTGAATGAACTCGAGTTAACTCTGAGTATAATTGCTCCGAGTTTCGACGAAATTATCTGTACGGGTGATTTGAACATAGATATATTTGATTTGGAAGGTTACTCCACCAAACGCCTGCTGAACATACTCAACTCCTTCGGACTGCTCCAAACTATATCCGAGCCTACTAGGTACGGACCAACAAGTGTCAAAATAATTGACTTAATAATGCTGTCTGAAACGTTACCTGTTAAAAGTTCGAAAGTTGAAGATGCTTCTAGTATTTCCGATCACTGCTTGGTTTCATGTGCACTCGATTTTTCACCTATATCAACCAAACCTTTTTTATACACTTTTCGAGATTACAAAAATTTTAATCAAAATAATTTTATTGATGACTTAGAAGCAATTGATTTCACTAATATTCTCGAACTTCATAATATAGATGATAAAGTAAATTCACTGAATCAGTCACTAATTGAGATCTTCGATCTACATGCACCCATTAAAACTGTGAAAATAAGCCGTCCTAAAGCACCTTGGCTAACGTACAATGTAAAATTAATGATATCCACTAGAGATAAAGCTCTCATCAAATACAAAAAAACCAGACTTGAAAGGCATTGGAATTTCTATAAAGAACTGAGAAATCAAACTAAATACGCAATAGAACGTGAAAAGAAAGCTTATCTTTCTTTCAAACTTAGAACTAGCAAAAACAACAAGACATTTTGGAAAGAGTTGAGAAACCTAAATATCCATTCAAAAAAAAACCATAACGCAATTCCAGAACATCTCGCTGACGTCACAAAAATTAATAACTTTTTCATTGATTCTTCCAAATCTGATCTTTTGCTTGACAGAGAAACTATTAATCTTTATCTGAACAATATCCGGCCAAATGTGAATATATTCAAATTTTCCTCAACTAATGATTCAGAAATATGTAAAACACTCTTGACAATTAAATCAAAAGCTGTTGGAGTCGACAAACTGAGCATCAGCATGTTATTATACTCCTGCCCTCAAGTGCTTACCATAATCACCCATATTTTTAATTTTTGTATCGAAAATAATGTATATCCATCAATCTGGAAAAAATCATTTATTATACCTCTACCCAAGGTACCTAATCCTGATGATATTAAATTTCTTCGCCCAATTAGCATTCTTTGCACGCTTTCTAAGACATTTGAAAAAATTATTTCTACCCAAATGAAGCTTCACCTAGAAACACAGAACATTCTTCCATCCCAACAGTCTGGCTTCAGAACCGATCACAGTTGCACCACGGCACTTCTGAAAGTAACCAACGATATATATTCCGCCTTGGAAAAAAAACAACTTACTCTTCTGGTCTTACTCGACTACTCTAAGGCTTTCGACACTATTAAGCATGACTTGTTGCTAGCCATCCTGCATTATATTGGATTTTCTGAAGACTCCATTTCTCTGATGAAAGCTTACCTTCTCAATAGACTACAGGCGGTGACTCTGGGTGATATTACTTCCGATTATATGGCAGTGGAAAATGGAGTTCCCCAGGGATCCATCTTAGGGCCCACACTTTTTATTATCTACACCCACGAATTTCATAAATATTTTCAGTTCAGTGAATGCCATTTTTACGCAGATGACACTCAGGTATACATTTCTTTCCCTGAGACTGAACTTATAACAGCCACAAACCGACTCAATACCGACCTTGATTCTTTGGTCGAAGTGTCAAACAAATTCTGCCTCTCAATCAACCCCATCAAATCCAAAGTCATTCTGTTTGGCAACAAGAAAGCTCGAAATCGGTGCGTTGATCAATTGACAGTCAAAATAAATAATGAAACACTCGAAATAACAGATAGTTCGAAGAATTTGGGTTTGATCATGGATTCTTCGCTTCGTTATACATTACATGTCAACTTGATTACTAAAAGAGCATTTTGTAATTTAAAACTCATATACTCCAATCGAGGAATTTTGGATAAAAAAAGCAAAATTACTCTATGTGAAGCATTAGTCCTATCACACCTGAACTACGCTGATATCGTGTATGGTCCTGCTTTGTGTAATTCAGATAAACGGCGTCTACAACTCATACAGAATTCATGCATACGTCTGATTTGTGGACTGACTAGACGTCATCACATTTCTAGTCATTTAAAAGACGTTGGTTGGCTGAATATTGAAAAGAGGCAACTATTACACTCCTGTACACTATTCCACAAAATAATACAGTCACATAAACCTCCATATCTCTATAGGAACATAACATTCCGCACTGATGTTCATCATCTCAATGTACGTTATAAATCAAGACTAACCCCACCTCTACATAAAACAGCTCAATTTCGATCATCTTTCTCGTATCAGATAACCTGGCTATACAACACGGTTCCCGATGAAATGAAGACTCTACCAATAAATTTATTTAAAAAAAAGATACAGAAGCTTTTGTTCAATGAAGAAATGTTTTTTAATTAGTTTCTTATTTATTCACTTTTTTTTTTTTTCCATATTCTTTATTATTTCTTTAACGAAGTAATATGAGATGGTTATGCATCGTAATATAATGTACTATTTTTTGTATTTGTATTTTTAGGATAGCCATCAATGATATTTTGTATTTTGTCTTATATATTTTTAATTTACTTCCTTTCTTTTGTACGGTTGAGTGTAAGAGAGTACTAACCTGTCCTAGACGGGTGAAGCGCTAACTCTGCCTATTGATAGTTTCTGTAACCTGTCCTTCTATCAATAAAAGCAATGTATTATTATTATTATTATTATTTAAAAATAATTAAATAGATTTATGAAAGTATATGATTTATCGGTCTTTGGACTATATGCCACAATTTAAGAGTAGTTTGATAGGTCCCACTTAGACATGCCAAAAAAAAAATTGTTTTACTCGTGCCTCATTTTCAACTCACTCATGAAACTTGCATTCTCTTCAGTAAATGTTGAAAATAATCGCTTATTCATATCCTGTATATACGTTTAATAACACTTTTGGGAAGTGCAAACCTCAAGCTTGAAATCACATACTTCATTTTTTATGTAGATTGCGTATGAGCGATTATTTTCAACATATACTGAAGAAATTGCCGGAATTATGGGTGAATTGAAAACTAAGGCAGGAGTAAAACCTATTTTTATCTTTGGCATATGTAAGTGAGTCTTATCTCACTAGTCTGAAATTGTTGCATATGGTCCAAAGAGGGAATTACTGCTTCAGTATAATTATTTCTTATCAACTAAAATATCCATGACTTTCGGATCCTCCGTAAATATCGTAGAAGGGTTATGTGAAGTGAGATAAAACACATTTTATAGGTACTCAGATACTCACATGTTATGTTTACATGAGGAAGTGGAAGTCTTCAGGAACGATATGCACTTTTTCTTTTCCTTTTACTATAATTTTTAGCAAAGTTATGACAAATCAAATCTTTGGCCCTGCCGGAAATGGTAGTGGCGGGTTAACGCGAGCCTGAAATTTGATATCGGAATTCAATCAGGTTTTCTGAGCGCAGTTTGTGAGAAATTACTGATTATATTTCTTGTGGAGAATTGAATTATCTTTGGCCTTGTTGAAATTGTTTCTTGTTAAATCTTTCTAAAACTACAGCAAAAGAATATATATAATTTTTGAAATAAACATTTTTTTTGGGTTCCACCCCTATTTTTTGGTAAACATTTTTTTCTAACAATACATAATGTAAAGACGTCATGTGCCGAGTTTCAAAGTGCTACGATTCATTTTTCACTTGTGGCTTACATTTGTCTGCGGTTACTGTACTATAAAGCTTGTCGCGAGAAGTAACTATGTATTTCTAATAAATTAAATTGGGAGTTATTTTATCATGATTTTTTCTCGCGAAAAGCTTTTATATCATTTGAAATTTTATAGCGTGACCGATTGATGTTTTGGATTTACTTCAAAGTGTATTTTCTTATTTTTAGTGCATTTGAATAAAATCTTTCCTCTCAAAAGTTTTTCAGTGTTTTTTATTTAGGATTTATTTAGAATTTGATAATAATTTTTTTTTTTAATATGAGCGCCGGGGGCCAAGCTTTTCGGCACGTACTAAACTTCATTTGATACATACATACAGGTCAAGCTACTAAAATTATTCGACGAATCCTTGTTTATCACAGTTGTTTATTTTCGTGAGTTTTTGTAATATTTTCATAAATAATGTGGTAATTCTTCTCGTTCGAAACAATCCCCGTTCCTTTCTTGTTTTTTACGCGTTTCAAATCTATATAGCCTTCAAGAAGATAGGTTAATGAATTTTTTTGAAATTGAAGTGTTCGACTACCAATCCAATATATTTCACTAATTTCACAGATTTTTCTGATTTCATTTTCGAAAGTTTTCGCTTCCTTTTTCGAGAAGGAGGCGGAGGGTCCGAGGCCTCAGAACTGCATTCTTTCTATGTTCAAACAGTAGGGATTTTTTCAAATTCCTATACGTTCTCTATATAGCCTTCGAGGGGGGTCATTTTTTTGACGGTTAGATATCTTTCACTATTTTCACGAATTTTTTATTACTATCCCACAATACAACTACTTTCCCCTATGAACATTGAATTACATCTGACATCAATTTGTGCAATGTTCCTCTAAGAGGACACAATTGCAAGTGCTATATAATTGCAATTAAGAATTGAATGGAGATTTATTCATGAAATTTGATGTCCTGGTAAACTTTCTGAATGTCTACCTAACGAAAAAAAAATCATTTCAATCGGTTGAAAAATGTAAATTTTAGAAGGATGTTTCCATCTTAAATGGGTCACACTGTATAACAGTGTTCCTTACGGGGGGAGAACAAAGAATATATGTGTGACTAATTCGAGTGAACTAATATTTTGGCTTATGCCTGGCGTATATTTAATAGAAGTTAAGCTCCATTTTCAACGCTTAAACACTCCTCTACTTCAACTAGTGTAAATCGTGTATGTCAGGTTGGCGATAACATACATGGATTTTAGTTTGAAAAATAATAGGTGGACTTATCTTGAGTGAATGAATTAATTCATGAAACAGATAATAAGGGTTCAAGCACAACATTGCCGACTCAGGAGGTCCTGTCATATGTGATATCATATATGTACCATGTACCTCAGGTTAAACAAAAATGACTTACCTATAGTCTATACTCATTCGCCCGTCTCTGCGGTCCGATTGGTTTATTTCTCTGGGGGATGAGCTACACATTAACTTATAGAACACGCACAATTAATTAGTTGGTTCAGACCTGATTGGTTCTACTAATTCAGTAATCTTTGGTTTCATTAAATTATTCACTTAACTTACAAAGGAAACTCAAGAAATAGTCTGTTTTTTCATTTATTAAGGCAAAGGAGAGAAAAATAAATATAAATTGTTTTAATATGAGACTAGAATGTTAATATTTACGAGAAAAAAATATAGCAAATTTACTTTCTTCATCAACGTCAAAATAGTGACAAGTACAATGATTATACTAAAACAGACTGCAAACAATATTTCGTTTACTCAATAAAAAAACTTATCTAATCGACAATAAAATACCTAGCGTGTTAGCTTACCAAGACCATATTTAAATACTTGAAACTGACTATAAATTCTAATGAATGGTAAAATAATTAAGAAAGAATGAAGAATATTTCTATGATTTCAAAAATGGTGATTACATTGGCATGAAAAATTTCTTGGCAAGCATCAACTGGGATTTGAATATATTGAATAATGAGGACTTGAATAATACAATTACAAATTTCTACAATGTACTTTATACAGCTCTAGACTACTATGTTCCGTTGAAAAAATATAAAGCCTCAAGTTTTCCGGTATTGTTCAATTCTGAGTTGAAGAATATGATTTTTGAAAAGAAATTGTGGCACAGAGAATACAAAAAAGGAAAGTTTTATAAATTTGAAGAATTTTGTCAGCTGAGAGACCAATGCAAAGCTTCAAGGAATACCTGCCACCGAGCATATGTAAACAAAATAGAAAATAACATCAAAACCAATCCTAGAAGTTTCTGGACTTACATTAATAATAAGAAAAAATCATACTCGTTACCATCTCAAATGTTCTATAAAGACCTTGTTACTGAAAATAGCAATGATATTGTAAATCTTTTTGCAGCTCATTTTTCATCTGTCTACAGTGAAGAAATGGTCAGCCAAGCCCCAGAATATAAATTCAGTAACACAATAGATATATGTAATTATAGCGTAGACATTAAAGAAATCATAGAACTCGTCATGTCATTACCCTGGAAGTTGTCTATAGGCCCGGATGGAATCCAGTTAGGTATACCTTATTAAAAAATGCATTTTCACTCTGGCCAAACCTATTCATGTTATATTCATTAATTCTTTGAAAACTTCCATCTTTCCAGATTACTGGAAAAATAGTTTTTTACAACCAATCCATAAAAGTGGATCACATAATGATATAAAAAATTATCGAGCAGTTTGCAATCAGTCTGAATTACCGAAATTGTTGGATAGTCTAATAACAAAAAAGCTGTCATGTAGACATATAATCATAAATCAACAACATGGATTCAGTCGTGGTAGATCTACCAGTACGAATCTGCTCATTTATCAACATTTCATAATAAATGCTTTTGAAAATAGAAACCAGGTTGATTCTATTTATACAGATTTTTCCAAAGCATTTGTTCGAGTAAATCATCATATGTTGATGCATAAACTGAATGCTTTGGGTATTCAGGAAAAAATTCTGAAATGGATTGGAAATTATCTTGACAATAGGGTCCAATATGTAAAATATGGTAACTCAGTATCTTCCTCAATAACAGTTCCATATGGTATACCGCAGGGATCTCATTTAGGACCACTACTTTTCTACCTGTTTGTCAATTACATAACTGATGTTATTCTTTATAGCGAATTTCTTCTGTTTGCCGATGATCTGAAGATGTTTAAAGTTATTCATGACTCATCAGATAGTGAATTATTACAGTGTGATTTATCTAACTTTGTACGCTGGTGTGATATAAACTTACTGCAACTGAATATTGACAAATGTCATAAATTTACTTTTTTTCGAAATCAAAATCCAATAAATCATCCATATAAAATCAAGCAATCAGAATTGAAAACAGCAAGTACAATAAAAGATTTAATCATTCCCGACTCAAAAATGTCGTTCAAACCCCATATTGCAAATATAACTTCTAGAGCACTACAAATATTAGGTTTCACTCTCAGATCTGCAAATGCATTATCTCTCTCTTCCTTGAAAATAATTTACTGTTCAATTGTTAGATCAATACTCGAATACAACTCCACAATATGGAGCCCTTTATATAAGGTTGATACTGATTTGCTTGAGAGTGTTCAAACCAAGTTTTTGAGGTACTCTGCATATAAACTAGGATACCATACTGGCGAATATACCTACAAAATTATATTGGACATCCTCAACTTGAATACTTTAGCACATAGAAGATTGGAATCAGATCTTACACTAATCCACAAAATGATTAATGGCAGTATCAATTCCCCAGAAATTATTGAACTTATAGCTTTAAATGTGAATTCAAAGAAAACAAGAATTGCAGAAATCTTCAAAGTTCCATTTTATCGTACCAACTACGGCAAGAATGAGTCTATAGGTAGAATGCTAAGACTTGCAAACTTAAAGCTTTCTGATTCATCCTTAGAATCATTTAAAAAAATTGTGAAAACATTGTGATTTCTGTTTTGTTCTTACTCTAGTAGATAGTTATAGTTATATTTATAAATACATGTACGTGTGACTTTGTTAAAACTTTGTAAAAAATAAGCATTGCCGTTAATAAATAAATAAATAAATAAATAAATAAATAAATAAATAAATAAATAAATAAATAAATAAATAAATAAATAAATAAATAAATAAATAAATAAATAAATAAATAAATAAATAAATAAATAAATAAATAAATAAATAAATAAATAAATAAATAAATAAATAAATAAATAAATAAATAAATAAATAAATAAATAAATAAATAAATAAATAAATAAATAAATAAATAAATAAATAAATAAATAAATAAATAAATAAATTCTGAGAGAACACACCGGTCAAGGCCTCCCTGAAAATTTTCAATCGTCTTACTGGTTCAAAAATAACATTCCAACTGATTTCTTGTTTTCAGAGTTCAAAGCTGGCCAGGACTGTCCCGCCCTCTCCAGAGGAGAGGGGATATGGTCACATCCTTCAAGATTTTAACTTGTAAAATAAATGTCATTCTAATCCCTATTTTTGTGTTCTACATTCATAATTAACTAACTATACTTTTTCTATTAAGTGACATCATTTGCGTGATCGCCCCGTAGTGAATTTGAATTAAGTTTTATTGGCAGAAATTATCACGAAAACTGCCAAAACATTATTTTGCTAGTCCGATGTCCTTTAGTTGCCTGTTCACTTTCATAATAACAAAATCTGCAAACATCTTACAATGAACAACCTATTTCCATATAAGTATTATTTGTGACGATATTAACTAATAATTTAATGATCGAATTGGGTTGATTTCTAGGAAATACCCTGGCTTGCAACCGGGCTGTATACAATCGCCAGCATTTGACCTTTTATCTATTCAAACTGCAATGCCCACACATTTGAGAATCGAGACAGATGAGAACATAAACGTAAGACTTGTTTGGGAATAGTCACGAGTAGCTCCAGATATAGGTAGTTATTTACCTAACAAGTGCGGAAAGTAGTACTTTTCCGCACGCGACGGCATTTGCACGAACGACGCGGAGCGGAGTTCGGGCAAGCCGTTAAGAGTTAGGTACAATATTTTTCCTACGAGTGTTTTTGTCCATCTTATTTATGAAAAAACAAGGTTTTTAATAAACAAGTTTTTATAATAATGCTACAAAATGACTAATAAGACAGAATAGTTACATAGATCATTTAGTTAGTCGTAAATTTCCTCATTTTCAACAATACAAAAATCGTGCGAAAATGTTAAAATCGTACGGAAAAGTAAAAATCGTGCGGGAAAGTAACTTTATTTTAAATCGTACGGAAAAGTACAACTTTCAAAACGAAAAATCATGCGGAAAAGTTACTTTTCCGCACGCAACTTTTCCTCACGCTCGTAGGAAAAATCTATTTCGATACCTCGATTAGAGTTACAAGCGGTGGTGATGGGAGCAGGATTAGCTAAGACTGTGAAAGACGATCTCGAATTAGATATTCATGAAGTATGATACTAAACCGACTTGATGATAGTACCACCGTGCTAGATAAAAAGCGACACGCGACTAGACTGAAACAATTCGAATCACACCGAATAGTGTAACCTTATTTTTAAACAAGGTACACTGCACCGGAGCTCTTCGTCTGGGAGCTTATGTATGGGGGTCGTGAAGTTGAGGAACTTTTTTTTAAATTGATGTTATTTCTGGGCGCCACCCGATCTGATAAAAGTTGTAAAACCAGGAATTAAAGTCTATGATGTTGCAAAATATTTCCAGGGGGAAGCAATATATAAACTTTTTATATAAAATAGCATTTAATAAAACGCATGAAAAATTAACATACTATTCTGTACGAAAGCCAATTTAAAACCCTATAGCCACTTTTCATATATCGCACGATGGAATTTTATATGCTAAAAACTAATCGCAAATGTCAATAATAATAATTATCGTGGAGTTCATATAATGTGCTATCATTTATCAGTGAATAATAGAATGGACATATTTGACTCAAAAACCTATGGTAGTAATAATTAACATAGATAAACTAGTATTTCTGAGTATTTATTCTCGAGTTAGAAATATTGTAAAAATAACCCTGTATATTATTTCAAATAACCCAATAATATTTGAAAGGAAATACGTATGAAAAAATAATTTGTAAATAAATTATAAAATCTGGCCTGATTATCCTGCGGTGTTTTTTTACTGCGTGTTCTTTCAGGCAGCTCCAGAAAAATTGTGCTTGGCATGAAATGTCGAAACCAAAATAGTTAAAGTTCAGTGGAAACTCTCGGACTAAAATACTTCTCCGACCAATGAGACCTGCCGGGAAATTCCAGCCAATGCTCCGTGATACAAATAAGTCTGTAGTTTCAGGATAAGTCTCCAGAAAACCCTGCGGGAAAATTTAAATGAAAATTCCAGTCTAGATTTAATGACTTGGTAGAAAACTATAGTAAACTATAGAAAACTAAGAAAAACAGGTGTAATCAATTACACAAAAAATGCTTCTACATAAAATGTAAAAAAAACTCACCCCTTGTAACCAGGAGGCTGCACTACACTATAGATATGAAATCTATCAAAAATTGAAAGTGATGTAGAAGATATGGCGAAATAGCAATGACAAATCCAATTAAGAAATATTGCACAATGCAATTTGCTAAAAGCCAGTTGGCACAGACACACTTTTATGAACCGAAAGTTAGTGCCTGTTCAAAGTAAAATTATTTTTATAATTTTTTTGAGGGATAGATTAAACGACGAAATCAGAAGATACAGAATCCATTATTTAAGAAATGTGATAATTATTGCAGAGATGATTTTTCTAATAAATCAATGATAGGAACAATATTCGCCCGTCGAGTCTAACCACTAGAATTATTAAAATATTATCAGTTCTGTCTATTATATTGTTGGCTGTAGTGAAGGCTTGATAATGAACTGAATTTCTTTATCAACTCTGCCTTAAAGGTTGGGTTCCGTTCAGGGGAAGAAATAACAAATAACTACCTCAATAGGTTGGTACATACAGGGTTGATCACTATAATTTTGGATATATGAACCAACCTTCTATTGAATATTCGTTGGCGAGAAAAATAAAACGTTACAATAGTAGTAATCCAAGATAGGAAACTAAATATGTTACCAATTTTCCATAACGTGTAGCTTATAAACAAATGTTAGGACGATGCTTATTGGTAATGAATATAGATGAAATATATCTATTATGATAATTTTTGGGTAGTTATAAATTTTCAAAATAAAACTCCTCAGAAGCACCGTTTTGAAACTTCAACTGCATGCAAATTATTGTTAATACTCAAAATATTGGGTTAGAAAAACAACTCAATTTCAGCTCGTTTTACGGTGTCCCGTGGTGAAACATATCCCCTTCTTCACATGATTTTTTGGGTTTTTAACCTCCCACAATCTGAAAATGAAATTTTTTTAACATGGGCGCCGCTAGTAAAAATTTCAGGGGGGGCAGCTTCTTTTATACTAAAGCTCAGATGTTATTTGAATCATTCGCAATTTACGTTCATTACGTTTGGACTATAAATACTAAAATCCAGGGGAGGGGAGTTGCCCCCCTTGCCCTCAAGTAGCGGCGCCCATGAATTTTAATGTTACAAAAATTAATTTCTTTCATGACAGCAGTCTTGTGAACGCAGTAACTTATCGGGCAAATTAATCAATTTGCTCTTCTACACTTGTACAGATTTCTTTGGATTAACATTTTTCCATTTTCAGATTGTGGAAGGATATAAACCCAAAAAATCATGTCAAGAATCGGATTTCCTCCACAAAATCAAACTTTCAATCAACATCCTCTTCTATTTCTGCTTCAATTCAATCAATTATATCTTGCTATTTTGTTACCACCTATGGATCAATCCATTCAATTCCCTCGACATTTCCGAGAGCCTTGTCCACTTTTAAGTGGTGAATCGTTCTTGAATATTTTTAGAAAGTGAACCTACATCGAGTAATGAAAATATTACTTCAAAAAAGGGCAAATTTTAAAAGGATATTTTATTGGGTCTGACAGCGATCGACGAAAAAGTATTGAGTTACGATTCAAATGTTGTTTCCGGATAGTATGAAAGATATATCATGAATACATGATATGGAGGATCCTTGAATGGAACAACCATTATGTTAAATCAGCTTCTGAGTGTTTGTGTTCCACTTTGAGATAGTGAAAGAATAATAAGCAGTTATCTACTTAAAATGTTTGGGACGGTTGTCGAATATTTATGCCTTCTCAATAAACGGCGGTTTAACAGAGCTGGGGAAAATAACGAACCAAAACATACGAGAATGACTAAAAAATGATGGAGTTCATTTTTTTAATCGTCTCATTAACATGTAGACGCGCAAAGTTCAGTGATGTATTTGTTTGGTACGTTTTGGCACGAGGTTCCAACCCCATCCAACAAAGACACAAAAAAAGAAATAAACGCTCGGAACATCCAGATAGAGACCAAATTAGAACAAAACTAGAAAGATGAGTTAAACCTTAGATTGGGTAATAGACCGTCAGATAATGACATATTTTGCTGACTCATTTTCTCGTTTCAGGGATTTTCACCACTGAAAATTATGTCAGTGTTGAGCTCAAAAAATGAAAATTTTGCTATCGGACGTGTGCTAGGCATATAGAAAATTAATTTTCCTCCTACAGAAAAAAATTGTTTTTTCCCAATTTTCTCGTTTATGGCATTTTAACACATCAATAGGTAAAACAATCTAATAGTGAAAAACCAAAGCCATAAGGTTTGCACGTACTTAAAGGGTTGAAATAAGGGCGCGATCTTGTAAAAAAATACTTGGTTGCTGATGCATTTTCTCGCTTATGGCAATCGACAGAATGAAATTTAATATTGTTAGGAACCCGAAATTTTTTTTCCATAAGCCGGTCTGCGGTGAACATTTTTTTCGTTTTCCGGCAAACTTTCTCGTTTATGACATTTGAACCATATGATTTTGATGATGGATAAACAACATAATAAAATTCCCATAAGCTTTGCATGTTCCTCAAGAAAAGCCATAAGTTGTAACGTTGTAGGAAAATTTGTAGAATTTTTTTTCATTTTCTCGTTGATGGGAATTGGCATGTAAGAAGAAAAATTTATTTCAAGACTAGAAAAAAAAGCCATAAGTCGGAAATATGATATCGATGTTTTATACAATGTGGCCATTTAAAATGGAAGCATACTTATAAAACATACATTTTTCATCCGACTGGATTGTTTTTTTTTTAATTGGGTAGATAATCAAAAAGTCCACTAATACACCTAATTTCATGCACGAATCTTCATTTTCATATGGCTTTGGTTTTGCACTATTAGATTGTTATACCTATTGATGTGTTAAAATGCGATGAACGAGAAAATTGGGAAAAAAACAATTTTTTTCTGCAAAAGGAAAAGGAATTTTCTATATGCCTAGCACACGTCCGATCGGAAAATTTTCATTTTTTGAGCTCAACACTGACATAATTTTCAGCGGTTAAAATCCCTGAAACGAGAAAATGAGCCAGCAAAATATGTCATTATCTGGCGGTCTATAAGGTATGATTTCTATTCTTGATAAGAGATACCGCTAAAATAGGCGAAAACGCAGTAAATTGCATACCTAACGAACAATCACTTCTTTCGTAAATACTCGAAATCAAGATAATACGTATGGAGTCTGATTTTACTCAGACCATCATCTGGGTCTTCTTGGATGAACATTGCACAAATATCTGTCAGATGTAATTCAATGTCCGTCGTGGTATTAGCCAGGGAAGTAGTTGTTTTGTCAGATGTTTGCCGCTGGGTACTAATCAACAGGATCACAAGGCCGTATCAAAATCCGCACAATTTACTCCCAAAACTCTGAAAATCCTCACAAAATCCTCCCAATTTTTTTCCAGCGTAATCGTAATGAAGTGAAGTGTCAAGTGTCACCTGTCATTTGTCAGTATAACTCATTTGAAATATACGGCCCAAAACTAAAAGGTCTCTAAAAAGTGAATAAACTAGCTTAAAAATCATAAAATATCAGTTAGAACAGAAGTTCTATCTTATACTTCATGTTCCGTGATCCACCCAAATATGATCACAGAAACTTCGGTCTTCTTTTAAAGTTTATTAAATTATTCTAAATGACCCATCGAAATCCTCACAAATATCCAATTTCTCCCCTTTTTCCCGGCAGAAAATACTCACAAAAGGAGTAATTACAAAACGGCAGCACTGCAAGGCACATTGACGATGGAATGAAACACCTAACAACTGTTTTACGAGTGAAGCTACAACAAAAAAGAAATAATTCTTGCTACGCATTCCAGGGAGAAGAAGAGGAACCCCAGTGAAGAGCAACGAGCAACCCCAAGGCACTAGTGATCTGCCATTCCTAGAAGATGTCACCTACCGAACTGTGGAAATTCTGAAGAAGAGGGAAATAAACCAACGAAGAAAATATTGGAATATTCAAGATCAGCAGAAGACAGCGGAGATTGACTCAAATCAGCAGAAGTTTACGGGACTCTTTGTAATTGTGGTATAAGTTTATATAGGAGAAACAAAGGAGAGCATTGGTACCCCCCAGTTATCCGACGGAGAACCCAATATCTAACTCAAAAACAACGAGATGTAGCAACGACGAAATATTTATCTACCCAGAACGTATCTAGAAGCCATAGAAATACACGAATACAAAAAAAAAAACTTCAACAGAAAGGGCCTACCTACCTACCAATGATCTGCCACACAGCATTCACAGGCGCCAAACCAAAGCTATGTCATCGAAATCGAGCAGAAACTACGCGCGAGTACACCCTCACAAAAAGTGCACGCCAAAACAGTATTGTTATTATTTTCTACGTTCATGCAAAAAACAAAACTTTATTGAACTATATTTGGTGGAAAAACACTTTATTGCACTGAGTGCAATAAAGACTTTATTGCACTCATCTGTCATTCTACTATAGCGTTCTGTCATCATGACAGACATAAACTTTCAAATCGACGCCAAATTTAGCCCATTTTCTGTGAGATTGTATTACGTTTTAAATAGTTGCATGTTTCATCATATTCATTATATAATGGACTATAAAATTACTAGAAAATGCAATTTGTTAAAAACAAAATTATTTCCTTCGAATATCATCTGAATTACACAAAATGCTTTTGAATTACTCTCAGCAGATAGATTTAAACAAACAATGTCTTCCTTACAGTTTAGTGCCACCTAAATGAAACATTTTCTGGTTTTTGCATGAACGTAGAAAAAATATTGTATGAAACTCGTACAAAAAGAGTTTATTGCACTCGACGTGTTGTCCAACTCGGCCTGATGGCCTCGTTGGACAATTTCACGTCGAGTGCAATAAACACCTACTTTTTGCACTTGTTGCATAAATAACTATTAGTTGAACAATTTTGAAAGCATATACTTAAACTAAAAAACATCCGAGTTCGATTAACCTTAACACCGATTCACGGTCAAAGGCAAGATAATTATAAAAACAATTGATTATGTCAAAAGCACATACCAATGAATCGAACGTGTTCGGTTATACTCATGCACGTATAATATCAACAAGTAATTCGAATTAAAAGGAACAATGGAAGAGATGAAGATCATCAGCGAAATAGCGCGGGTCCACGAACAAGTGCGGAAAGTAGTACTTTCCCGCACGCGACGGCAGTTGCACGAACGACGCGGAGAGGAGTGCGGAAAAGTTACTTTTCCGCACGCTCGTAGAAAAAGTCCTTTTCAAAGAAGCTCTCCTCTGAAAGATGTTCTCAGATATGTTGAGCATGTCTATTTGGTGAAAAACTGTTTATATTCATTTATATATTTGTTAACCATTGACTGGCCCCTTTTGAGCAACTATATGTCTAGTTGATAAGGCCTTTTTTGTACACCACGGTATTTTAGCAGATAATACAATCTTTTGAAAACTATAAGTGATTTGCCAGTTGTTTTATCAAATTAGGTTGACTAAATAGAAATTACTATAGATGGCTCTGTGGTCCACTTTCTAACTGGGTACTGGAGTTATCGTACCTGTGCAAATAGCAAATAGCGAATGGTTTTCAATTGCAGGTTCACGGATAAGACCAGTGGCTCTCCGTTCTGACCGGGTCTGCACTGATGATTGGCAGAACCGTGAAACTAATATGCAGATTCACCTGTTTTGATAAACATATGCTAGTTGTTACAGAAAGCATTGCAAATTATGTTATAGTAGGAAAACCGAGCATTGTAGGTATTGGGCAGAAGAGATTTGGCAGTTGTATGGGGCTGTTGAACCATTTTCTATTCGATGATTTATTTTCATGTCATGAAATTATTACCTTTGGACAAGTACGCCCAATTCCACTTGTAAAATATTCATTATTTCACACGATGTAATATAAACCCAGAAAATACGATGATCATTTTGGGACCAATATGGAAATTTCCTAAAATGTACGAGGGATGTTCCTAGGTATCCCAAATAAGTCCTTGGGAGATGACAATGTTACCAAACTCCGCTTCGTAAGGAAGTCCTCAGGATGTCCCATGCAAGTCATAGCGATGAAACAGGGATACAAATAGGTGACAACTAGGATCAATTCTGCATGATTGGATGATTGGGACGTCCCGGGGATGTTTATAGGTATCCCAAACGTGTCCCTGGGAGATGAAAATGTTACCAAACCGTGAATCCTTATGATGTCCTCAGGATGCATGTCTTATGACAACCATGGGATATCCTGTCTCTGGATGTACTTCCCACAATCATCTTTATGGTTAAAAATGCAGTTTAGGGTTAATCCGGAGATCATAATTTTTTTGTTGCATGTAGTAGTAGTTTAGTCCTTTGAAAGCATTTTTTTTTTCTCCCCTTGGATGCTGGTCCTTTCGCCAGCTGCACCTCAGCCTCTTGGGCTTTTTGTGCTTTCCGGGTTAGTTTTACATCACCCACTCCGTAACTCTAGTCCCCTGTACCAGTCTGTACAGGTTCTTCACCGGTTGGGTGTTTTATTCTTCGGAGGTTAGCCTAGGCTTTCCGAATATTGCCTGTCTCTTGCGGTCTAGTGCCTCGCATTCTGACAGTACGTGTTTGGCTGTTTCTGTTCCTTTACCACATTGTCTGCAGGAAAGTTCTCCGTTGTACAGTCCCATATTGTGCAGGTGTTTTCTCATTGGACTGTGACCAGTGAGAAGGCCCGTTATTGTTCTAACTTGATTCCTGCTCAACTTGAGCAGTTCTTCAGTTTTGTGTTTTGACGGTTCTTTGATAAATGTTTTCCCGTGGTGCATGAGAGGGGCTTCGTTCCATCTCTCTCTTTGTTTTCGTTTGACCCAGTCCCGAATGCATCCTCGAATGTCGGATTTGTTAATCCCGAGTGCGGGTTCTGGGCCAATATATGGAGTTGATGAGCCCTTTCTGGCTAACTCATCAGCTTTTTCATTGCCCTCGATGCCACAGTGTCCTGGAACCCACATCAAAATTAATTTGTTGTGTTCTGAGAGAACACTGAGTTCTTCGCGGCATTCCCATACCAGTCTTGATGTCACTTTCGGGTTCATAAGAGCCTTCAGTGACGCCTGGCTGTCAGTGCATATTTTGATCCGTGCGTTGCGCATTTCCCTCAGATTGATCTCTCTCGCACATTGCAAGATAGCGTACATCTCTGCCTGGAATACAGAGGTGTTTGTTCCTAGTGAGACGCTGATTTGGGAGTTTCTCCCCTCACTGTATATTCCAGCACCAGTTCCTTCCCTGGTTTTGGATCCGTCCGTATACCAGATCCTCTCTCCAGGTTTGCCCCTGATGTTGTCATCTGTCCATTCCCTTCGATCTTGTATAATAACCTCGAAGTTAATGTTAAAGAAGTACCTAGGAACCATGTGGTCCGTTGGTTTCATTTCGAGAATGTTGCCTCCCACTATTTCCTTAATCTTATTGTGATCCGATCTGTTGCTCGTATTTTGTTGCCTTAGAAGTCCCATTCTTGCCTCTCCCATGATTGTTATGTCAATCGGTGGGAGGTCCAACAGTACTTCCATGGCTGTTGTTGGTGTTGTTTTCATAGCTCCCGTTATGCTAAGGCATGCAAGTCTTTGTACCTTGCTCAACTCAGCTGTGGCTATTTTTTGTGTTATCTTTGTCCACCAAACCAAAGATGCGTACGTGATCATGGGTTTCACCACAATGTTGTATATCCAATACACCATTTTGGGATTTAGCCCCCATGTTTTACCGTGTGCCCGCCTGACTGTCATCAGCGTCATTTCGGCTTTCTTCTTCACTTTTGCCAGCTTTGAAAGCATAAAAATGAAAAACCCTTGACAGTCTCGATTCCTATAAAAAGACATCCATCGGATTCAATCAAATTCTCACTCATATATACTTATATTTCGGGTACTAAAAAGACAAAATTATTTTTTCTTTAAACAATCAACCACACACATTTCTCTATCACTTGGTTTCAGCCATTTATTTCTTTTTCATTAGAAATTCCTTTATTTTTATTTTCAATTTTTTTTTCCGAAAATTCGGCCTTCTGAAATTTCGGAAAAAAAATCACTTTTTCATTGTAAAAAAATGATGTGAAAGGGAATATATGTGTTGTAATAAATATACTTCAAACAAGAATGAATTTTACATGTTTTCATTGTCCGGAATGGAAAGTTTGTATTTATTTTTGAGCTTTCACAAAACCAAACTACCACATGCAAAAAAAAGAGATCCGCGAATTATCCCTGGACTGCAATATGGCATTCGATCATAGAGAACGGTCAGTGAGAATGAATAACGACTAAATGAATGAAAATATTTGTAAAAATATATACAGGGTGTTATGTAATAAGTGTCCGATATTTAATAGGACGATTCCTCAGTTCTTTATAAGGTAAAAAGTTTATATAAACATGTGTCCGCAAGGCCTTCAGTTTTGAGATAGAGGGTGTTGAAAATTTATTTTTATTTTGGTTTTTCGTGAATAAATTTTGAAATAATGTCGATATTTGAACCAAAATTGGTATTTGGGGACTTTTCAATGTGAGAAATTCAAATTTGATCTCTGTTTGGCACTTTATTGTTGGCGCCATCTACAGGTCTTTGTCTCTTTTGGGGAGTCACAACTTTTTCGTGCATGTATGTATCACATTTTCCAGAAAAAAAACATATTCCACTATCATTTTTACGTGAAAAAGGAATACTTGTCAAAAGTCGCTACAAGCAGCCGTTATCGAGATATTTTAATTTAAGTCAACCGTTGCATCCATCCGCCTTCTCATTGATTCGCGAACTCTTTGAAAATTAAAGAATCAAGTAAGCTAGTAAGTTTATTCCAATGTTTTTTTTGTGCTGTCATTTCAAAAATTATATCTTGACGCATAGTTAAATAGTTTTATTTGTTACTAGTGTGATTATTTTATTGAAAATGGTAAACTTCACCGATGCAGAGTATGCTCATATACATTTTACATACGGTCTTGCTAACGGAAATGCATATGAGGCTAGACGTTTATATCAGGAGCGTTATCCGAACCGCACAACTCCTACTTCAAAAACCTTTTCAAGAATTCACACTCGGTTATGGGAAACAGGAAGTTTTGAGAAAGCTAGTTAGTCATCTGTCGGGTGCACATCGGACGGTAAGAACCCCAGCAACCGAAGAAGCAGTTCTTAATCTGGTAGGAGAACACCCGGAAACAAGCTCCAGGAAAATAGCGCTGACGTTGAACATTTCTCATGTTCTGGTATGGAAAATTTTAATTGATAATTTGTTATATCCCTACCATATTCAGAGACTTCAGGCATTCCTCCCTCGTGACTTTCCGTTACGTATCAACTTCTGTCGTTGGTTTCTACAACGCTTTATTCAAAATCCTTTATTTGAAAATCAAATCCTGTTTACCGACGAAGCAAATTTCTCACGCAACGCTATACGCAATTTTCCAACAATCATTCGTGGTCAGAGGAAAACCCCCATGCGATACAGGAATCACATTTGGGTGTGGGCAGGAATCCTTGGAGATTATCTGATAGGCCCATTCTTTATTCCGGGGAGATTAAACGGAGAGAGATATCGTCATTTTCTTGAAGCAGATTTGCCTATTTTACTGGAATATGTGCCGCTTAGACTACGACATGAAATGTGGTTTATGCGTGACGGTGCCCCGGCACATTTTAGCATACAAGCGCGAGAATTCTGAGACCAAACTTTCGGCAACCGTTGGATAGGTCGGGGAGGGCCTCAATCATGGCCCCCTAGGTCACCAGACCTTAATAGTTTAGATTTTCTCCTGTGGGGACATCTAAAATCCTAAATTCACCAGACACCTATCCAAAATAGAGAAGAATTAAGAAATGGAATAATTAACGCATGCGGATCGATTCAAGATACTCCAGGAATTTTCCAAAGAGTGCGAGAATCAATGAGAAGAAGACTGGATTGGATTAGATTAATATTCAGTGTTCCGTTATTTATGGTTTATTGGGAATTAGCTTTTGAAATGTTTCTAGGTTAAATAAAAAAACAAAATCTTTTTTTTTCATTTTTGGACAAACGCATACATCGATTAATTTAAATTAAAATATTTCGAAAACGGCTGCTTGTAGCGACTTTTGACAAGTATTCCTTTTTCACGTAAAAATGATAGTGGAATATGTTTTTTTTCTGGAAAATGTGATACATACATGCACGAAAAAGTTGTGACTCCCCAAAAGAGACAAAGACCTGTAGGTGGCGCCCCCTACAATAAAGTGCCAAACAGAGATCAAATTTGAATTTCTCACATTGAAAAGTCCCCAAATAGCAATTTTTATTCAAATATCGACATTATTTCAAAATTTATTCACGAAAAACCAAAATAAAAATAAATTTTCAACACCCTCTATCTCAAAACTGAAGGCCTTGCGGACCCATGTTTATATAAACTTTTTACCTTATAGAGAACTGAGGAATCGTCCTATTAAATATCGGACACTTATTACATAACACCCTGTATAGTTTCTCAAATTTTTTCCATGAAACAAATAGAATAAATACAAATTTCTGCTTGAATTAATAAAAAAAAAAAAATGAATATTTGCAAGATCATTTTCTTTTTTTAGAGAGGCAGCCAACTCTAATGAATGTTTGCCTCGGTTTCATTCCTCAATGAAGCCTTTGTCTTGATGCCTTCTGAAAAAAAAAATAGTAATTTATGTTTCAAGTGAGTAAAGTGATACTTTTTTTTACGAGTAAGAAATGTTGACGCACGACGCCGTAGGTGCACTTTTTTTTACACTTTTCCGTTTAATAATGAAATCGTATGTTGATAGTGAAATATTTAATACTTTACGCACACAAACCACACAAAAAAAGTGCACTTTTTTTGACAGTTGTAAAAAAAATATTTCAAATTCACTTTTACACATGTATGTATGGGTGTATGTGGGTGTTTGTATGTATTTGTCTGCCAACCCTTATGTCTCTTCCGCTTTGGTTTCTCAACTCTTATTAAGAATGCTTTATCCACTTTTCTCAGCCATAGGTTCATATTCGTTAGTCAATCCTGATATAAGATTGATGAATAAATTCAACTCGCCTCAAATATCAGTCCTAAACGAATAAACACTTAGCACAAACTCACTCACAACTGCCTACTAAAATGGCGTTCTTACATCGGAATAATTCGGTTTGGTTCGTGTTCATCACGAGTGACGACATTTCGTGCAGTGGTGCCAACTAAAAATGACACATGTTGTCCCACCGACATTATGGATACTAATCGATATGTCCTAAGGAAGTATATGATAAGAAGTACTGAGGACGTGCTTAGGATGCTGTTCCTGAGGACGTTCCACCATAATGAACCACGATGAATTGAGGATATTCTAAGGATGTCATCTGGACACAGTTTCAGAATGTCCAGAGGAACCAGTTGTGAAGTTCACGGGTCCTGATTCGGACACTGATTTGAGATGTCATACGGAGCCAGTTGGGAGTATTTACAATATCCCACGAACATTGATGGGATAAATATTCGGGATGTCCTGTGGAAGAGACGGATGATTAAAAGGGGAATTCCTGAGGACATTGTATGCTATCTGGGAAGTGAATAACTAGTACACTTTACCGACCACGGGCGCATTATGTCCCGCGGGCCGTTACACATCATTTCATGCAAGACCATCACGAATCAAAATCATTTCTTATTTCTTATTGAAAGCTGCGTTACAGCATTCGCATCGCTAAGAAAACAAGTATTCATTTAAGAATGGGTGGTTGGTTCAAAGAACTATCTGGTAACTATCATTACTTACAAAGGTAAGGTTAAGTAATGACCAAGGAGTTTTCTGCTGTTTTCTTCAAACTAATCTCACGTTAATGTCTTGAAAATGAAAATAAATATTTTCGAAAGCTCGACAATTTAACAAAGAGTTGTTTTTTACCAGGCCACTTTTTCTGACTGCAACCCCAAAGGATATATCTCATTTCACTGAGAATATTCTGAGCTTAATTAGTTTTGTTCAACTAGTCCAGTCAAGAGACTACCTCTCTCGATATATATACAGTGTGTCCCACTTTCAGCAGCCACACCATCGTATTTTCTTGACAGTAAAGTGATTTCAAAATTTGTTTTTTATTATGTATAGTACTCGGAAATATCTACCTTCAGGTTTATAAAATATTCCTATATCCATTTTCCATGGCTACCTACACCAATTGAAAAGTGAAAAATTGGGATAAACATTCTAGGCATTTTTTTATCGCAGAAATAACACCAGATTCTGTTTGAGAACACCCTAAAACCCCCAAATCTCAGTGCTAATTCATCAAAATATACAGGGTGTCATCTGTAACTAACAACATTTTTTATTTGTTATTCATCCGTAATGTTTGGTTGATTTCGATTTTTATTTCCTTAGTCATGAGGATCCTAAAAATGTTCAAAGAATGCTTGTAGGGAATATTCGAATATTACTTTTTCATGGCTACCTACGAGCAAATTGAAAAGTGAAAAATTGAGAAAAACATAGTAGGGATTTTTTTATCGTAAAAATAACACTAAATTCTGTTTCAGAGTACTCTGAAACCTGCAAATAGCAGTTCTTGATTATTTAAAATATACAGGGTGTCATCTCTAACTAACATATTATTGATTTTTATTCATCCCTAATGTTTGGTTGATTTCGAATTTTTTTTATATAGTCATTAATTACTTGAGAATGTTCGAATAATTCTGTAGAAAATATTCAAATATTACATTTTCATGGCTAGCTATGACCAGTCGAAAAGTGAAAAAATGGGGAAAACACATCAAGGATTTTTGTAGCACAAGTACGTAACAGCAGATTCTGGATCAAGACACCCTGAAATCCCTAGAACATAAATCATGAATCAAAAAAATATATAGGGTGTCATCTATAGCTGGCAAAATTGGTAACGCTTATTCATCCGTAGATTTAAAAAAACTCTTCTCCAGTCGTAAAGTACCCAAAAATTGTCAGTATACCACTTTTTTATGGCTAGATATGATCAGTTGAAAATTGAAACGTTAGGGAAAATATAATAAGATTGTTTTATCTCCGAGCTAACACCAAATTCTCGTTCAGAACACGCTCAACAAGATTTATAAATAGATGTTACCATTTACAGGATGATATCGTGTTTAATTTCCTGACCCGGGCAACGGAATCTGGGGCTTTGCGGTATATTTTCAATCAGGATCTCGGTGATAGAAGGATGTTTACCCCAATTTTTCAATTTTCGACTGGTCATACCTAGCCATGGAAGTATAATATTATTTTCCACAGCAACAATTGAATATTTTGGGTACTTTTTGACTGGAGAAGAAATTTTGAGAAAGAAATTAACACTACGGATAAATAAAAGTTATGCCAGCAACCTTGCATATTTTTAGAATAAAGTATAGAGGAGGGGCTCTCAATGTCTAATCCAGAAATCGCTGTTACTTCTGTGCTTGAAGTATCATTAAAGTGTTTTCCCCATTTTTTCACCCCTCAACTGGTCATAGAAAGCCATGAAACAGTAATATTTGGTTATTTTTTATAGCAATAATTGAACATTAGGTAAGTACCTAATTTGTTACTATAGACATAATTTTGAAAATCAACCAAACATTACGGTTGAATACAAATTAAAAATGTTGCTAGTATGTAAGACACCCTGTATATTTTAATGAGATCTGGGGCTTAAGCATGTTTTGAGCCAGAATCTGATATTAGTTTCGAAGTAAAAAATCTTTTAGTATGTTTTTCCCAATTTTTCAATTTTCAACCGGTCATAGCAAGCCATGAAAAAGTAACATTTGGTTATTTTCTTTAGCATCAATTGAACATATTTAGGCACTTTGTGACAAAAGAAAAAAAAATCGGAAGCAACCAAATTTTACGGATGATAAACAAATAAAAAATGTTGTTAGTTACAGATGACACCCTGTATATTTCGATGAATTAGCACTGGGGGTTTGGGGGTTTTAAGGGGTTCTGAAACAGAATCTGGTATTATTTTCGCGATAAAAAAATGCCTAATATGTTTTTCCCAATTTTTCACTTTTCAATTTGTCGTAGGTAGCCATGGAAAATGGATATACGAATATTTCATAAACCTGAAGGTAGATATTTCTGAGTACGATACGTAATGAAAAACAAATTTTGAAATCATTTTACTGTCAAGAAAATACGAGGGTGTGGCTGCTCAAAGTGGGACACACTGTATATATATATATATAACTTATGAAACAAGTATATCATTGAAAATCAACTAACTTTTGTGCATAAAATTTTGTATGTAAAACGTGCCTAAAATGCGTTTATGGCCTTCGGCTGACGCCCTCGGTTGATCGGGCCATCATCCACGCCGCAACGCATAAACGCCTACTTTACACCCTTGATATATAAATAATTATTGTATTGATATAATTTCTATCCGTTGATAGTCATGGCTTGAATGAAAATTAATGAAAAATTTCCGAAAAAGTCGAAAACAAAGACACATTTTCTACTAGCCCTATATATAAATGCTAGGCCAATTTGGAATGTATATCATCCACTATCAATTTATATATACGAAATCGTTCTGCCGCATTCCGAATTGACAATTTAAGAAATAACCTAACTACCTTATTCAACGAGAATAATTTGAAAATTTTCAGGCAATCATCAGAATTTCTACTCTCGTCATGTTTCACGAATAACATTTTTTTTTCCTAAATAGCATTTCCCTGTCTCGTGCTGAATAAAAAATGAGGACCACTATAATTTCGAATCTGGCATTTTCCTCGTGTTCAGACCCGACAACAACAAGAACGTTATGAATTTTTTATCTGTATGTTAGATGCATCTCTGAATTAAAGTGAGAATATTTCCACTTGAATTCCAGGAGCCATCGCGAATTTTCACTAACCTGCGTGAGCATTTCCATGGTTCATTTGAAAATAAACATGCTTTGACATGACAAATGCTTGTTGTGAAACTCAAATGGTGAGTTTATCATTTCAAATTTCCGAACGTTATTCCTTTCTTCATTTGAAGGGACTCATAAATTAATCTCAGTGCGAAACGATAAGTCTTCCACAATTAATAATAATTATTATTGTTATAGGAGTGGTGTATTACCATCTACGATACTCGTTGGGTATAGACAAGACACCGGTGTTGCCTCATACTCCGGGGGATTTTGATCGAGAATGAGAATGTCTAATCTATTGAAACTGAGTAGTTTCATCAGACAAATAGAGTTTTCGGCTCCTGGTGAAACGAACCCGAAAAGGAGGAAGAATTGACTAAATATCGAGAGTTACTTTTGAACTTGAACTAATTTGAAAGTTATACCGGCTTGCCATGATACAGCAGAAATCTCAACTAGAGGAATGAAGAAGGCCGTCATTCTTAGTTCGCTCCGTCTACTCAGGGCACATGATTCTCGAGCCTTATGATCACTCACCCCAAGGGCGGGCGCGAACAGGCGTGGGGAATGACTATCTGGGTAAATTACACCAACGCGCCCTCCGGATGTATCGGGGCTCAAGAGACAGGGCTCGACTGTGATATTCCCATAGAAATTATAATATATATACTTACTCTAGAATGCCAATTCAATGGGACGAAAGTGTTGTAAAAAGTTCGATGCATTATTTAGTGCGCATGATCAGGACCAGTTTCATTCATAGCAGGGTGGGTTTCAGTGAGATTTTTAAATGATTCATGATTTTGAGTAAAATCGATTTGATAATACGTTGGTGTCAGGGCAGTCTATGAGACACGAAAAGTTTTGGTGGGCATACCTATGTTGTGAAACTGATTATATCCGAGAAATTCATCTAACAAAATAACAATGAAAAAATATATCTTGAGTAGGTAACTATTGGTGACGTTTCTGAAATATAACTATTTTATGATTTTTTTTAAAGTTCTGATTCCCACGGAAAGAAACATCCTGTATTGTTCAGAGAACATCGTGAAAACCAAAGGAACGTAGGTATGAATTGATGTTCTGGGAAACAGATGTTCGGCATGTCTCCAAAGTGACGCATATGAATGTGCTGAGGACTGGAGCTCGACGGGTCAGTCTCGAGGGGACCGCTAACGGTGGAACGATTGATAATATTTCGGAAGAGCATCGTTCATGGAAATATCTATAAACACAGACAGATCGCCAACCTTTCTGCGATGTTCCAGAGGAGTGAGCTAGCTTGTGAGTGAAGTTGTTGGATCACCATTCTAGAATTATTGCCAAGTGCGTATTTATTTCATTCACGAATTTTCCCCGTTCTGCATTCACTGGCTGATATCGGAGCTTTGGAAAAGAAAGAGGTATGAAGAGTACTATCATCTGCAAAGCTGATTACTGGATATGAGGTAGCTCCCAACAAATAATTGATGTGACGAAGGAAGTGTTGGTGCTAGAACTGATCCTGCGGAACACAACTGGGGAGGCAAGCCATAAGATGAATGATTCATCCAGAAATATCCCAGTCCTATTTTCAAAATATTAAATTGGAATCTGAACTGAAAATAGGATACAACATTCAACATAATTATATTAATTAAACTAAAGGTTTAGTTAAGCAATATGCACATCTTTGCACTTGGCTATTCATATTCAAGTAGGACTTATTAAAAATAATGGATTCCAGGAATATTTCCTTTATTTCCACACCATAGAACCAAGCACGTCAACATTGTCAAAATTAAAATTTCACTACAGAAAAACCCGTTCTATCGATCTAAAATATTTCCAGCATTGCCGCTACTATCAAAAAGTCCTAGCAACTTCGTTTTTTTAAATAGAACATCCCATATATTAACAAATTTTTAGAATCGCTCTTTCATTATAATACTTTTTTGTTGATAATGTCCTATACCTACCTCTATCGATTTTCAAAATAAAAAATAATTTGTGTTAAATATGGTCCAAAACATAGCCATAATTGAACCTAAGTACACCAGTACTTGCAATTCATGAAAAGTTCATTTTTTTATTTGTTTGGACAAACTCGAAATATTCAACTGACACCAATAAATCGAATCCATATCATACAGGGCGTGCTAAAATCACTATTATTTCAGTTATGCATAAAAGTGGTCAAAAGTTCACTTTTTCAAATGGAACCCCCTGTATGTTACTCGATAAATTGAAAGGTGGTGAAAAATGCTTAAAGATGTCCCTATTCCAAAATCATCAAGTTTTCTGAAAAAAGCAGTTTTGTGTGAAAAGAAAATATTTTTAAAAATATTCAAACGACGTTCTTATGAAATTATTGATTATACACTGATAGTGTGATCGTATCATTGCCAGAACTAGCCGAAAATTCCACCAAATGTATACTGAATTAACACCAATGAACGAGAGGAAGTTTGTGGGATTACAAAATAATTTCCTTAACTATTACTTAAAGTTAGAAGCGCTCCAACATTACCAAAACCTGTTACTTTTGATGAGAACAAATATTGTTAAGGTTTCAGCATAATTTTATGCATATCCAGAAGCTTCCACTCGCAGAGCAAAAAAAAACATTTGGGTGTATCACATGCTTCAGTACAACGAATTTTGGAAAATCACGAAATGCATCAGTATAAAGTTAAGTTCAAGCTCTCAAAACAGAGTACTTTGAACGTAGAGTGCATTTTTGCTCAATTCTTCTCAATATACAGGATGATCGGGAATTTTTCTCAAAAATAATTTGGAGCAACGAATCAAAATTAACGAGGGATGGAATTTTCAATAGAAGGAATAAACCTTTTTGGAAAGATCATAATTCTCATGTGATAAAAGAAATGGGTTTTCAAGAAGATGTATTTTGAAGAGCTTTTTTATTTACAATGACACAGTAAATGCTGAGAGATACCTCCAAATATACAGGATGACTGATACCGATTTTCTCGAAAGTTTGCCTTCTATAGAAATTCGTGGTTTCAACTGGACGGAACGCGGAGCTCATTCCACCCTTGATATTTTCAGGAAACGTCACGAAATGTTTGACGATCGTTGGTTTGTTCGTTTAGGGCCGTGGGATTGACCACCGAGATCACCTGGTCTCATGCCACGTGACATTTTTATGGGGTGTTAAAATGTTTACAATGTAATTGACAGCATTATCACCTGGTCTCATGCCACGTGACATTTTTATGGGGTGTTAAAATGTTTACAATGTAATTGACAGCATTATTTTTATTCCTCCTAATTCTGTTATTTTCTGTACTTTCACATGTTATAGCCCAGAAAATCTAAGTTTTCACCTAGAAATGTGAGCTAATTTTTGGTACAGTTGTTCCCTTGAATCTTTGAGCCACAGTTAATGAAATCATTTTGTAATCTTACTAACTTCCTCTCCTTCATTTGGGTTAATTCAGGTTACATTGGTTGAATTTTCTGCTAGTTCTGGCAAAGATTTGATCACATTGTTCATGTGTAATAAATAATTTCACAAGAACTTCGTTTGAATAATCGATATTTGCATTGATTTTGGGAGATATTTCGAAACACCGTCAATAACTATTTGTAAATGACTTAAAAGTCACCAATGCTTGATATTTCCACGGCTACCTAAAATCAAATTCTTTAAAAATATTTTTTCCACAAAAACGGTTTTATTACGAAAACATGATGATTTAGGTATAGGGACATGATATGTCATCTCAAAGCATTTTTCATCATCTCTCGATTTATCAAGGGGTTAAATTTGAAAAAATTAACTTTTGACCATTTTTATGTATAATAGAAATATTAGTAATTTTAGCACGCTCTGTATGATATGGAGTCGATTTATTGGTGTTAATTAAATATATTGAGTTTGTCCAAACTATCATAAAATTTTCAACTTTTCATGAATTGGGAGAACCGATAGAGATAAGTATAGGGTATTATTAGCAAAAAAGAATTAAAATGAAAGAGTGCCAAATATGCATTAATATATGGGGTGTTTTATTTAAAAAAATAAAGTTGCTAGGATTTTTTGATAGAATAAGTGGCAACGTCGCAATTCTAAAAATTTCAGATCGATAACATTTATGTTTTTCGTTTAAAATAGATAAATAGATTTTTGCTGTAGTCTTAGATACTATATGATTTATGGGAAAAACCACTCAACAGAGTGAAAAACAATTCAATTTTCCACAAAAAAATTCCCAGTAATTTCTTCTGAAATGCGGGCGTTTCAGGTTCACGTTTACCCACCGCTTAAAGTTCTGGCGGAGCCGAATATTTGATTGGTCATGACTCTCCTAAAAATGATCGAAGGAGGAAAACGAAAAGTTCATATCGTTTCTGAAGACTCCTACTTTTTCATGCAAATATAATATGCGAGTATTTGAGTACCTAAAATGTGTTTTGTCGCACTTCACGGAGATGTTTGCGGATGATCCGAAAATCATGAATAATTTAGTAAATATGGAATCATTATACTGAAGCAGCAACCGATACCCTCTTTGGACTATATGCAACAATTTTAAAGTAGTGCGACAGGTCCCATTATACATGCAAAAAAAAATACTTTGTTTTACTCTTGCCCTATATTCAACTTATCCATAAAACCGGCATTCTCTTCAGTAAATGTTGAAAATTATCGCTTATTCATATCATGCGTGTATGTGTAATAACACTATTGTGAAGTGCAAACCTCAAGCTTGAAATCACTTACTTTATATTTTTATATAGGATGTGTATGAGCGATTATTTTTATCATTTACTGAAGGAACTGCCGGGATTATAGGTGAGTTGAAAACTGAGGCAGGAGTGAAACCCAGTTTTTTCTTTGGCATGTATAAGTGAGACTTGTCTCACTAGTCTAAAATCGTTGCATATGGTCCAAAGAGGGTACTGATTCTTGCTTCATTATAATTATTTCATATCAACTAAAATATCCATGACTTTTGGATCCTCCGTGAATATCCTAGAAGGGTTATGTGAAGTGAGACAAAACATATTTTAGGTACTCAGATACTCACATGTTATATCTGCATGAGGAAGTAGAAGTCTTCAGGAACGATACACACTTTTTCATTTCCTTCTACTATAATTTTTATCAAAGTTATGACAAATCTAATTTTCGGCCCTGTCTGAACTTGCGTTTTCTGAGAAAACGAGCGTATTTCATAAGGTATTAATTACTGAATATCAATCTGGTGGAGAATTGAATTATCTTTCAACATACCTATCGAAATAATTTTTTGATGAATCTTATATTTTTTGAAATAAATTGAAAAAATAGTACATTGTTTACCGGGTAGGAAAAGCTTAACATTCCTGGGCGACTGTGAAGATTGCTAAGTCGAGGCGCAAGCCGAGACTTAGCAACACAGAGTCCAGGAATGTGGCTTTTCCTACGAGGTAAACATACTATTTTTCCGCAAATCGTTTAAAATTCGACAGATATTGATTGATTTAAAAAAAAAACGCGATAATTTTATTCCCAAATAAATGGTGCTTTGAAATTCCTTATAAAATTACTTGGGCTACTATGGAAACGTATTGAGGTTGAATTGTCAAACTTGACGTTTATAAATTTAATTGCTGGTGTTCTCGAAAGTAAAATGATAAGTGATGATGAAATTTCCATTCCTGGGACTCCTCCAGAGCTGGTTGAGGCAGTGAATACTGCTTCATTAGAATTATTGCCAAAGAAATCAAGAGAAAAGTACGAAAATGCATACAGACGTTTTATGGATTATCGCATGAGTAAAAATACGAGTTCTTTCTCAGAAAATGTTGTAATGGCATACTTCCTAGACCTTTGTTTGAAGATGAAATCTTCAACATTATGGGCCAATTATTCAATGCTGAAGTCAACCCTTGCAATTAAACACAATGTAGATATATCTACATACTCAAAACTTCGTTCTTTATTGAAACGGCAAGCTCAAGGTTATAGGGCAAAGAAATCTAAGATTTTAACGAAGGAAGAAATTTAAAAATTTATCCAGGAAGCTCCACATAAAGAAAATTTAATGATTAAGGTAATTTACAAGGTTTTAATTTCTATTTAGATTATACCTTTATTTATTTTTTAGGTGGCTGTAATATTTGGTATTTCTGGGGCCTGTAGAATGAATGAGTTAGTCCGAATGACTGTACACGATATAGAAGACCTAGAATCTAAGCTTTTAATCAGCATACCTGATTCGAAAACTAACAAACCAAGATCATTTGTAATTAATCAGATCTACTTGAATGTTTATCGAAAGTATGTTTCGTTAAGACCAGAAAATATGAACAGTGACCGATTTTTCTTTAAATATCAAAGCGGAAAGGGTTGTAGACAAGTGGTAGGAATTCATCAATTTAGAAAAATGCCCAAAATAGTTGCTACTTATTTGAACTTGGTAAATCCGACAGAATATACTGGTCACTGCTTTCGTCGGTCTTCTGCAACAATATTGGTTGACTCTGGTGCCGACATAACTAGTTTAAAGAGGCATGGCGGATGGAAGTCATCAAACGTTGCTGAACGATATATCGAAGAATCGCTTAACAATAAGGTTGAGGTGGCAAATAAAATTTTCACAGTACAAAATATTCAACAAAATAACCCTACCACTCCGCATGTTGTCCAAAATGTTTCTCATAGTTCTAACAGTGTTCCTCCAATGTTCAATAATTGTACTAACTGTCAAATTACTGTAAATATAACAAATTGATCTTAAAAATGTATTCAGCAATGACTTGATGTTTTCAAAATATAAATTAATTCCTTATAAGCAATGTGTTTTCAATCATTTATGTAGAACACTAACAACTGTACGGAAATATCATTTCCTTACAATAAGGAAATGACATTTCCTTACAGTAAGGAAGTCCTGACTTTTTCTTCAAGAAATTTTGACAGGAATGTCAAAATTTCCTAGCGATTTGCGGAAAAGTATATTTTTTTAAATGAAAAATTTTTTAGGTTCCACCCCTGATTTTTTGGTGAACATTTTTTTTTTCTAATAATACATGATATCGAGGTGTCATGTCTTCACTTTTGGCTCGGCTTTGTCTCTCGTTACTGGATTAAAACGGGCCAGCCCATTTTGTGAAACGAACACTAATATAAAAATAAAATTCCAACTGCAACTTGACAACTCAGAATTATTTTCTACATCTTGAAGAATGAAGTTCTGTCATGTCCTTTTCACGGCTCAGTCGGGCTCAGTGAAAGACATCAGTGAGAATCTTTAAGACATTAATAGAATTCATTCATAACTGTAGCTGTATCAGATTTTCATTTTCTCATAATTATCTTCATCATTTCGAAGAATAATTTCCAGGAATGCCTAATGGGATTTCACTCTAACCTCTAGGCCATTTATAAGGACAAGAAAGATAAGAGGATTCCTTAAATAGGTAGGTACACCATATACGATTCTGAAATGCGGTGAAAAGCTGTTTTATAAGTTTTGTGTGGAAAACCGGAAATGAAATTCTTGGTAAAAGGGTGCTCGTGTGCTAAAGGAATATTTATAAATAATCCTGAGGACGATGTTTTGGATAGCATTTTTTCCATTATGGTATGTGTCGTGTATTCACTTTTAAAGAGAACGTTCCATCTAATCTCTTTGCAGTATTTATATTTTACGGTTGTTTGCTCTTTGAGAAACAAAATAAACATGGGGAGACTACCTCCATCTCAAACCAGATAAAAAATGTATACATAAGAAAAGCATGCGGTTTTTTATGAATCAAATTTTGGGTTAATGGCAATATTGATAAGGACCTAATGATACAATAAAAATATAAAAGATTGAAGAGACACATATTTATTTTTTTCGTTTAAAAATAAATAAATAGGTTATAGCTGTAGTCTTAGATGCTATATGATTTATGGGAAATACAAAAAAATTCCTAGTAATTTCCTATGAAATGCGGGTGTTTTCTCAGAAAACGTGTTTGAACGCCAACATCAAATTTCAGGTTCACCCTTACCCGCCGCTGAAATTTCTGGCGGAGCCAAATATTTGATTGGTCCTAACTCTGCTAAAAATGATCGGAGAATGAAAAGAAAAAGTTCATATCGTTTCTGAAGACTCCTACTTTCTCAAGCAAATATAATATGCGAGTACCTATTTGAGTACCTAAAATGTGTTTTGTCGCACTTCACGGAGATGTTTGCGGATGATCCGAAAATTATGAATAATTTAGTAAATATGGAATCTTTGGGCTATATGCAACAATTTTAAAGTAGTGTGACAGGTCCCACTTATACATGCAAAAAAAAAATTGTTTTACTTCTGCCTCATTTTCAACCTACCCAATAAAAATAGCTTAATAATCTTGCATGTATACCTATTTAATAACACTTTTGTGAAGTGCAGACCTCAAGCTTGAAATCACATACTTAATTTTTTATGTAGGATGTGTATGAGCGATTATTTTCAACATTTACTGAAGAAATTGCCGGGATTATAAGTGAGTTGAAAACTGAGGCAGGAGTAAAACCCAGTTTTTTCTTTGGCATGTATTTGACTTGTCTCACTAGTCTTAAATCGTTGCATATGGTACAAAGAGGGTACTGATTCCTCCTTCTGTATAATTATTTCATATAAACTAAAATATCCATGACTTTCGCATCCTTCGTAAATATCGTAGAATGGTTATGTGAAGTGGGACAAAACACATTTCAGGTACTCAGATACTCACATGTTATATTTGTATGAGGAAGTAGAAGTCTTCAGGAATGATATGCACTTTTTTTTTTACTTCTACTATAATTTTTAGCAGAGTTATGACAAATCTAATTTTCGGCCCTGCCTGAATAGTCCAATTAAAATCAAGGTAAAAGGTCCTGAAATTGCGAAACGGATGAGACCACTTGTCCCCGACGTATTTTGGGCCGCTGATCACGAAAATGAGGGTTAAAGCTACCGCCAGTGGTTGGAACACCCTTAAAAATGCAAAAAACACCCCTAAATAAGGGGTGTTTTTCGAGTATTTTCGTTATTTTGCAAATTTAGTCATCCGATTTGTTGTTGGGGGCGGTGATTACGAAAATGAGGGTGAAAACTTGCATTACACTTTTAGTCGAAAAATACCCCTTGTTAGGGGTGTTTTGTTCGATTTTGGGGGTGGTTCGAGCATTGCGGCAAGTTGTAACCATCATATTCGTAATCAGCGCCCCAAACAACATATAAGATTTCTTAATTGGCAAAAACACACTTTTAGTCGAAAAACATCCTGGATTGTAGACATTTCGGAGATTTCTTAAGGGCATTTTGTCAGACAGGTGAATATGCAACTTTGCCAGTGGTTTAACTATTTCGTATCTCTCATAGTTTTCAAAAACCCAATGCTAGAGATCGAATATGGAACACGAACAAAAAATTCATTCCGTTCAAAACTCTCCGTGTCTGCCACGATGCCTCAACGAACTAGGAATTTATATCTAAGACGCGACGCACCAAAATCGATGATGTTTCAATCAGCATATAGAAGCTTCAATAGATTACATTCGAGAAAATAAAAGAAATGGTAGAGGGAAAGCGGAACGTGGAAGTGGAAGAACATCAGCAATATTGTTAGAGATTTGGAGCAAGTGGACGTATCTGGTCCATAAAGACAAGATGTCACACAATCGATTGGGCAAAGAAACAAGCCACGTTGTTATTGTGAATCTCACCGCCGCATACACTACACAAACAAGGCTATTTCATTTCCTGGGTCGCAGAAGGGTCGTCCTTGGTCCCGAGAGATAATCTATAACTAAATCAAAACAGAGGTTTTCTTTATATTCTCATTTTGTAACAAATTCAGTAAATGTCAGAAAGAAATAGAGTGTTATGGAAATCGTGTTACTTTGCGCATTCGAAGTTACCCTATTTCAAACTTCCCTTTCCATTGTTTCCTGCGATGTGTGTCCCATTATGATTTTTCAAGGAATGATTTTTTTCCGGAAATATCTCCATAATCCTCCCCACAACAAAGGCAAATATTTTGAAAATAAAATGAGGAACAAGCACTCAACTTATCTCCATGAATTCTATTATGTTGATTGGTACATAATATACCTACTCCATTTATAAGGTTTGAAAACTGCCGCTTTATAACAATAAATTCAGATTTTCATAAAATTTTTGCGTACCCATTCTTTTTTGCATTGGCTTTTCGAAGTAAAAAATAAACATCAATTCTTTGCAGGTATTTTATTTTGTTTCCTTTATCTCAACCACTGAAATGCAATAAAATAGAAGAGTTCAAGAAATAAAAATACCCAAAACACCAAAAATACTTCGTAGTTTTAGTGCTTTGGGTTTTTCTATTTCTTTAATTGTTTTTACACCAAAGGTTCCAAATATTCATTAATTCGACACAGTAAAGAGGGTAAATAATTGCTATATGACATATTAATCTGACTATTTCATTCATCTATGGGTGCACATATGAAATTACATGGTTCAAGTCACATGATACACAATATGAGCGGATATTCGAGTAAACACGATAATTTAGGTAAACACAGATATTTAAGTAAACAAACAAAGAAAAGTGTCAAGTTTGACAACTCAAAATTGAAATGTCTCGTTTTCGATCATCTTCTACATGGACGTATAATATCGTAAAAATACAGATGGCATTGCCATACCTACAACACGGATCGTTTTGAAGTCGCTCAGTTTGTGGGCGCGCGGGCTGCGGGGAAGATAGTAGGTAGCGATAGACTGTGACCTTCCCACAACCGACAGGAGCGCACGCATTTGATAAAAATAGGGTTCAATTTTACAAAAAAAAATGCAAAAAACACCCCCCAATTTGCAGAATGAAAAAATGAGACTTCCGTTTTCAATGAATGGAAAGCTGGATGTTCTTATATCGATATTATCATACATGAATATCGTGAAGAAATAATATTTCACAGCAATTTCAAAACATTCAAATTCAGAAATGCGATATTTACGACAATATGCAAACAAAATTCACAATACAGATAATCGAACCAACATTTATTTCTAGAATGTCTCAAAACTACCTACAGGGTGTCACAAAAACCGCAATAATATAAAATTGAAGAATTTGTTTGAATTGTATTCTAGGTCCTTGATATGTGTGCCAAATTTCAGATTATGATAATTTGAAGTGGGTGAAAATAGAATGTTAAATTTCACATCATCATTCCTATTATTATTAGTGGAATCAAGTTTTTTCAGGAAATACCTCATTTGAATAATTTTTTATCCAAATCGTTAAAGCCGTTAGCAAAAATACATATACAAAAATTTCTCGTTAGGAGATATTTTATACTGCCACCAACTACTACTGTTCACTTTTTCTTTCGCAAAGTCACAGGACTCTGCCCTGCTCTCTCTCCTGATATTAATTTTTCGATCAGTTCAGTTTCTGATGCAGTCATGGTGCCTGAAGAAGGTGTACCTATAACTTTCCCATAAACTGGCTTATCAGTGACCATCTGATCAATTTCCAGATCAGTCGTTTCAGTATCTATTTTCCTCCTGTAATTTTAAGAAACAAATTTCTGCATTATATTTAGCACTGAATTTGTGTAGAGCTTGAATTTTTGACAATTCCTCCAAAATCTGTATCTGGGACTGTTTCAATAGAATCAGTTGAAGATTTTCTTCTTCTGAAATCGTACAATCTGAAAATATATAATATATTGTTTTTTTTAAAGTAGAAATCTCTATTATTATTTGAAATAGAAAATAACAATTCTGATGAATGATAATAATTACCCTGACGTTGAAGCAGTTGACTTTCTTGGGATATACTATTCATTAACTGGGTTTTATCTCAAATGCTGCATCTTCGAAGTGGAAGGAACAAACCCTAGCAGACTTTTGAACACATTCATTTTATTCCCAACTTCTTCAACCAAGCCGCTTTTACTGTCACATCAGCTGGAGATCTAAAGATAAATCTAAATTTAGATAAACATTTCTGTGACTTTTTCGCAACCTTTTTTTCTGATTGCATCAAATGACCAAATGAAATAGTAAATGTTTCGCGAGGTGTCTATTTCATTATTTCCACATATAAAGCACCATTATTACTCTCTGTCTATTATTACACTGCCACCCAAATTCGAAAAACACTAATTCAATAGGTACAATAATCCTTCAAAAAGCAATAACAAAATGACAAATCTGTCAAAATTTCACTTTGTGGAAAACATAAACAATGATATCCAACAGCGTTGAAAAACGATCAAAAACAACAAACTTTACACAGCCATTTGCAGATGCAAGTAATGATTTTTTTCGATAGTTTGGATTTCGAAATGTGTAAGTCTTACAAGTGTAAGTTGTTTGATAATAGTTCGAAAATATGAATAGGACATTCATAAAACCTGTTGCGGAATCATCTGCGACTGAAAGACAAACTTCAGTCGCCATTGTTTGATAATGTTACCATCACCATACTTAATTTTTTAATTGTTATCGAATGGAATACGTACAGTATCACAATTTTATCTATGATAAAGACTTATCACCTACGCGATGTCAACGCCCAACTCAATATCACGACTAAAGATTGTGACCATTCACAACTTCAGACCAGGATGTCAACAGCTAGGTCCAGTTAATTTATAAGTCCATGATCTTCTACTACTAAAATTAGTGAACCAATGAGCTAATCCATCCCAGAAAACACCAGAAAGGAGTAAAGAGTCTGTCTGGAGAGAATGTATGTCAAATTTGAAGCGTATATGGACGTGTGTACGAAGGATTTCACTCTGTTCATGAAATAGTCTTCCTAAATATCACTTGACCATGACAAATATAGACTACTATTTTCTTCAATTCATCTTTAGTAACTTGTATTTTGAGACAATTCAATTAGACCATATAAACATTAATAATCATAGAAGAACTCAGATTATTAATGTTAAATTGTCAGAACACAAAGTACTCTCGATAGAATTATGAGGAAAATAATAGTCGGCTATTTGTCATGGTCTTGTCATATTACCTACGACAATTTCCCTCATATTATATAAACCCATCAAATGCCATGATTTTCTCATTTCGAACAATGAGAACAGGACTTTTGAAAACACTGCATGGCCCGTGGTATTTTCAAATCGCTGTTTCACTTCTTCCTTGTGCATACATCTCCATAGTTACGACAATCACGGTAAACATAGAACCGTCAGTTTGACGGTTCAACTTTTCAACTGACATTCATGACACAAAACACAGCATTTAATGACAAAGACACAGCATTTAGTCCATAATTATGTAATGTACTCGGGAAATTGTCTGATCGAATATCCCTTCAAAATGCAGCATCTTCAAAATACTGTCTCCTTACTAGGCGCTCAAACTGTGTTGTTGTACAAAACACCGTTTTCGTGCCAGCAAGGTGAAAGTATATTTTGAAAATTCTGCATTTTATTGGGATATTATTTTTTGACAATTTTCCTCATATTTCATAAACCAATTAAATGCCATCATTTTCTCATTTCAAACCAATGAGAACAGAACTTTTTGAAAACACTGCCACCAGCCCGTGGTATTTTCAGTAGTGATTGAATTTTTGCGATAAGTCTGTCGATTTATTTCTGAACGAAACTGAATTGCTTCGAGACTATTTCACTCACTTCCGAAATGAACCGATCAGAAGCTCTAGTCAAGTTCGGATTACCGTTAACACCAAACTTGACTCTTGACTCTGATTGGCCTATCAAGTTCGGTGTTTTCAGATTTTTTTACAGTGCATGTGACAGTTAAACGTCAAATATAAGTGACGCTGTGCACGCATTCAAAAATGTTTGTGAAATAGTCTAATAAAATTCCACTCGTGATTGAATTTTTCTCATAAATCTGTCTTTCATTTGTGATCTCAACTGAATTGATTCAAGAAAACACCACGAGTCCGCTGGACATGTATACGAACAACGTATCACAATCATAAACAAATTATTGAAATTATCAATATTGTAATGTTTGGCTTCATAATATCATTTGAGTTATTGTTTTGTTATGGTTACGTCGCTGAAAATACCGAAGGTGATCCTCCAATCAAAATTGAAAGAGAGCTGGTGTTATCGTGATAACACAAGTTGTCTTTGGCTTGCGATTGGTCAGATTATATTATGGTTACAGCAGATGGATGGAGCTTATTGATGTGACTATGAGTTGAGAAAATTGAGATCATAGAGATTAACCTATATTTTTGTGGTAGGCTCAACCTTCGGAGAACCAGGACGCTGCTGATTGGAGGGTCATTCACTAAGTCTGTTACCATTATTGCAGTACAAGTTATTAGCTAAAGTAAATATACTTCTGAGTATTGATAAATTCGAAAAAGCTAAAGGAAAAGTACAGTTTGTAAATTCGCACCGTAAGAATGGTCATTGACCCTGTTGTATAGAAAAGAATAACAGTCATATAGGTAATGTTGGAAGAAAGTTCCTATAAATATGCATTATTTCGCGATCTTGAACGTTTTCTTGAGAAACCACTAGAAAGGAAAATTGATTACTAGATCTGCCTGAGTTTGAACTGATACTTGTCGTTGATAGTTTTCATTGTCATCACCTCTTGGGAGCCGCATTGTTTCACCTCTTCCGCAATAAACGTCTTATCGATGTATGGTGCTTTAGTCTACAAGCTGGACTCGATGCCTCGGGAGGTATTCCCTGTAATCCCTGAGGGATACAGTCTTCAGACATTCAAGAAGAACACCCTGCTCTCACCTCACACCTCTCACTACGTTTTCTGACCAATACAGGATTTTTATTTTCGAGTTGCTAATTCGGAATTTGAAAAATAAAATTGGTGTAGCCCCTCTACGCCGTCGTAGAATGTACTGTATATTCTTGACATGATTTTTGGGTTTATGACCTTCCACAATCTGAAAATGAAAAAATGTTAATCCAAAGAAATCTGTACAAGTGTAGAAGGGCAAATTAACTGCGTTCACAAGACTGCTGCCTTGAAAGAAATTAATTTTTGTCAGTAACGTACCCTACACTGAATTCGCCTATCTGAAAAAATGAGACCGAAATAACAAAGAATACTTCCCTTTTTTTGAAAATTGTTGTCGTTTCGGAGGCTGTATCTGCCTCCGTTATCAAAACTTCTTGGAAAGACGCTGAAGAAACTGAATTTGAATTGCGGTTTTGGAAATAAGATCTTTCTTTGACAGAGTCAAATGAAATCTGTCATACATTCTTTTCATTAACATTTGGTATCTTGATACATAGGGTGTTCGGTATTAATCAATCACCATTCTATTAGTTCTTTTTTCATCTCTGAAGAGAGGTAACCAGGTGCGGTCCATTTCGATGGAATTGGTTGAAAAGCAGTTGTTCGATAAAAGAATGCACGCAGTTTCCTTTAACTTTCTTTTTTCTTGATTTGATTCTCTCAATAAAATTTTGGTATTATTCCATTCCATCATATGATAGCCATCAGAATATGTTCGGATATTTTCCAACCCGTTATTTTTCGATTTCTGATGTAACTTTTATGTTCTTCCTGGCGCACAATCAATGGTCTTGATGTTTCACCTATATAACTCTTACCACACGAACAAGGTATGTTTTAAACCCAATTTTTTGAACATTCACCAGCGTTTTTGGGTTTTGTATGTGTTAGTATACCTTGTTCGTGTGGTAAGAGTTATATAGGTGAAACGTCAAGACCATTGATTGTGCGCCAGGATGAACATAAAAGTTACATCAGAAATCGAAAAATAACGGGTTTGAAAATATCCGAACATATTCTGACTTGTACAGATTTCTTTGGATTAACATTTTTTCAGATTGTGGAAGGCCATAAACCCAAAAAATCATGTCAAGAATCAGATTTCCTCCACAAAATCAAACTTTCAATCAATATGTCCTGTATATTATTGTATTGACAGATTTTATGTATCATTTTGAATCAGTTCTTTTCTGAATTCCTTATTTCTGAAATTGACCGTTTCTGAGTTACTTCTTTATATCATTCGTCATACAGTGAATGCAAGCATAGGTCCCTGTGCTATAAGGACGACAAAACTGCATACATGTTGTTCATGGCTGAATTGAGAGTCCTTTTTCTTTCAAATAAATCATTCCTCAAAGAGGTAAACTATCAAATATAGAATTAAGTTTTTCACACAATTACTTTGACTTCCAAGCCTCTCGAATTGATTCCAAAAGGGGCATTCATTTGACATCCAATAAGACTACCTATGTGAATAACTGTCATTTTCTGTCAATTAGTACTACTCTTCATCCTTAGGAAGCTAAGGTTTTGGCGAAACACGTGTCGAGTTTGTTAAATCAACTAGTGGAAATCTTAAACATCATACTTACTCAGAAACCAAGTTTTTTAGAGATACAGTTTTCTGGCAGACATTTGCTATATATTCGACCTTATAAAATTAGTGAAGAGACGGTGATTCTGTCTTCGAAATTATTCGATTTTCATTATTCAGGGACATGTAGCCGAGTGGTTAAGAGCTCCGTCTTCGATCAATTCATTATGGCAGCCAGTCGTAGTTCAAATCCACGACTGCAGAATTTTCTCTGTTGGCACGAGAAAGTGCTAGGAATCGCACGTAAAAAGGTAAGACTTCGTTAATCCTTGACTCGCACAAGTTTCGACTTCTGAGGGCTGTCGTTCGTAGGGGGACGACAACTGGTTAACGAAAAAAAAACAATTATAAAACAATTTAATTTTCAAAACTTTATGATGTTATTTTTGAGCCTAGGTGCCCCCTGTCGTCTAGCAATCTCCGCGCTCGCCTCACAAACTGACACTTTCACTTTTGATAACAAACATTCTTGAGAAAAAACCAGGCAAAAAGTTTTCGATGTACCTAAATTCACAACATGAAAGTGCACTGGGCCCAAAACATTACAATGAGTCAAACGGCCACTTCGTAGCGTTTACTACACCTCATTTCGATCTCGACACAACTCAAACTTTCCTATGAACTTTTACTTCAACTTCCAGACACTCCGAATTCAAGAGTTTCGTCGAATGTAACTTCTCCGAAATATATCTCCTACGACATCCGAGTAATGTATTTGGCCTGAAAGAGTGCTCATGTAGGCAAGGTGGTTGGATAGACAGCGGCTCGCCATAAACAAGCGAGAGACCCAAGCAGGCCCGTTCTCAGGAGGGCAAAGTAGAACGAAAAGGAGACAAAAAGAATTATTTCACTTGATTATGACTCAAAAGGGGCAAATCCAATCTGTTCTGGAATACTGTTCCCATATATGGAGTGCAGCAACCATTCGCACATTGAAACTTTTTGGTTATGTCCAAAAAAAGAGTCATCAATCTCGTCGGTGATACAAGCTCGCTCACTTCTCTGGAACACCACAGAAAGGTTGGCGATCTATTTTTGTTTTATAGATATTTTCATGGATGATGCTTTTTCGAAATATCATCAAATATCACTATTGTGATGGAAATATATTTGTAACACACTTTTCTAAATAGAACTGCTCCTAATTTCTTCATTTGATGCATAGTCTTTGTCTTCAAAATATCATCACATGCCTAATTACCCATTTGTAAGAAGAAAAAACGTTGTGAATTTGACCACTACTCTGATACTTATTCACGTTAAAATGTAAGTCTTGTGTACAATAATGTCAATAATAAAACTTGCACGGAAAAGCGAATAAAAAATTTTTTGAAAATCAAGTAGTCTGGCAACTGACAGATCAAAATATTTGCCTGTCGTAATAGACCGGGGGATAGTGATGGATTTTGGGATACAATTTTACTCAGTACCTAATTTCAATTCAATTCAATTAATTTATTATTTCTAAAAATATATATCTCATAACAAGAAGTTTGGATTATTTTCAAACAAATAAAAAGTAAATTTCGTACGAAAAAAAAATTGCAAAAAAACACTGCATATAAAGTAATGAATGCATTAAAAAAAACATTTTTTCCAATCAACAGTTACCTATAAATTGCTTACTCGTAAACAACGAAGGCTCGTAGTTAAGTATTCTAGAGCATCGTCATAGCTAATATTATGTAGAAAGTTCATGACAGGTTCGTAATTGACTAAAAGAGGAGATCCTTTGGTCCTAACAACAGAAAGTATGGAACATTCGAATAATAAATGATTCATGTTTTGACACTGATACATATTGCATATAGTACAAATTTCATTGAAATCGATGGTATAATAATTCCTTTGGATGCCGGTCTAAGTGAGTGAGTGAACGAATCTGAGCGATTATGCGGTTTAAGTGAATAGGTATTCGGAAAGTAAGATACTTTTGAGGAGAGTAATTTGGTGTAAAGATTTGCTGAAAAAGACGATATCCAGACAATGACAGTTTATCGAGGTCTTCATTGTGCCATTTGGAAGCGAATTTTTTGAGTAACGCACTTTTGTTTCTAACTAAAAGCCGAGGATTCAGTTGGTTGAATATCTCTAGACAATCAATAGTTCCGAACCAGGGGGTCTATTCTCGAACCGTTCGGTTTCAAATCGTATACGAAAAAGAGAGAAGAACATACATATTCCATATGTATTGGTGTGGAACAGTAAAACGAAATCGCATACGTATATACAAACTCGAGAATAGCACCCCAAAGCTTAACTTTACTGGTCCAGATGTACCCGTCGCCGCCCAGTTCGAGCAATCTAAGAAGACACTTTCGGGGCTATCTATCGCTGTTCATTGTGTCGAGTGGAAGCAGGAGGAGTCGTTTAAAAAAGTTGACTTTGACTCTTTCCAAAACTTCACTGTAATTTACTCTCGAAACTGCTTAGCAGGAAGAGAATGTACTGACAAGAATATCATAAAGCTTGATGCGCGCTTCCCAATAATTGGTTTTCGACTAGGATAATAGGCTGATAATTGATCCTATTGCTTGATTCGCTTTGGAAACGGAAGAAACAGCCATTTCTCTAAAGGGTGATGATGAAACGAAAGTTACCCCTTAATATTTGGAAAAACGCATTATTTTTGATTTCGAGGTATTGATTTCTAAATTATTTTCAGCTCCATACCTCTCGAGAATACCTAATTTACGGGATAAATCAATGTCCGTTTCGGCTAATATCACTAGATCGTTAGCATAAAAAAGGCTAACAATGTCAGAGGTGTTGTACCCCTAGCCCCTAGTTCACCTTGGAAAACTCCTTTAGAGATGTCAATTGCCTTGTGCAGGACAATATTGTCCGTATATCCTCAGGATAATAATGCATGAATCAAAGAGTTGTCGCAGGTTCTTCACTGATAAAAAGGATATTTTGCATCAATGCATAATTGCATTGATTCAAGTCGATTGTATTCTTGAATAGGTCCAACCAAATATTAGTTTGATTTTTTGACAGAATCCTCTTGACCACTTGAAAGGAAACTGTTTTGAGACATATGAACACTTTCTTCACTGAATAATGAGAGTTTTTTGTTGCAAGAATATTTTAACTTCAATAACGAACAATATTCTTCTTCATAATGTAATACATTTTTAATTCAAGATTATCTGCATTTGGAGGCTCAGTACAAATGTGCACTTGGTTATAAAAATATGCCATGGAAGCCATGTTCATATGGTACAGTTCAACAGAGAACAACTGCGAACAATTGAGGTACTTATAATGGTTATATATGAGAATAGTTTTGTAATATTTTAATTTCAGAAACTATATAATCAACGTAGGTACCTCTTCGGTGACGCATAGAAATGCGATCGAATATAGAAACGACAGCCTCATTCGCCATTCGCCATTATCACACACCTGTTGAAAACAAAAATATCTTCAACCTGCCTTCACAACTGGTCTATAAATGACCTAAATTCAAATCGTGCAGAAATAATTGGACCTCCATATTGCACTTCTGTAGCAGCACATCTGCACATAACCACTGTGTCAAATACAAAACTAACAACTTAAATTATGATTCAGACACAACCCCCAAACCAAACGCGGGCAAAAGCAAACAGGATAGAGGTCCCAGTCGGCACTCGGCAGTCGCAGTGAGCGCTTTCGCGTGGGTTCACGTCGTTCCGGTAGCGGGGTTTCGCCAAGAAATCATGTTCTTGAGTCAAAAGGAGCATTTTTCACAAGTAGGAGTTCTCTAGGGTAAAGAGTTGGAATGTATTAATGCAAACAAATTCATTTCAAGATAATTTATGTGAAGAAGCAAACAGTTCAATAAGTTTGAAATAAGAGTATATTCATCAATTAGAAATAATTATTCTTTTCAGAAGATGATTCTGTTCAAGAGGATATATATATTTGATTGAAGACATCCTTTTTATCAGTGTTCATATTAAAAAAAAAGGTCGTCATTTGTCTGAAAATTATGTGTTTTGGCACGATTTCAATCATGCTGCCATATGTTTCGTGATGAAATAATGAATATGGTCACGTGAAATTGTATTTGAAAAAGGAAATTCTCCGCCCACCCTAATGGTGTGACAATGATTTTTTGAGTAGTTTAATTCTATTATTTCATTACAAAACACATGAGAGCCTGATTGGAATCGCGCCAAAACAAAAAATATACGACGACTCTTTCGGCCGCGTGCATAGTCATTCGCCAGCGCGGCGACTCTACAGAAGTGCAGTGTTCGCTACGCAAATTATATTGCGAACGGCGCACATCTGAAAAGCCGCCGCGCTGGCGAATGACTATGAATGCGGCCGTTTGATTCATGTATTGATATCATGAGGATATACGGACAATATTATTCAAGAAATAGAAGCTACCCAAATTTTCTACTCAATTTTACTTTAAATTTGAAACTACCTGCTCTAAACTACTTGTTTTGTATTTGATGACGCACGTTGTTGGAATAATTACTAAGTAAACATTTTATTGATATGACAATCCCAATCATGTATGATAATTCCCATTGGTGAGTACAAAAATCGTAGTTTGCTATCTGCTAAATGGGAAGTTACCCACGAGGGTGGGGCTGGGTGGACCTACTAATTATTTTTTCAATAATTATAATTCACCTTAGTGTGTTAAATAAATATATTTGTTGTGGCCATCTTTATACAGTATCGGAAACTTTTCATCTGGGGTATAGACAGAAATCTACGCCAGCAACAAGGAACACAATGATATGATAATACCACATAAATAAGAGAGACGCACTACTGCGCGCCTCTCCTGTTGCCTCGCCGGACGAATTAACGGCTCAGTTGATATCCCTTCCTCGAGCTTGTAGAGGAGAAATTGTAATGCTCTCTCAACATATAGCAAGCTATTCTTTACGCTCTCATGAAACCACCATACCTAAGGTGAAAACTTTCCGATACTGTATATAAAAATCTTCTGTGCATACATACGGCCCTGAACTCCTACTAAACGGCTGGACCAATTTTGATGAAATTTTGTGTGTTAAGTGTATTCGGGAATGGTTTGAAGTCACAGTTCGGTCCACTACAATAGTTATTTATGCAACAAGTGCAAAAAGTAAGTGTTTATTGCACTCGACGTGAAATTGTCCGACGAGGCCGTTGGGCCGATTTGGACAACACAATTTGCACTCAACGTGTTGTCCACATAAATAAGATTTGGACAACACAATTTGCACTCAACGTGTTGTCCAAATCGGCCTAACGGCCCCGTCGGACAATTTCACGTCGAGTGCAATAAACAATTTTTGCACGAGTTGCATACAACATTTTTTCTACGTTCATGTAAAAAGCAAAAAATTATTTATTAAGACGGCACTAGGTGTTGGAAAATGAGAAGCGCAACTTAAATAATTGATTATTACTATCGATTTGCATTGAAATAGATCACTATCATCTATTTTCCATTAATAATACTCATTTTAAAACTTTCAATTTAGTAATTGTCAGAAATCATTTTTGACTGACGTTTCTATAACCACTGTTGCATTATAAAAATAAAAATCATAGTAGCCATAAGCGCGTATGTTATCACGAGGTGTGGTCATAGTATAGATAGTTTGCTCTATGCAGGTAGACGGTTTAGAACAAAGCGGATCAGTTTTGATTATGGAGTTCGATCTAGCAGGATTTTTTTACGGTGGTTTCCTCATTCAGCGATACCGATCTAGCGATAGATTTTAAATTGCGCTTTCGATCATGTTGAGTGCCGTATTACTGGATATATTACAGACTATAATCCGTTGCCCGACAAGTGCGCAGCATGTTTTCACGTTTATCTTTAGGTTGGTTTTGTAGAAACTTACTGTATTCTACCTAGTAATCTAATGTCAAAGTTGTTCTTATGAATTGTCACATGCTAGGTGTTCCTTAAAGACAAACTAAAATTTAAGGGGGTGATTCTTCGACTAATTTTAAGAAAAAAACTTCCTATGGGCTAACTGAGATAATATTGTAGACATATTTATGAAATTTGGTATATGTCTTCTATGCTTCAAGGTGCATTTTTTGATGTATAAAAATTTTAATTTTCTCTACCAGTGGCGTTTTGCATTGAATATTTTTGGAGAAAAAAATACTACGCCACTGCTTTCCTTGAAATATATAAAAAAAAACAAAAAAAAATACAGTTCACAACTGACAATGGGGGGATCTTACCATTAGCATGTTAATAACACAAATTTCGCAGGCCAGCCTTTTTCAATGGGGCGGAAGGGCGCTGGGCCCACCTGTTTCGAAAAAATGTCCAAGTATAGTAGGGGGTTTATGCCAATCCTGGACCTCCCCCCACCACTGACCTTGAGAGTGACCTTGGAGAATAGCCTTCAGAGGTTCACTTGCCCAGTGAATGACCTTGAAAGTTGGTGATCTTGAGAGTTGGCGACCTTGACGATTTGTGACCTTGAGGGTTGGTGACCTTGAGGGTTGGTGACCTTGAGGGTTGGTGACCTTGAGGGTTGGTGACCTTGAGGGTTGGTGACCTTGAGGGATGGTGGCCTTGGTGGTTAGTGACCTTGGTGGTTAGTGACCTTGAGGGTTGGTGACCTTGAGAGTTTCGATGACCCTGGGGAATGGTAACCTTGACATGTAACTAAAGGAAGCCATGAATACAAATGTCCTTGAGGGCAAGTGAACTTATCCCCTCTCTTCCACCTCAACCACTAATATAAAAAGAAACACGAGTTTCAGACCTCATGTTCCTTCTGAATAGCCGATAATCGAGCAAAATGTATACTTGCAATTGTGGAAAAAGTTTTACTCGCAGTGATAATCTACATCGCCATCAAGTGCAATCCTGTACAGCGGTGACAGGTGAGCCATCTAGTAAACGGTCTAAATTGAGCCCCATATCGCAAAACGATATGCAGTTCTGTGATTGTTGTAATAAACCAGTTCCAATGGGTCAGATGGTTTCACATCGAAGAACACTCGAACACAGATCCAATTCTTGCATTCAATTGGGTGAAGACGTGCAAATTATCAAAAGTGCTTTCAAATGTAGAATAGTTAGCTATAGGATTGGGAGCGGTAGTAACTATATGGATTACAAAACATTTTTTGATGCATACAAACAGAAAATGATTTCATTATTGCAAGGTGTGTTGAAGATACATAGTGCGGTGAAAGTAAATATGGAACTATTCAGCTCACATATTCTGCAGACCCAGGAATTATCCGAGGTAAAGTGTTTCAATTCTCCGAACCAGATAGTTGACCAGTCCATGGATCTTAATGCTGTTTTGGATGAATTCATCAACACAATAACGGCACAAAGTACAGAATTCGAAGATCGTGACTCAGGTATATAAATTGCCCAAAAATCAATATTCATACCTTGAATGTAAAATCATTTCTATTGCAGGATGGAGCCTGAAGAAAATCATGTTCACAGAAATGAATGTGAACAAGTATAGCCCTCTTGGTGCGTGTTCCTATATAAAGCTGCCAGATTATATCGAGTCGAAAAAAGGTGTGGTGAATGTGCGAAATGAGGATAACTATTGTTTTGCATGGGCTGTGGTATCAGCACTTTACCCGGCGGATCGTAGGGTTTCCGAAGTGTCTTCTTATCCACCCTTTCAATCAGTGCTGAATGTATCAGGTATAGATTTTCCGATGAAATTAAGTGGAATTTCAAAATTCGAAGTTGCCAATGATTGCTCTATAAATGTATATGGGTTGGAAAAAAAATTTGAGGAATCTAAAATGAAATATGAAGTTGTAGGTCCACTACATTATTCACGACAACGACTCACCAGGCATGTTAATCTTTTACTTATCAGTAATGAAACGGGAAAAAATCATTATTGTTGGATTAAGGATTTGTCAAAATTAGTTTCTAGCCAAATTTCTGCCAATGGTCATAAAAAATATTTTTGTGATGGTTGTTTATTATATTTTGCTAACGGAAAATCATTGACCCAGCATCAATTAAATGACTGCAATCATGTGTGTACAACCACACCTTCTGAAAATTTGAAAATCGACAAGTTCGGTAAATACATTCCTGAAAATATATTGAAATTTGTGAATATCGAAAAGCAGATGAAAGTTCCGTTTGTCGTTTATGCAGATTTTGAGTCAATTCTGAAACCAATTGATTCTTGTCAACCGAATCCAGATTGCTCTTACACCAACCGAACTCACATTCATGAACCATACTCGTTTGCATACTACATAAAATGTTCTTTCAATGAAAAATTCGACAAATTTGTTTCGTATCGAGGGGTCGATACTGCAAAAGTATTCGTCTCAAATATTCAAAACGATTTAAAGAATATATATCATAAACATCTAAAAAATGTTGTTCCAATGGGTCAATTATCTGAGACAGAAGAAAAAGAATTTTCTGATGCAAAGACTTGTGGCATATGTGATAATATATTCGAAGATGGTGATGTCAAAGTGAGAGATCATTGTCACCTGACCGGAAAAAAGAGATTTGGTGCAGCTCATTCTAAATGTAATTTGAATTTCAAACTTCCAAATTTTATACCAATTATTTGTCATAATATGAGCGGATATGATTGCCACTTATTCATCAAGGAATTATTCGACAAGGGCGATCGAGTTGATGTCATTCCACAAACCAAAGAAAAATACATTTCATTCACCAAACATCTTTTCACACACAGCTATTTGGGTAAAGATGGAAAATTGAAGAATAATTTCATGAAATTAAGGTTCATTGATAGCTATAAATTTCTTTCGGAGTCACTTCAGAATCTCGGTGCAAATTTAGTAGAAGATCAATTCATAGACACTAAAAAGTTTTTTCCGGATGTCGAAAAGTTTCAGTTGATGAAACAGAAAGGTGTATTTCCATACAGTTTCGTAGATTGTATGGAAAAATTAGATATCACACATCTACCATCGAAAGAAGAATTTTATGATAACTTAAATGACGAACAAATTTCAGATGAATGCTATGATAGGGCACAACGGGTATGGAATTTATTTGAATGTCGAAGTTTGGGAGAATATTCAGATCTGTACTTGAAATCGGATGTTTTACTGTTAACTGATACATTCGAGAATTTTCGGAGGATTTGTTTGAACACTTATAAATTGGATCCTGCCCAATATTATACCGCCCCAGGTTTATCTTGGGACGCTATGTTGAGATACACAAAAGTTGAATTGGAGCTTTTGACTGATATTGACATGATACATTTTTTCAAGAAAGGTATACGTGGTGGAATAAGTCAATGTAGTGACCGAATGCATGTCGCAAACAATGAATATCTACCTAACTACGATGCCAAAAAAGACGTATCTTACATATCGTATTTGGATGCAACAAATTTGTATGGTCATAGCATGTCTCAACCTTTGCCCATTGGTGGATTCACCTGGTTGACACCCAGTGAAATACAGGATTTGGATGTGATGAGTATTTCTGCTGATTCTCCTTTTGGTTATGTTTTTGAAGTGGACATTCATTATCCAGAAGAATTACATGATTCTCATTCGGATTTACCTTTCCTAGTCGAAAGTATAATTCCACCAGGTTCAAAATCCAATATTTGCAAGTTGATACCGAACTTATCAGATAAAAAAAACTATATCGTTCATTATAGAACTCTTCAACAAGCTATAGAAAACGGATTGATGGTTATGAAAACACATAGGGTTTTGAAATTTCGGCAATCGTCATGGCTTAAGAAATATATCGATTTGAATACAAAAATGCGTAATAAAGCTTTGAATAAATTCGAAAAACAATTTTTCAAGTTAATGAACAATGCCGTGTATGGAAAAACTCTGGAAAATGTGGAAAATAGAAGGGAAATTAAACTGGTTACTCATTGGGAGAATATAAAAAGGTCATTGGGGGCTAATTGTCTGATTTCCAACCCAAATTTCAAAACATGTTCAATATTTACAGAAAATTTTGTCGCTATTCATATGGGAAAAGTAAGAGTGTGTTACGATAAACCACTTTATTTGGGATTTAGTATATTGGATTTATCAAAAACAGTAATGTACGATTTTTACTACAAATGCATAAAAAGTAATTTTGGAAATGACGCTTCACTACTGTACACAGATACAGATTCTTTTATATTGAAAATAGCAAATAAAAACTTTTACGAATTCATGATCGAAAATATAGAAAGATTCGATACCTCCAATTATAACATCGGAAACGATTTTGGCATTCCTGTTACAAAACCCATTCTGGGGAATATGAAAGATGAATTTCCCAATGACCCCATTATCAGTTTTTATGGTACTGGGGCCAAAGCTTACTTTGTTCAGTCCGTTAAAAATGAATTGAAGAAAGCCAAAGGCGTCAAAAAGTCAGTCATTATCAAACAATTGCACGAAAGTGACTATAAAAATATTGTTGAGAAGGGTGGTTCCATACTTAGAAAAATGAATAGTTTCAAAAGTGATACCCACGACATATTTACTGAAATGAAAAATAAAGTCGCTTTGTCACACCATGACGACAAGCGGTTCATTATACCCAATACCACAAAAACATTGCCGTGGGGCCACAACGATATTGAATTTTATCAAACGGACCCCGAACAAAATCTGTTATGGTGTTCAAACATTGTGGAATCTGCGATTCATAATAATTCACAACCTGTCAACAATTTGGATTTGCTGATTTCATTACTGGAAGCAGAATAAGTCGAAGTAAGCGAACGCAAATCCTTAATTATCATTCAACAAATTTTATATTATTCATCCGATAGCGTGAAAAGGGAATATTCATCTACAATTGGCTATGAAACTGTTTTCACGAATATTTGAACCAATAATTTGATACGTTTCATATCATATATTTTCCTTTCCTTTTTTTTATGCCAACCTATATTTTGACATAGAAGGTACTGAAAAACGGTTCCACTTATATGTTGGAGAATAATCCAGAAATATCTCATATCGAAAGAAAAAAAAAACACAATTTTCGAAGCATGAATATTCGATATTGAAATTACATTTCCGAATTGTTTCTACTCATATATGTTAATTTCATAGTGTAGCATAAAAATATTCAAAATATATTGTATAGCATCCACATATTGAATGAATAGATATTTTCAATTTTAACGTGTATGTATAGACTGAATAGACATTATAAATAACATTCTTTCGTCTCGTTGTAGTCAACGTTTTGAAAAAACTGTACCGATGTACATTCCTTAGGTCCTTATCGACCATACTGTGTTTGAGTGGTCTAGTCTTGAAGAATGCGAGTTTATGCCGCATTCCTTATTTTGTCTAGCAGCAGGTAGCGAGGCGTGGGTACCTGTACCGCATTCCTTTGCTTTGAACGATCAGGGTGTATGAAGGTGACCCAAAAGAATTTGGCCTTGTAGTGGTCTCTTTTCAATATCTCTACCTGTGCGCAGGCTCTGTACAATTTCGGAGTAGGGGATGTGCGAGGTTACTCAAACTAGAGGGTGGCATGATGCATCATTGTACCCTGTTCTTCCCACTGGTAAAGTTGTGAGTCGTGCTTTTATTGATATTGTGAAAGAGTGGTGTGATTGGATAACCGAAATGAAAGGTAATAAAAGTCCCAATTCTCAGGATAGTGGAAAGTCGGTTGTTAGTATGCTGGCAACGTTAGCATATCTTAGTACAATTAATATTGACAAAAATAAAGACGCGGTTAACGAAAAGACTAGAGACGCGGTTGATGATAAAAATAAAGATTCGGTTGCTGGTTGTTCGACTCAAAAAATAAATATATTAAGTGATGTTAGGATACAGAAACCCGAACAAACAGCAACCGACCAATCGAAATATTTGGATTTTGAACAAATTCACAGCACAGACATACCGAGTTTCCATTATTCCAGCTTATCGGTGGCAGATATGCAAGAATTCGGAGATGTAGAAATGGAAAAATATTTCGCGGACATCAAGGGCTTCACCCCACCTCTGTTACCATATGCCCCCTTATGTGAAGACATAAGCAACGATGAAGCGGGTCCTTCATCGTTGAATAAGTTTTCCAAAAGGAAAGAATTGACACCGGTAAACTCCCCCAAAAAACAAAGGATGTCTACCACAAAAAGTGACGAAGTTGAGTCTAACGAATTTCCGTTGCTGAGAGGACTACTCACAAGACCTCTGGCATCGAAACAATCCGTCGATAGTCCGATTCCAACGGTAGTTCTATCTTCCGAAGATAGTTCACCGTCACCGGTAATTTTGGGAAGAGAGGTAGTGCAATCATCGGCCCCGGCTAACTCTCCCAAAAAACAGGAATCGGCCTCAAAAAATGACGGAGCCGGTTCCAACGAATTTTCGGTGTCCAGTGGGTCACCTGCAAGTCCCATCTCAGCAAAGCAATCCGTTGGTTTCACTTCTCCGAATCGATCGGTAGATCATTCTGAAGTGTTTTCTGGTAGAAGTTCATCGGTATCACCAATTTTGGGAAGTGGTAGAAGTGATGGCAGTGTTTGGTCACAAAATGCGGAAGAACAACATAAGAAAATCGTAGATGTTTTTTCGGATTTTGTTAACAAAAAAGCCCGAGCATATCTAGAACATCGAGAAGCTGCTGCAAAGGTCTCTGACGTTCAGAAATCGTTGCTGGCGTACGATACGGAGCTCGAAGAAATAAAAAATCGAAAGGAGGAGTTGAAACGACAATTGGAAGAGCTCGACGGACGCCAGCAACGAATTATGGGTGACAGTAATCAGCTTAGGCAAAGTTTGCCAACGCTGAAGGCCAAAGCAATTAAGTCGCAGCTCTCGCTCAATCGAGAGAGCAGACGACTTAAATTGCTGCAGGAGAAGGTTAAAGTTTTTATGGAGAAATGAATATGTGCGTGTGTGTATAGGTGTGTTTGCGTGTGAATATGATCCTTTTTTCCGATCCCAATTCCCTCGATTATTGTATTATATATAATTAAGATATTTGATACGAAATTATTTAATAATATTTGAATGTATATTTTTCATAGGATAGATTAAATTTTAAGTACATGTTAGTTGAGTGTGTTCGTATTTGTATTAGAGTGTAAATAAAGGTTTGTGTTTTTTAAAGTAGAAGGGGGGAGGGGGTATATATTCATATCGTATTTGTATACATAATTGGTTTTTAATTATTGTAATTATTAAAATGAATATTATCATTAAATAATATTTGAATGTGTATATTTAATAAGATAGATTAAGTTTAAGTACATGTTAGTATGTTAGTATGTTCGTATTTGTAATAAATCATAAATAAAAAAATAACAAACACTATTCGTATTTGTTTGCAAAAGAAAATAAAGGTTATAGATATATCCTCATCGTAATAAACTGTTATTCAAAGTTTGTATGGTCAAGACCGCTGAAAAATAAAACGGGAAAATCCGTTACCGCAGCAATGGAGAGTGTGTTGAAAGACGCAAAGTACACACCGAAGAACTTGCAATCCGACCAAGGCACTGAATTTTATAATACAAAATTTTCCTCGTTGATGGCGAAACATCTGATCAATCATTATTCGACATTCAGTACTAAAAAAGCGGCAATTGCGGAACGAGTTATTAGGACATTGAAAAGTTGGTTGTATAAAGAGTTTTCAGTTCAAGAGCATCACAAGTGGTTGAAAATTCTTCCGCACATAACGGATCAGTACAACAATAAAATTCATAGCAGCATTGGAATGAAGCCCGTTGAAGTGACATCATCCACGAAACTGAATTTGTATAAACACGCCAAAATACATGCGAAATATTAAAGAAGTAAATTCAAAATAGGAGACGTAGTTCGAATAAGCAAGTACAAGAGCATATTCGATAAAGGTTATACAGCAAATTTCACAACTGAACTTTTTAAAATTGTTAAGGTAAATAGTACAATGCCTGTAACCTATGAGCTTGAAGACATGGATAAGAAACCAATAAAGGGCTGTTTTTATGAAATGGAGTTGAGTAAAACGAAGCAGCCCGACATTTACTTGGTGGAAAAAATTTTGAGGAGGAATCATGGGAAAGTAATGGTGAAATGGCTTGGGTTTCCCAACGACAAAAACTCATGGATTGATGAAAGTTCGATAGTATAATTGAATATCTGTATTTTTTCATCAAGTAGCCATAAACTGATATTAATTCGATATGTGAATTTTATGAGTTATATATTTATAGTGAAATCGTTGATATAATGTTTCTCTCATTACTATAAATGAATAAAAAATGAACAATACTTGGTGCAATTTTTTATTTTTCGTTAGTCATACAAAGTGTTTATTGATGTTCAATCACTTCATAAATGTATCTCCTTATTGGAACCACATGGGTTTTCCTCAACTCTTCCCGCTCGGCTCTCTGATCTTCGTTCAAACACCAGCATTTGAGCAGATGGTCTATTCTGTCTTTGAAAAAAAACCCGACACATTCACATAATGTCAACCCCATTCGACACTGTTCGCATAGGTTTTTCCAACAGTCTGTTTGGTAGCTGTCACAATTCGTACATCGCTGGAAATCCAAGGTCTCCTCTGCTCTGCAATCCCTACAGTCTTCTCTAATAATACCAAAGTTTGTGGTGTCCATTCTTTCACCACACTTTCGGCATTCCGTCCATAAACCGAACCGTTTTGTTCCTTTTTTTGGAGTCTTCGGAGGGTTTATTCTTTCACACTCTTGACACAATCCAGTGCAGGTATTGATAAAACTCGGTGGCCATGCAATGTCACAGTTATGACATGACAAATTTTTATCAATCACTAATGGATACACTGCAATTTTTGGCTTAGAATCCCACTCTCTTGATGTCGACATATCTAGAAATGATGAAACTTGTGTGCTATAAAGAATCGCATAGAATGATCCACCTCATTCAGCGACCCTCATTATATACAATCCGATATACCCTCCACCTAGGTATCCTCCGAAGGCCTTGAAGTCCAGTGACCTTCATGTTGAGTGACTTTCAAATGACATTCGAGCACTGAATGACCTTCGAATATGGAGTGACCTTCGAATATGTAGTGACCTTCGAATATGGAGTGACCTTCGAATATGTAGTGACCTTCGAATATGTAGTGACCTTCGAACACCAAACGACCTTCGCATCTCAAACGACCTTCGAGCAACGGGTGACCTTCGAATTTGAAATGACCTTCATCCCCTCACAGTATTGGAAAAACCATATAAGGAGAGGACGAATACCACCTCTGCATCAGTTTCATTGAAATATCAGAGTAGTTCGTATTGAAATGGCAGCTCAACAAAATGATAGAATGAGTGTGTTACGAGACCTAGTGGCTATCGATATAAATCATGTCGAAGAAGATGCAGAAGTGGACGATGACATAGCTGAAGAAGTTGCAGCAGTGGACGATATAGCTGAAGAAGTTGCAGCAGTGGAAGTTGTTGAAGAAGCAGATGTTGCGGCAGAAGGAGCTATTGCAGTTGCTGCTAACGATGATGATGATGGTTCTAGCGAGGATGAAGGGATGTACGAAGATGGTCCTGATGTAGATGGTGAATATAGGTGCGTGTTCAAAAATATAAACAGTGTGAGGGATGTCGGTAGAAATATGTATTGTTCGATAATTTCATGCTGGATGGTTGTAACAACCACCGAGGATCGTAAGGTTCTATGCCACAAGTGCTTCATGCTGTACAGTGAATTAGTCGATAGTGGACATTATAACAATGTAGATCTGCATTATAAAACGGACTTCAATAATATTCCCGATTACGACTGTGTGGCTTGTGGAATGACTGTTTGTCAAGTGCGCCTAATTGACACTTGCCTGTTTTGCAATACAAGTTTTAAAAAAATATAATTTTACAGAGCGATTGCAAATTTCCGAATACTGGAATATGGCCCTGCAGACAGTTCCAGTGATGTGCATCGGTGTGGAAGTGTTGCTCGTGTTTCTGTTCAGGAATACGAACCGCCGGATGACATCAGCGATTGTTCAACAATTGAATTGGACTGGGAAAATTTACCAGATCAAAGCCATTGGTGGTGTCCGGCGCAATTGTCTGAAGAAAATGGCGGGGAAGAGGTTATCCGAATGGAAGAGGCATGCGATTGGACTTTTAGACTTTGAGTCGGGGTGTTTATATTAGATTTGTATAACGTATAGCATAATAATAGGGAAAAAAAGACTGAAATATATATTTTAAATGAAAATATGTTTCATTCATTTGATGATCGATAGCTCTATAGTGAATAATAGCTCAAAAAAATTATTCAAGTGGTATAAATACTACTAGCGTGTACATTTCAAAGAAACTGTGTTTGGAAATGTCTGATGTCACTAACTAAACATGTGAGATTTTTTTAAATACTCTGAAATTTCTTATATCTATTGCAACATATTTTCAGACACACATATAAAACATATTCGCTTTCCTGGGTGTATTTCAGCTTCAAAATATACTTTCAAACAGTGAGATATATATTTTCTGATAAAAAAGTGTATGTAATATATTAAAATGAAAGTGGCATACCCATCTGTGCATCAAAATGTTTAATGAAAAACTAGTGCGCATCCATTATTTCTAGCTATAGTTGGTATTTAACCAAAACTCGTTGTGATGTATATGAATTGTATCAAAATATAACCAAAACCTTCAACTGCGCATACATTTTTACCCCACATTTTGAAATAGCTCCATTTTGGTTTAATGCGCAAACGGGAGCTTACAGAAATGCGTAGTAATGAAAATTCATTTTTCGAACACTCCCCTGTTGTTAAAAATGCTCTCATATACACTTCATATCTTTCTTGAGTATTTTAGTTGGTTGGAGAGGGAATATTTCTTTGAAAATTGTGATATTTTTATCAGCAGCCATGTAATATAATACATAACGGAAGTAGTGAATCCAACTGCGCACCTATATATTCAATAAAAAACCTATGCGCATCCAGTTTTCTAGTCTGGAGAACATTTTCAGTGCATATATGACAGAGAATCATAGACATGTATGGTAGCATGGTTAATGCCACCCACTGCGCATAACTTTTCTCTGTCACTTTCCTAAAAGTTCCGTTTTGGTCGCATACCTAAACCAGTTACCTGACTTGTGCGCAGTTGATTTCCCCTCCCCCCCCACACCCCCCCCCTAATTAGCCCCTACCCCACCCCTGCCCTAGTGTGAGGCCATCCGAGTTCACCCACGTATCCAGTTTTTTTTTTCTCGAATTGCTCGGAACGAGGGTCTTTCCCCCCCCAACAACTCCTCCCCCCTCCAAAACAACATTTTATTTTTTTATTTATGATTTATTACAAATACGAACATACTAACATGTACTTAAACTTAATCTATCTTATTAAATATACACATTCAAATATTATTTAATGATAATATTCATTTTAATAATTACAATAATTAAAAACCAATTATGTATACAAATACGATATGAATATATACCCCCTCCCCCCTTCTACTTTAAAAAACACAAACCTTTATTTACACTCTAATACAAATACGAACACACTCAACTAACATGTACTTAAAATTTAATCTATCCTATGAAAAATATACATTCAAATATTATTAAATAATTTCGTATCAAATATCTTAATTATATATAATACAATAATCGAGGGAATTGGGATCGGAAAAAAGGATCATATTCACACGCAAACACACCTATACACACACGCACATATTCATTTCTCCATAAAAACTTTAACCTTCTCCTGCAGCAATTTAAGTCGTCTGCTCTCTCGATTGAGCGAGAGCTGCGACTTAATTGCTTTGGCCTTCAGCGTTGGCAAACTTTGCCTAAGCTGATTACTGTCACCCATAATTCGTTGCTGGCGTCCGTCGAGCTCTTCCAATTGTCGTTTCAACTCCTCCTTTCGATTTTTTATTTCTTCGAGCTCCGTATCGTACGCCAGCAACGATTTCTGAACGTCAGAGACCTTTGCAGCAGCTTCTCGATGTTCTAGATATGCTCGGGCTTTTTTGTTAACAAAATCCGAAAAAACATCTACGATTTTCTTATGTTGTTCTTCCGCATTTTGTGACCAAACACTGCCATCACTTCTACCACTTCCCAAAATTGGTGATACCGATGAACTTCTACCAGAAAACACTTCAGAATGATCTACCGATCGATTCGGAGAAGTGAAACCAACGGATTGCTTTGCTGAGATGGGACTTGCAGGTGACCCACTGGACACCGAAAATTCGTTGGAACCGGCTCCGTCATTTTTTGAGGCCGATTCCTGTTTTTTGGGAGAGTTAGCCGGGGCCGATGATTGCACTACCTCTCTTCCCAAAATTACCGGTGACGGTGAACTATCTTCGGAAGATAGAACTACCGTTGGAATCGGACTATCGACGGATTGTTTCGATGCCAGAGGTCTTGTGAGTAGTCCTCTCAGCAACGGAAATTCGTTAGACTCAACTTCGTCACTTTTTGTGGTAGACATCCTTTGTTTTTTGGGGGAGTTTACCGGTGTCAATTCTTTCCTTTTGGAAAACTTATTCAACGATGAAGGACCCGCTTCATCGTTGCTTATGTCTTCACATAAGGGGGCATATGGTAACAGAGGTGGGGTGAAGCCCTTGATGTCCGCGAAATATTTTTCCATTTCTACATCTCCGAATTCTTGCATATCTGCCACCGATAAGCTGGAATAATGGAAACTCGGTATGTCTGTGCTGTGAATTTGTTCAAAATCCAAATATTTCGATTGGTCGGTTGCTGTTTGTTCGGGTTTCTGTATCCTAACATCACTTAATATATTTATTTTTTGAGTCGAACAACCAGCAACCGAATCTTTATTTTTATCATCAACCGCGTCTCTAGTCTTTTCGTTAACCGCGTCTTTATTTTTGTCAATATTAATTGTACTAAGATATGCTAACGTTGCCAGCATACTAACAACCGACTTTCCACTATCCTGAGAATTGGGACTTTTATTACCTTTCATTTCGGTTATCCAATCACACCACTCTTTCACAATATCAATAAAAGCACGACTCACAACTTTACCAGTGGGAAGAACAGGGTACAATGATGCATCATGCCACCCTCTAGTTTGAGTAACCTCGCACATCCCCTACTCCGAAATTGTACAGAGCCTGCGCACAGGTAGAGATATTGAAAAGAGACCACTACAAGGCCAAATTCTTTTGGGTCACCTTCATACACCCTGATCGTTCAAAGCAAAGGAATGCGGTACAGGTACCCACGCCTCGCTACCTGCTGCTAGACAAAATAAGGAATGCGGCATAAACTCGCATTCTTCAAGACTAGACCACTCAAACACAGTATGGTCGATAAGGACCTAAGGAATGTACATCGGTACAGTTTTTTCAAAACGTTGACTACAACGAGACGAAAGAATGTTATTTATAATGTCTATTCAGTCTATACATACACGTTAAAATTGAAAATATCTATTCATTCAATATGTGGATGCTATACAATATATTTTGAATATTTTTATGCTACACTATGAAATTAACATATATGAGTAGAAACAATTCGGAAATGTAATTTCAATATCGAATATTCATGCTTCGAAAATTGTGTTTTTTTTTTCTTTCGATATGAGATATTTCTGGATTATTCTCCAACATATAAGTGGAACCGTTTTTCAGTACCTTCTATGTCAAAATATAGGTTGGCATAAAAAAAAGGAAAGGAAAATATATGATATGAAACGTATCAAATTATTGGTTCAAATATTCGTGAAAACAGTTTCATAGCCAATTGTAGATGAATATTCCCTTTTCACGCTATCGGATGAATAATATAAAATTTGTTGAATGATAATTAAGGATTTGCGTTCGCTTACTTCGACTTATTCTGCTTCCAGTAATGAAATCAGCAAATCCAAATTGTTGACAGGTTGTGAATTATTATGAATCGCAGATTCCACAATGTTTGAACACCATAACAGATTTTGTTCGGGGTCCGTTTGATAAAATTCAATATCGTTGTGGCCCCACGGCAATGTTTTTGTGGTATTGGGTATAATGAACCGCTTGTCGTCATGGTGTGACAAAGCGACTTTATTTTTCATTTCAGTAAATATGTCGTGGGTATCACTTTTGAAACTATTCATTTTTCTAAGTATGGAACCACCCTTCTCAACAATATTTTTATAGTCACTTTCGTGCAATTGTTTGATAATGACTGACTTTTTGACGCCTTTGGCTTTCTTCAATTCATTTTTAACGGACTGAACAAAGTAAGCTTTGGCCCCAGTACCATAAAAACTGATAATGGGGTCATTGGGAAATTCATCTTTCATATTCCCCAGAATGGGTTTTGTAACAGGAATGCCAAAATCGTTTCCGATGTTATAATTGGAGGTATCGAATCTTTCTATATTTTCGATCATGAATTCGTAAAAGTTTTTATTTGCTATTTTCAATATAAAAGAATCTGTATCTGTGTACAGTAGTGAAGCGTCATTTCCAAAATTACTTTTTATGCATTTGTAGTAAAAATCGTACATTACTGTTTTTGATAAATCCAATATACTAAATCCCAAATAAAGTGGTTTATCGTAACACACTCTTACTTTTCCCATATGAATAGCGACAAAATTTTCTGTAAATATTGAACATGTTTTGAAATTTGGGTTGGAAATCAGACAATTAGCCCCCAATGACCTTTTTATATTCTCCCAATGAGTAACCAGTTTAATTTCCCTTCTATTTTCCACATTTTCCAGAGTTTTTCCATACACGGCATTGTTCATTAACTTGAAAAATTGTTTTTCGAATTTATTCAAAGCTTTATTACGCATTTTTGTATTCAAATCGATATATTTCTTAAGCCATGACGATTGCCGAAATTTCAAAACCCTATGTGTTTTCATAACCATCAATCCGTTTTCTATAGCTTGTTGAAGAGTTCTATAATGAACGATATAGTTTTTTTTATCTGATAAGTTCGGTATCAACTTGCAAATATTGGATTTTGAACCTGGTGGAATTATACTTTCGACTAGGAAAGGTAAATCCGAATGAGAATCATGTAATTCTTCTGGATAATGAATGTCCACTTCAAAAACATAACCAAAAGGAGAATCAGCAGAAATACTCATCACATCCAAATCCTGTATTTCACTGGGTGTCAACCAGGTGAATCCACCAATGGGCAAAGGTTGAGACATGCTATGACCATACAAATTTGTTGCATCCAAATACGATATGTAAGATACGTCTTTTTTGGCATCGTAGTTAGGTAGATATTCATTGTTTGCGACATGCATTCGGTCACTACATTGACTTATTCCACCACGTATACCTTTCTTGAAAAAATGTATCATGTCAATATCAGTCAAAAGCTCCAATTCAACTTTTGTGTATCTCAACATAGCGTCCCAAGATAAACCTGGGGCGGTATAATATTGGGCAGGATCCAATTTATAAGTGTTCAAACAAATCCTCCGAAAATTCTCGAATGTATCAGTTAACAGTAAAACATCCGATTTCAAGTACAGATCTGAATATTCTCCCAAACTTCGACATTCAAATAAATTCCATACCCGTTGTGCCCTATCATAGCATTCATCTGAAATTTGTTCGTCATTTAAGTTATCATAAAATTCTTCTTTCGATGGTAGATGTGTGATATCTAATTTTTCCATACAATCTACGAAACTGTATGGAAATACACCTTTCTGTTTCATCAACTGAAACTTTTCGACATCCGGAAAAAACTTTTTAGTGTCTATGAATTGATCTTCTACTAAATTTGCACCGAGATTCTGAAGTGACTCCGAAAGAAATTTATAGCTATCAATGAACCTTAATTTCATGAAATTATTCTTCAATTTTCCATCTTTACCCAAATAGCTGTGTGTGAAAAGATGTTTGGTGAATGAAATGTATTTTTCTTTGGTTTGTGGAATGACATCAACTCGATCGCCCTTGTCGAATAATTCCTTGATGAATAAGTGGCAATCATATCCGCTCATATTATGACAAATAATTGGTATAAAATTTGGAAGTTTGAAATTCAAATTACATTTAGAATGAGCTGCACCAAATCTCTTTTTTCCGGTCAGGTGACAATGATCTCTCACTTTGACATCACCATCTTCGAATATATTATCACATATGCCACAAGTCTTTGCATCAGAAAATTCTTTTTCTTCTGTCTCAGATAATTGACCCATTGGAACAACATTTTTTAGATGTTTATGATATATATTCTTTAAATCGTTTTGAATATTTGAGACGAATACTTTTGCAGTATCGACCCCTCGATACGAAACAAATTTGTCGAATTTTTCATTGAAAGAACATTTTATGTAGTATGCAAACGAGTATGGTTCATGAATGTGAGTTCGGTTGGTGTAAGAGCAATCTGGATTCGGTTGACAAGAATCAATTGGTTTCAGAATTGACTCAAAATCTGCATAAACGACAAACGGAACTTTCATCTGCTTTTCGATATTCACAAATTTCAATATATTTTCAGGAATGTATTTACCGAACTTGTCGATTTTCAATTTTTCAGAAGGTGTGGTTGTACACACATGATTGCAGTCATTTAATTGATGCTGGGTCAATGATTTTCCGTTAGCAAAATATAATAAACAACCATCACAAAAATATTTTTTATGACCATTGGCAGAAATTTGGCTAGAAACTAATTTTGACAAATCCTTAATCCAACAATAATGATTTTTTCCCGTTTCATCACTGATAAGTAAAAGATTAACATGCCTGGTGAGTCGTTGTCGTGAATAATGTAGTGGACCTACAACTTCATATTTCATTTTAGATTCCTCAAATTTTTTTTCCAACCCATATACATTTATAGAGCAATCATTGGCAACTTCGAATTTTGAAATTCCACTTAATTTCATCGGAAAATCCATACCTGATACATTCAGCACTGATTGAAAGGGTGGATAAGAAGACACTTCGGAAACCCTACGATCCGCCGGGTAAAGTGCTGATACCACAGCCCATGCAAAACAATAGTTATCCTCATTTCGCACATTCACCACACCTTTTTTCGACTCGATATAATCTGGCAGCTTTATATAGGAACACGCACCAAGAGGGCTATACTTGTTCACATTCATTTCTGTGAACATGATTTTCTTCAGGCTCCATCCTGCAATAGAAATGATTTTACATTCAAGGTATGAATATTGATTTTTGGGCAATTTATATACCTGAGTCACGATCTTCGAATTCTGTACTTTGTGCCGTTATTGTGTCGATGAATTCATCCAAAACAGCATTAAGATCCATGGACTGGTCAACTATCTGGTTCGGAGAATTGAAACACTTTACCTCGGATAATTCCTGGGTCTGCAGAATATGTGAGCTGAATAGTTCCATATTTACTTTCACCGCACTATGTATCTTCAACACACCTTGCAATAATGAAATCATTTTCTGTTTGTATGCATCAAAAAATGTTTTGTAATCCACATAGTTACTACCGCTCCCAATCCTATAGCTAACTATTCTACATTTGAAAGCACTTTTGATAATTTGCACGTCTTCACCCAATTGAATGCAAGAATTAGATCTGTGTTCGAGTGTTCTTCGATGTGAAACCATCTGACCCATTGGAACTGGTTTATTACAACAATCACAGAACTGCATATCGTTTTGCGATATGGGGCTCAATTTAGACCGTTTACTAGGTGGCTCACCTGTCACCGCTGTACAGGATTGCACTTGATGGCGATGTAGATTATCACTGCGAGTAAAACTTTTTCCACAATTGCAAGTATACATTTTGCTCGATTATCGGCTATTCAGAAGGAACATGAGGTCTGAAACTCGTGTTTCTTTTTATATTAGTGGTTGAGGTGTAAGAGAGGGGATAAGTTCACTTGCCCTCAAGGACACTTGTATTCATGGCTTCCTTTAGTTACATGTCAAGGTTACCATTCCCCAGGGTCATCGAAACTCTCAAGGTCACCAACCCTCAAGGTCACTAACCACCAAGGTCACTAACCACCAAGGTCACCATCCCTCAAGGTCACCAACCCTCAAGGTCACCAACCCTCAAGGTCACAAATCGTCAAGGTCGCCAACTCTCAAGATCACCAACTTTCAAGGTCATTCACTGGGCAAGTGAACCTCTGAAGGCTATTCTCCAAGGTCACTCTCAAGGTCAGTGGTGGGGGGAGGTCCAGGATTGGCATAAACCCCCTACTCGTATTTGTTCTCTGAGTTGTTTATTCTTGAAATTGCGAAAGCGACTTACAATATAATTTCATTAAATCTCAATGAGAATGGCAAGCAAGAAAATCTCATTACAGCATAGTTTAGTAATTTGACAAAATGCGTACTGTATGGCATGATGGGTATTTTCTCATAAAGCAGGCGCTCGTGCCAAGAAAGAAGCGAACAAGAAAATAGGAATCGCGTAATAACTCACTTGAACTTCACAATAACGAATCCTTTTTCTGGCTTCGGGTCAGATAGTTTGAGCAAAGAAATTATTTTTTCTACTAGCGTGCGAAAAATCCACTTTTCCGCACTCTTTTTAGTGCGGAAAATTAGATTTGTTTAGTTTTTGCGTCGCAGAAGGTTAAAATAGAAAGCTTACCAAGTTTAATATATATTTAATAATAAATGTTCTTTATGTTAACTTTTTGGTGTTTTTTCCGCTAATAGAAAAAATAATGTACCTAACACGAGCGTAAAGTGTCTTTTCCGCACGCGATTTCTGCAATAGCGTGCGGAAAAGTACCACATTCCGCACTTGTTAGGTAAACTATTATTACCTACGGCCACTGCAAAAAATAGGCAAAAACACACGACTCACAGCGTCAGTAAATAGATCCTTACGCACGGTAAACAAATCGAACAGTTTTCGTAAACAAAACGCATATATTTCGAAACGGCTCAATCGATTTTGAGGAAATTTTGTATGTTGACAGAGTTTTACATTTTGAGTTCTTCTATAAAGTCGTCTGTCTTTCTTGGAAAAACACGATTGTACTGATAATAATAATATTAATGATAATTTTTGGATCTCGAAAACGGCTTCAACGATTTGGATCAAATTTTGTATTCAGATAAGGTATTGCTACTTATGGTCATCTATTTAGGCGCTTTCCATGAAAATTGTGATTTTACCCATAATATTAATAATAATAATAATAAGAATTTTTGGATCTCTGAAACGGCTCAGATGATTTGGATCAAATTCTGTATTTAGATAAAGTTTTGTGTTTTAAGTTCATCTATATTGGCGTCTTTTCTGAAAAAAATCCATTTCACTAATAATAATAATAATAATATTAATTTTTGGATCTCCGGAAACGGCACACTGTATATGGCCGTAGGTAAAGTATAGTAAGTAATGCGTGTTTTAAATAAAGCAATTACTCACTCATGGAATTACGCACTCGCCGCTAAGCGGCTTCGTGCGTAATTTTTCCATTCGTGCGTAATATGCCTTCTACAAAACTTGTTACGTAATATACTATTTTCCTCTGTGACATATTGAAGTGTGTCGCTTTTGACTGTTCTCGATTTTTTGGGTGATTTGGTGGATTTGTTATTTATGGAAAATCTTACCTGGATTTCCTTTTATTATTATGTGTAGTTCGGTTAGTAAAGTTAACATATTACGATAATACAGCGAGATATTTGCAATAGTGCACTGTGATGTTCCCTTGTAATCCAGTGTCCATGCCATGAAAAGGGTGGGCCTAAGTTGCATTAAATGGTGGTAGTAGGTTTCTTATCTTTTACTGGTATGGGGTGTGACTGAGATACAGAATCCAAGTTTTCGACTTTGGCAGCCCCCTCGGATTACTTTTGAAGATCCCAAAAACTGTAAAATGTTTGCACTTTTTTTGATATTGTCCCATTTTGACCATGAAGGATCATGTTTTTGACAAAGCCCCTTCTATACATTTTTGAACAAGCATTTTCTATAATATGAAATAACAATGGACTCGGTAGCTCTAACAGGTACCGAGATACAGCTTTTCAAAATTTGGCAGGTTTTCCAAATTCGAAAATTTTAAGCTAATTTTCATATTTAGGTCTTAAATAACCTGTCTTATATAAGTCAGTGAATATTTTGGAAAGGGGTAATACACTGATCTAGGAATGACGATACCCAATGAATTGGAACTTTATGAGGATCTCTGTGGACCTCAGATTACAAGTGAGTTGATAAAATAATCGTTCAGTTGGGATGATCTTGATGCTGTGTTCCTAGATTACCAGCGGGAACAAAAAACAAGGGCGTATCCCTCCGTACCCACTTCTCTACCACGGTTTCCGCTCATTCGCTTCCCGATCAGTTGATAGCAAAGACCCAAATGATAGGGGTTGCTATTCGTGAGTAAATTCGAGGTCTGCCAGTTATTTTGAGAGTAATGACAAATTTTGAGTGAATTGAGAGTAATCCGAGGTACAAAAGTTGCACGTAGGTATTGGGATATCTGGAGCAGTAAAACGGTCACGTTTGAAGCCAAACACATGGACGTTTTTCAGAATGAAGTAGATGCAGATACGCTATCAGAAAGGCCTCTGATTTTCATGTCGTGGTTATTGCAGGAGAGGACGTAGACTTGTTGGTCATCCTCACCGATCTCAGGGGTCCGACACCAGGTACTATAAATCTTCAAAGGCGTTGACGAGACAAAACGCCCGATATCTTCTACTCCACCACCTCAACACCTACAAACAGTCAACTCATTCCTTTCAACCACGTCATCAGTAACTGTGATTCCACCTCGTGGTTCTTCGGTCAAAGGGAAACTCAAGTTGCTTCAGATACAAAAGGAACATACTGCATTTTTTTGAATCCAGCTGCGACATCTGCCCAAATATCTGAAGCCGGGGACAAAATCCTCATTGAGATGAACAGTGGAGAAACGTCCACTGGAACCCTCAACAAACTGTGCTACCAGCTTTTTACAAAGGCTGCAACAAAAACCAGTTTCAACCTGGCCATACTTCCTCACACGCAAAATGATGCGGAGGTGCATTCATTCCGCACATTCCACCAGATGCAGCAGTGGCTGGGTTACGAAGCTGATCCAGGTTTCTGCAGGTTTGAAGTGTCTACTTGACTGCGGAACCTGCAATGGCCAATGTTGCGAAAACCTGCCTGAAATAACGGTAGACGTCGATGTCAACATCCACGATTTCTATGGGCTCGACGACAACGAGGAGATGGGTAGACTGCTCGTCTATTCAGTCAACGAACTCGCTGGAGATACTTCTTTCGAGGAACTATATCAGGTGTACTCACACTCTAATTATTGCTGAATGTTACCTGTGGGGTACATTGGCCAGTTTCATGTTATCACAAAATAATTTTTTTATTTCACGTATCATTTGTTTCTTTAAATACATTTTTTATAAGTAGTGAAAACTCTATTTATTATAGTCCTGTGAACTACATATCATTGAAGACACTTGAGAAAGAGAAAAAAATATATAAACCAAAAATGTGGCCACTGTTCTCCCCTACATTGTTCTTGGTTGCTCATCGTATGGTAATAGAATAGTCGTACCGCGTTTTTGAAACGTATTTATTAAGGTTCAAACTTTCTCTTCGGTAAATTTATTTATTTATCCAACACATGACAGTAATGACTGTCATTATTAAAGTCATTTTAGACAAGTTAACTATCAAATAACACACTAGTGAGTTATAATCCATAAGTCACTGGTGAGTTATGGATTATAACTCACTAGTGTGTTATTTGATAGTTTACTTGTCTAAAATGACATTAATAATGGGTCATAACATGACAGTTATTTATTAATAACTTCTTCTGTTCGAATTTCGATATTTAATTCAAATAAGAATTAAAATGTTCGAAATTTTCTTCTACAAAGAAATATAATCAATAAATGTGTCTCGATTTGTTATTTTACACGGTTGCCGAAAAAATTGTGTACGCAACACGTCCGAAAACAGTTTTTTTGGACTCACAGACTTCCAGGACTAGCTACGAATCTTGTCCACTCGTCCAAAAAAACAGTGTTTTCCGGACTTACGTAAATTACTATTCTTCCACTTGTTGGATAAAACATTGTATGCCACTCGTGTGTTATGTTTCCTAAGTCACTTGAGATTTCTCGCGTGATTTATTTTCAACATAACACACTAGTACCATAAATAACTATTATTTGTTATTAGTTTTGAGTTGCCTAGATTTCCTCAATCAGAAGACTATTCTTGGCACAACAAATCGCACCCGCGTATTTCCAATTAAAGTTCGAAACTGGGGAGACATCGAACGTTTTCGGTGGCAGTGTCATAAAGCTGAGATCGTAAAGTGGTTAAACAGTGTGAAGTACTTACTATCTGTCTATAAAAGAAAGGCGATATCTAGTGAAAGCAGTTGAGATATCCTATCCATCCTATACATAATCGAGTAGTCAAGACTGGCACTCTGGTGGGTAACGCTATAGAAATTTTTCACACATACCTGATAGACTACGTTTATCTCGACGGTCTCTATCCACTTTAAATTCGGTAGCATTGAGTTCAGTTAAACCACCCTTCAGTTTATGTCGCAATATACAGGGTGAGGCACCGAAAACGAAACAGATCGATTATCTTCAAAACGCATCTATTCTGAAAAAAATGCAAAAACACGTCGATTTTTAATCCAAGGGGGACATCTTCCTATCATAACCCCAACTGTCATACCTCTCCCCCCTCCCCTTGGTCACTATCACCCGAACAATTTGAATAGGGAAAGTAGTGAGTGTCACTCATCATTAAAAAGGTCATTTCATAAGGAATTCAGCGATGTCAATTTTCGCTACCTATCAAATATACCATAATTACAAATTTCGTCCGCCATCTTGGAGCCACCATCTTGTTTTTTGCATTGACAAACAATTCATAATTTCCTACCCTGAAATCCACCCTGTATAAGTGGATCAAGGAATCCTATGCTTCAATCCGATTGAAGAACCCAACTTCACAGCAATATGTCGAATTTCGTAAAGTAAAGCTTCTTGTGTTCTGCGAATCAATTCACGGATCACTGTTGAAAATATGCGGTCCTTATCCTTTCCTCCCAAAAAACATTTTTCGTCAATCAGTTGAATGAAAAAACTTCTCTCTTCTTTGGACAGTATATTCTTTTTCTTTATTATTATTTTGTTCTCCATTAAAAAAAAAGAAACTCATCCGATTACAGATAATTGAGATGATAAACAACCAATCTGAATTTGGCCACTTTTACCTGACATTTTTCAATTTCAAACTCGTTTATCTCCTTATTTCACTTCTCTTCAAGGCAATCGGTTGGGTCCAATCCTATATTTTATGAAATTGACTCGAGTGGTTCAATCCAATCCGAAAACTGTATATATCGATTAGATGAATCGGATCCAGTCAAGTCAAACGAATTTTGAGAGAATCCAAAGTTATGAGATAAAAATGTAGTCTATGAAAATATTTCTAGAAAAGAATCTAAACTTCAACTTTTTCAATTCTTGAATGATTTTTCCAATAGAAACTAAGGAATATTCGAATTCAGGAGAGCATTGACCATGAGAATATTGAAAAAGAAAGGACAATTTCCTATTTTGAGGTATTACCGATAAGATGTTATTCACTAAATGAGATCCAATACACACGTCATAATTTCGTCTTGGCAGAAACACATATTGCTTATTATTGTACGGAACGTCATAATGGAGCGGCCCATAGAAATTGACATGGCTAATTGAATGACTTGACCAAGAAGTGAGAAATATTTATTGTGAAATGCACTCGATCAAGGCGGTGTATGTAACTGGTCCTTTATCAGCATTCATACTATTTTTACACTTGAACGTTTCCAAATGCACCAAGAAGCTTGTGGTCATAAACTCGTTCAATTGATTTCAAACAACTCGTGACTTGGTGGTCGTGATTCAAAGCATGCTCAGCCACACTCGATTTTTCTGGTCTGGAAAATCGGATATGAGCAATATGCTTTTCGAACCGTTCTTTCAAGGCCCTTCCAATTAGGCCCACATACTTCTTGCCGTCCTTATAGGTGATTTCATAAACCCCAGGATTCACTCCTACTTCTGTTTTATCTTTACCAAAAATGATTGTAACTCATTGAGTGTTTTGACAATGCTGTCGAAACCGCGAGTAACTCGAGGTTTGCATGGGATGATAATATATTCAAAAGTGTTTTTTAAATGTCAATCACTAAGACCTTTTTTGAATCTACGTTTTTAAATCAGTTTGTTTACAAACTCCTCAGAATAACCGTTCAGCTCTGCCACCTCCCTAATGCTCATTTTCTCAGTTTTGAATCTCTCCTTGTTGAGGGGGAACGATACACCAAGAAGTTGTCTACATCGACTTATGTATTGATTACAATTTACTGAAAAAAGGCTTCAGTTTGTGGAACTGGCAGTTTTCCTTGAGAAGACACTGAATAACTTGTTTTTTCATAATCAGTCCAAATTCAGAAGTTGTTCATTATTCACATTTACTTCCGATACGATTTCTCAAACCATTCAGTGGACATTGCGAATTGAAGATTGAAAAACGATTATAACCCTAATAACACAACATCTGGTATTATCTGTTATATAAGGTACATATACACTCGTATTCATCATTATACTAAGAGAATTTTATGCACCGTCCCATCACATTGCTACGCTACTTTATAAAAAAAAGAAATATTTATAACAACGATAAACGCTCAGTTTACGAAGCTCTATTCATCCAGAAGGATTTCAATAATATCTAATAATATCCCCAAGTACAAGTGAGAAATACCTGGTACGGTGTTGTCCAAGTTCCTTCCAAAATCCTGCTGTGATAACAAAGGGGTTTACAGGTGAAAAGATCACAACCTGGAAAGTACTCATTAAATGGGACTAAAAGTCCAAATATCAATCAATATGATTATAATTATCAAAAGGTAGGGTTGTAAACGACTAATAGTTTATTATATAGCAAGGGACTAAAGTGAATGTTTTAATCTTGCACGTGATGTTTATTGCCTGAGGGCCAATAATTACGTAAGGGATAAAATATCACTTTAGTCCTGCGGCATATACGCTATTTTTTGCACTTCCCAATATTATAAATTTCGATAATAATGCAACTAATTATTTTGATGAGTTATATAAACATGGTACTTGGATTACTCGGTAGGTAACGTCATAGCAACGGTGTCAACAAACATTTTCAATTCAGTGTCATTAAAGTTAATGTTGACATTAACCGATACGTCAAGAACATGACATCTCTTCACTTTCCTCTAATATTCACTTATCAAATACAAATAATCGCCCATTTAGTTTCATCAATTGTAATAATGTTAATATCACATACAATCTTAATTCAATCAATACAGATTTATCATGGAATATTCCCTAATTTTTGTCCTAGTTATTAATAGTGTAGTTGCGAAAATGAAAATGGTCTGATGAAACTTTCAAGTGTGTATGGTGGAAAAGGTGCCATTTCTGGAGCAATCGGGATTGCTTTGTGATTTTACAGTGTTGGCAGGATACCCAGCAATTTCTCACAGCAGCTGTTAGTTTTAAAAAATGGAATTTTTGTCTTAATATCATTGGCAAAGTAGTTTTGATTATTATGGCCAGCTTCTATATGGTAATGATCCACTAAAAACATGGTATAACGATTCACTCATAATAGATTCGAATTCACGTTACCTTCAATTCTGCCACTATTCGCACACGAGATCAGGTAACTTCCTGAACCCCCTTCCCAAACGATCTCCTGCTGCCGTTATTCGCATAGCAGAAACCATGAAGCGAGACAACACGTCAGCAGGACGTCATTACGCCCCCTAATGGCTAACTGTCACTGAAATATATGGTGTTTTGCACAATAGACCGACAGTATTTACACCATTCTCAGTTTTCCATGACCGAGATGTGTGACAAGGTTAAATTACAACTATTTATAACACGTTTATATTGTGTTTTGCATTATTGTTTTGTGTTCGTGATAGATTTCACGTGACTAATGATTTTTTGTTTCGAAACAGTTTATTTTGGCTTTAGCGAACGCATACTTATTTTATATAGAGAAACATTGTTCCAAATTGGGTCCAAAAGTGCTTCACCAAGAACACCAAATATCACAGTTGATGTTGATTACTTACATATCGGACGTCCATCGTCTTAATGGTTGAAAGATTTCTACCTCTTTAAATTTTTTCGGTGTAATTGCGCGCGGTCGTCTGTAACTTCCACGCCTGGCTGACTGAATGCACAATTGGCTCAGATATATGCGATTTCTATGAATTTGCATCTGAACCAATGTTCCTCTCTATGAAGAACACTATCCTCGTCCCATAGAATTCGATGGTGCTCAGTCCCGCTGTGGTCAACAAATTCCTGATTTAGATGTTTTCTGCATAAACATATCAATGAATTGATAAAAAAACTAAGGAAAACACTTTATAAATTTAGGTTGTTGAGAATTATTGTCAGTCGTAAATTAATTATAAGTTTTTATTATAGTCTCTTCCAGTTTATCTTGCCCTATGGTATAATAGGTTGGGAGGCCTATATAAACAAGTTTTAAAACCACTTGCATCAATTCAAAAGTATACCTTGAAAATAGTTTTTAAAAAACCTTTTGATAATTCTTCTAAAATTCTCTTTGAACAATATAAAATCTTAACTGTTAAACAATTATTTTATAAAGCATCCACAGCTTACATAAAAAAAATAGAATTCGATAATCTTATACAACATAAATATGAAATAAAAAATAAAATTGATGGTTGGATATCGGCAGAAAACTGAAGAAGTTTTTAACTTATTTGATCATGTTTCCATGAGAAATTTATTATGATTTATTAAATTGACAACGTATTTGTTATTTTGAACACCAATAAATAAATAATGGCCTTTTGATCTCTCCGATGTACGAATCTCCATATTCACATGGGTCAATACAGTTTATGATGAATTCTGTGTTTTCTGGTTTTGTCTTGGTGAGAAAGCTTCGTGAGATGCTGCCGTATTGACAGCAACTCTTGATATTTTACTTATTCCCAATCCTTCTAATCTTTTTGGAGATACCTCTGATGTAGGAAAGGACGAGAACGGTGTTTTTGATCGTGTTTCCATCGTCTTGATCCTTTTGAGTTGTTTCTGTACTCCTCCTATGAGTTCCTCAGAGTATCTGTTTCTGTGCATGTCATTTTGATGTAGTTTATTTTTGCTTCCGGTGACTTTTGGTTGTTGCAAATACTCATCGCTCTCTCCACCAACGTTCTTACAATGCCCATCTTTGTGGAATTTGGGTGATTGGAGCCGTAGTTGAGATATTGCCCTCTGTGTGTTTTTATTCTTTTAAACAGAGGTGAGGATACCAGTGTCTATGCTTTCAGCTTTCACATCGAGAAACGACAGGGTACTATTTGTTTCCATTTCCATTATGAACTTGTTTGAATTCCTCATGTTGTTTATTCTTGAGAAGTCCTTAAGGTGTTCATCTTAGTGAGTCCATATGTTGAAGGTGCTGTCCACGTATCTTGGCCATTATTTCGGTTTGTATTCTGCCTTTCTGATAGCCAATTCCTCAAACCCCCCAATGTATAATGTTGGCGATTACTGGAGAAAGAGAGTATCCATCGGTAGTCCATCAACTTGGGAGAAAGGAGAAACGACCCTTTTCTTGGAAACATAAGTTATGTTGGCAGCACTGCAGAAGTTCCAATATCACTCATAGGGGGAGGTCAGTCCATTCATGGAGATGGATGTCTTCTTCCAGTTTCCTCTTGATGTTCTACGTAAAAGCTGATGAGACGATCTTTAGGTCCTAGTTCAATATCTTTGAAACTGTTCACGAAATATATGGAATTCTTGACAAACAAATAGCTAGTACCCTGTGCGAGGGTTGTAGCATCGCCAGCTAGTACCCTGTGCGAGGGTTGTAGCATCGCTAGGAGGTATTTTACCAGGTTATAGGTCGGTAAGTTACGTGAGCTGATGATTAGTCTCGATAGCATGTCGGATTTGTGAATTTTCGGAAGACCGTAATGTTGAGATGGTTGAGATGTTGCCTCAAATGTGTCCGTTACTTGTCTGGAATGAAGGTTTTGTACTTCCTCAGAGTGCTGTAAATTTTTCTTTGTATCGGTATGAGTTTGTAGTTTCCTATATTGCGTATCGCTTCTAACTTGTCTGGGTGTCCATGATTACTGTGGCATTTCCTTCGTCTGCAGGGAGAATTAATTGATCGTGGAATCCATTTCTGTTCTCCAGTGTTGTCGAGGAAAAAAACTCGTAAGTCTCCTGCCTGGAAAATGGGGTTCATTCTGTTGTTCGTTAACTCTACACAGCTCACGACGTCCAGGATAGTTATGGTTTTTGTTGTAACTGCACGGAATCTTCTACATGAGTCAGGGGTTTTGATGAGATGTTCACTGTTGATATCTTGTGGATGTATCCAATTTCTTGTGGATGTCTCCAATTTCTTGTGGAAAGTTTAAATTGTGTTGGAAAATCAGTCGAAATTTTGGGAACCGCTGTCCGCCGAACGTCATCTGACCGGAGCACAGCCGCAATAACACTGGAACTGCTGGATAAAAGAAACTGTGTGATTTCGAACAGCGGTTTCCAAGGTTTTCCAAATTTTACAACAAAATTTAAAATTTCCACAATTTTTTTTAGAATTTTTCACACCTGCCATTCGTTATAGAATGGAACTATACACTCATCCTTCACGGGAGTGCAAGAGGTTAGATTACACCCTGTACATATAAAATCTATCAATTTTATTCTAAATTCAAAGATATATCACATATAGCATTTTCACCTGATGAAATCGGTATAAGTAATATATTATTGAATTCAGAAAGAAAAATACCTAAAAATTGAGTTATCGTGTTTGAGATATAGTATTTAAAAAAAAAATAGTTGATGATGATTGTACGATAACGAAACGTCCGGCTAACGTTTCACTTGCTAGGCCGGTGACATACTGCAGAAATATGTTTCATAAATACTGAAGTCTGAAACTCTTGACTCTTGTTTTTGTTAAAGAAGTGTAATGATACAAAAATCGTAATACAAAAATAAAACATGATCTATTTATTTCTTGGCATGAAACTTTCATGAAACTTTCCTACAGTTTTTTTTTTTTCGCAAACTTATTCTGTTCTGATTTTCATCATCAACCACAATATATCAAAAAAATTGTTCTCAGTATGACACCAAATCTAGAGGGAACTTCCACAGTAAACGAACGAGGAAATATATTTCAAATTTCTCTTCCATTCAGATTATAATCTGATAAAAACGTATTTCTACCAAGAAAGTTTTGGGGAAGTTTTGATTACTTCCATTCTCTATGTATTTTGAGATGCTGAATCCGAATCTGAGGTTTGTTAACAAATTTTCGTGACGGAACATTAAAAAAATTGCAAAAAAAAAAAACTGAAAAATCTCTTTCTTCTGCGGTTTATTGTTTATAAATTGAAAAACTACGAATTTTTCGTTTATAACCGTCATTTTAGTAATGAAAGAGCATACAATTTTCTACAAATTTCACTATGTAAGTTTTTTTCGACGACGAACCGTTCGGGCTCAAGGACTCCTTGTGAATTGGCATATTTCGGCTAACTAGGAAAAATACCACTTCTTCAAAACTCAAATTTATTATTGAAGTTAATTAGTGGATTTCCCCAGTTCTCGAATGTATCCATCGAGTCTATAGCGAACGCTTTAGTGGAAAAGGGGTTTTTCTCGTACTGTGCCAGTGGATAACCGTTAACTTGAAAAACAGGGTCATAACATCAGCAATCAGCACCTAGATCAAACAGGGCATGTCCGCAGGGAGGGGTGCTATCGAACGGAAAGTTATGAAAAAAAGTACAGTAGCCTTCAATCTGTGCAGAAGAATGTGCGAAAAACACTAGGGGCTACAACCAAAAATTACTACATAACTCTATGCCGGAGTTATCAGATCCATGATAACGTATGGTTCGGTGGTATAGTGGCCAAAGAATGGTTCGACGGCTCGGTGGACTGCGAAGACAAGCATGTCTATGTTCCACCGGGGCCATGAGAACTACCCCAACAGCCGCCTTAGAGGTCAACCTGCCTCTCCTACACAATACATACAAGGCAAAGCCAGATCAGTCACGACAAGTATAACGGACAGGGATGCGTGGAAGGAAGAACCTCCCATCAATGCGGAAATCGCTGTCTACACTGGAAACAAGTCGAAGATGAAAATCTCAAACAACTGACGATATTTCAAGCAGAAATCGTCGCAATACACCATTGTGCACAAGAGCTAATAAGGCATGAGTTTTCAGAAAGAATCATTGTCATACTCAGATAGCCAAGCTTCAATAAAAGCAGTCAACTCAATGCAAGTTACCAGAATACTTCTTTGGGGCTGCAAAGAAGCCCTAAAAGAGCTCGGCAGTCAGAACAGACTGACCCTAGCCTGGGTACCAGCACACACAGGTTATAGAGGCAATGAAGAGGCCAATAGACTAGCCCGAGAAAGAGCAAGTGAGGCCCTGAATGGCCCAGAACCGTTTTGCGTTGTTTGAGATTCTTAACACTCCTTTCTCATCGCACTGTTACTAGTAGTCATCGACCTAACCTGAACCTAGACTCTGAACAATCAGCTATGTCCTTTGATTGAAACTGCTCCAATGACGAACGAGAGTACTATTAGTTTTATAACAATATAATTATTCTTTGAGAAATTCGCTAAAAATGTCTTTAAATAGTCAATAATAGTTTTGGAGTGAAAAAAGTGGGTGTTTGCCGACTCAGCAGAAATACGCCAATTTTTATTTGGCGTTTGAGCTCGAACTC